>JBBUKS010000060.1:2200441-2217228 GCA_038050645.1 Hedychium gardnerianum | reverse complement strand
AATTGTGCAAAGAGATATATAAGTAACCAATTAATATAATATATTCAACCATTATATATTATCACATAATTTAAATTGCTTATAGTGAAGGAGGTTGAACAATATATAGAGTTGTTGTATAACCTACCAGATGACCCCCCTAAACAAAATCAAATAATAAGTATTAATTAACTCTCCTATTGTAAAAATATTATCATTAACACCAGATAATAAGGAAGTCATAGTTAAACAAAAAAGTGCTTCCTCCCAAATAGGTTCTATAGTAGGCCTACAAAGAAAATTAATTACTTTCAATAAGGTCAATAAATATTAGAATCTGTGAATTATCAAACTTGTGATAGAATTAAATTAACTATATAATGATGGGTTGAAACTACCATACTTTAAATGTTGTAATGTATTTAACAAGTAGGCCACATCTTGATCTTGTTTTTTCTTCATGGGAGTCTTAAATTGTTTCTTGACATACTACCATCAACAAAAAAGAAACAACAAGAAATGTAATTAGAGATTGACATTAAATTACTCAAAATAATTGATGTGTAAATACAGACTTATTGAAATGAATTGCAATCTCATTTTGTTAAGTTTGGCAATCCTTTCAACCTCCTTCTCGACCTCTTCTTCAGAATTTTCTTTGAGAATTAAGATAATATCTTCCTCTTCTTGCGTATCACACATATCAATTTTTTCTTTTCCCCGATCAACAATAGCTTTTGCTCCTTGTTCTATGATGTTCATTGAAGGCTTGCAGATTTTTATCTTACTTCTCTTCTTCCGAGGTAAAAGTTTGAACCACAATGGACTATCAATAGGAGTATCCCTGTAATCATAGCGAGTTCGATCACGTCCTCTCCTAGTTCTTGTTCAAGAAGCAACTGATTCAAGTTGAGGATCTACTACAGAGTCACTTGATTCAGCCAAGATGTCATGCTTTTCTATTATTCCAAGTAATTTTTTTAACTCTTTTATTTAGCTGTATGTTCTCCATTGTTAGTTCTTTGATTCAGTTCTGATGAATAATGCAATTAAGACATTCACTGTCACTTGGCCCTCTGGCTTCTATATCATGTATCAATGATGTCTCTAATGGATATGGAGTATCATCGAGGTAAAAGATATTCTCAACCAATGTATTTTCAAAAAGGGTAGGGACTAGTTCGATAATAACCTAATAAATTAGAAATATTTATTTAGTAAATGAAAGTTAGGTGAAAGTCTTCGATATGTATCTCTTCATGTGAGACTTGGTCCAACAAGACTCTCACCTTACTAATATGTGAAGGAGTAGACCTTCACTTATTTATTCTAGCACATTCAGTATTATATGGTTTCTGGATCGGGACATGCTCTAAAAATCAAGTCTGGTTCATTATGCAGAGTGTTACATACATAATAATGTTGATATAAAAAATCACAATCACCATTAAAAAACAGACTTATAGCCAAAAGACCAGCAAATCCCTTTAGGTAGGGAACTGAGGTGGTCGTCTGATATGTCTTGCTTGATGAAGCAAGATCCCCGATGGTAGGTATTTGGGGAGCAATAAATTAATGAATGACTTCAACCCAATTGAATCTATCTAGATTTTTAAAATCATCTACAATATCTACAAGACCTAATGGAACCTTATATGTATTAGAAGAAAATAACACACAAACAAATATATACAAAATGTATAATTTATAAAATACTAAAACATCATCATCTCCTTCAACTCTATGGGAATAGATTTTCAGTAACTCCTCAATTCTTGATATAGTAGGTTCTTTTTTATTAGAGAAGTGAGCAAGAAAGAGATCACTCATTGCATTAGTTGAGTTCATAGGTACTGAAGCACCTCTGTCTGTAATTCCAAGTAACAGAGACACATCTCTTCTAGTGAAAGCAACTGAGACACCTGAAAATTTAAAATGATTACTTTTCTATTATATACTTATAACTTTCAAAACTAGGAAATGTACCTGAAAATTTAAAGATTTAACAAGTTGAATCCCAACTTTGAAATATATTCACCAATATACCATGAATTTATGGAATATTTTGTATGTCAAAAAAAATAGCAAAAGGGGATTGTTTAATTATCGCTTTGTATCGATCATGTAAATGAACATACCTATGTTGCCTTCCTTTCATTATTGGATGACCCAAAAAATCATTTAAATGACCTAAAATACTAGTTCATTGGAGTTTCTGGCCCACATTAACTAATGCCTAAAATTTTCAAAAATATATATTATTGAGATAAATAAACTCATGTCCAGATACACAAATAATGATTATAAGATTTTGACATTGATATAACACTATATCAATGTTACTTTTATGTCTTTATCAATATGCTAGTTTTGATATTGCAATACCACAATGATGCTGGTTTTTCAGAAATTAAACCAATTTGTGAAACTATCAACATCATATTGCAACACCACAATAATGCAGGAATTCAATTTATCTAAATTCATGTGCACATAAAATTTATCACATGACTATTCATCTATATTAGTTTAACAAATATAAGAATTTAATTTTAAACTTAGAGACAAGATTTAATATATATTAGATAACAAATTCATATTGGGTGTTGTACAATAAATTTTATGTGTACATGAATTTATCAATATATCTCTATTTTTTTAATTAGGTGGTACTGATTTTTGAAATCCAACACCACATTGGTGCTGGTTTTTGAAATCAAGCACCATTGTGTTCATCGAAATCCACCACCAAAGTGAACAGGCGGTTTTTAAATAGCACCACTACAGTGGTTGTTAGGAACTAAGATGATGGATTTACAAACCCTCAACCGTAAATAATATGGTTGTTAGAAACTACGAGACCCTAAAATCAACAATAAATAAATCAAAAAGACAAACCCTAAACATATCATTCTGAAAAATGAGTACAAAATAGGAGCGGAGGGAGATGACCGGTATAGTTTCGATGAAAACCCTAACTCAATTACCGCGAGCTAAGAGTTAAACAAGATGACCTGTGTCTAGGGTTTCGGCTTCTGAGAGTTTCGGCGACATGATAGAAAGTAGAAGAAGATGAAATGTGGCCTGAGAGAGATCTTTACCGAGAGAGAAATATTTATTTTCCCCGCGCAAAGAGATGTCACATACATCAAAACCAACAAAAGTATTTTTTTTCATTTATCTGTTTTAAATGTAGCTCGGATGCTTGGAAAAATGAGAATAAAAAGTTGGTAGAGGGGTAAAAGAGGAATAAAGTGCAGCTTTTGGGTAATTTGAGCATTGTGTATGCTTTTTGGTAAGTATGAAACAGTGAGTGTGCCTAATGGGAAATTATGGTAAATATAAAACAGTGAGTGCGCTTTTTGGGAAATTATCGTTTCTGGTTCTCTTTCAATATTTGGAGATACGTTTTTGGTCTGTTTCTCTTTTACCTCATGTAGAATAACTTAAATTCTAGTTTCAGCATCCTTGGAAGTGACAGAAATTTAATCCTTATTTCTCATATTGCTGAACTCTCTTCTTTCGAAACCTCTGGTTTACCTGCACTTATGTTGTTTTTCCTTTCTAAAGTACTAACACTAATTATGTTTACATTTTATGTAGATGTTTGGTGTCGGCGGGTTGAAACCTTCTAAGACATATTTTTCATTATAATTTTTATTGAAAATAATAATTTGTTAAAAAATATTATTGAAAATTTATAAATTTAAAAAGAAGAGACATTAAATAATAAATTATTACAAGTAATTTATAAAAAGTAATCTTTTATTGATCATACTCGTAATGTGTCCAAATATGCTCAATCAAGTTGGTTCAAAGTTGACGAAATATTTGATTATTACGTAGCTCGTAGTTTCTCTGAAGATATTTTTAAAACTCTTGGGAAGTGCTTTGAAATATCTGTGCCAGATGATCTCCTTTATCATTCAATCAATTGATTACTGCATCCCCTAATCCTCAATAATTATGTTATGCAAAATAATACACGTATACATGATATCCTTCAAGTTATTCTTATACCAAAATCGTCTTAGACCTCTGATCATTGCCTAACGAGATTGGAGCCCCCAAATGCTCGCTCGACGTCCTTTCATGCAGCTTCTTGTCTTTGCTTGAACATCTTTCTCTTGAAATTCTGGGGCATGGAAAGCTCTTGACGATAGTAGCCCATTTTGGATAGATCTCATCATAGTACTCTTTTGTATATTGTATGTCATTTGTGTTGGGGTTGCAAACAAAGTCCCGCATTGAAAATACATGAGAAAGATCATGAGCTTATAAGGAAAAGATCTCTCCATTGGTATGAGGTCTTTTGGGTAGAGCCCAAGAGCAAAATCATGAGGGTCTAGGCCCAAAATAGACAATATCATACCATTGTGGAGATATCTAAATTCCTTCGGTCCTAACAATTGATATCAGAGCCCGGACTGTCAGAAGGTCTAACCGCTGACTGTGCACAAGAGTTATGGTCTAATGGAGCTATGTGAGTAGAATATTAACATCAAATAAAGGAAGTAGGAACTCCTGTATTCAGATCAAGAGGACCAACACCAGGCAGAGAAATCCTAGTTGCGGCTAAGCAAAGAATTCCTAGTAGGTCGGGTGGACCGAGAGGCATGAAGTCTTGGTGGGTCAAGGATCGGACGAGGGGACCCCTGTGATCCTTCGTTTGAGGGGGGGATTATTGGGGTTGTAAGGTTACAAACAAAATCCCACATTGAAAACGCATGGGAAACATCATGGGCTTATAAGAGAAAAACATCTCTATTAGTATGAAACCTTTTGGGTAGAGTCCAAGAGCAAAATCATGAGGACCTAGGCCCAAAGTGGATAATATCATACCATTATGAAAATATCTAAATTCCTTCGGTCCTAACAATATTCACCTACCTCCATGGTCCATTTGATCAACCTACATGAGGCCTCTAGTTGGTTAACACCCGACCCATAATGCAATTTGTGAGGACAACGATCGGATGAGATAAGAAATAAGGCCTCAGTCGGTGAACTATCAAGATTAGGCTTAAGGCTAATTTCTCTAATACCGTGTATTTACACTCAACATCTTTTAGTAAACGACTTGAAAAATAAACAGGGTGCTAAGTATTACCCTCTTACTCAACATCTTTTAGTAAACGACTTGAAAAATAAACAGGGTGCTAAGTATTACCCTCTTGTCACACCAACATTGATCTGATCGCTTCTTCCCCTGTTGACAAATATATCCAAAGCATCTCCCCCGTAATTGGTTTGGAAAGGAGTGACAACTGAGACAAGTACTCCTTGAGCTTGTTGAAAGCTTGATCACAATATGTATTCCATTGAAACTTGGAATCTTTATAGAGCACTTTGAAGAAAGACAAACTTCGATCGGTCGACCGAGAGATAAACCGTGAAAGAGCGGTGATCCTACCAACCAGTTATTGAGCTTCTCCGAGATTTCGGGGTGGAGGCATATTCTGAAGAGTCTGAATCTTCTCAGGATTGGTCTCTATTCCCCGCTAGGTTACTATATACCAAGGAACTTTCCTTTCTTGACTCCAAAAATGCATTTGCTAGGATTCAACTTGAGCCCATATTGTCGTAAAATATTACATGTTTCTTCCACATCAAAGATGTTCTCCGCTTGGGTGGTTTTGATCAGGATGTCGTCAACATATACTTCAATGTTTCTCCCAATCTGATGCTTGAAGACCTGATCCATCAGTCATTGGTAAGTGACTCCTGTATTTTTTAGTCCAAACGACATAACATTATAACAATTTTTTTTATCAAAGGTGACAAAACTGACATTTTCTTGATCATCCGAGGCCAGGGGAATTTAATAATAGCCTTGGTAGGCATCTAACATGCAGATGAGCTCGGATCCTGAAATCGAGTCCACCATTTGGTCATTGCGAGGCAGTGGATAACAGTCTTTCGGACAAACTTTGTTGAGGTCCTGAAAGTCTATTCAGACTCGCCTTTGCCTCCCGGTTTGGATACCAAGACCACATTGGCGAGCCAGCTCGGGAATTGAACTTCCCAGATTTGTCCAGCCTCTAATAACTTGTTAACTTTCGTTTGGATTATCTTGTTTTGCTTAGAACTGAAATGTCGTTTCTTCTGTCTGATCGATTGTGCGTCTGAGAGTGTATTGAGTCGATGCTCCATTATGATCGGCAAAATGCCTATGACCTCCTTAGCGGACCAGGCAAAAACGTCATGATTCTTTGAGAGATAGGTAATTAATTTTTGTTTGAGCTCGACGCCCAAATCTGTTGCCACTCGGGTGGTTTCATTCGGAAGATCGGGATGGATTTGTATGCCTTCTTGTCCTTCCTCCGGTCGGGCCATGGGTATGTCTTGAACAATATGAACTTTGGTTCATCCAATCAGACGGGCTTTACGCGAGTCAGTTTGAACTATATTAATATAACATCTTATGGCCGTAGATTGGTCTCCCTTTACTTCCCCGACTTGGTCCTCCACTAGGAACTTTATTTCCTGGTGGAAGGTGGAGATTACCACTCGAAAAGCACTCAGGATCGCCCTTCCCAGAATTGCATTGTAGGAGGAAGTAATGTTTACAATAATGAAGGGAGTACAATGCGTCCTTATCAAAGGTTCATCTCCCAAAGACAGGGAGAGATGGATTTGTTGCATTGGCTGTATCTCGTGTCTAGTGAACCCAAACAGGGAGGTGGAGATGGGCTAAAGCTCCACATTGTCGATTTGCATTTGGTTTAGTGGTTTTTTGAAGATGATGTTGACCTAGCTACATGTGTCAACAAATACTCTATTCACAATGTAGTTGGCAATGATGACGCTGATCACGAGGACATCTTCATGAGGAGTCTCCACTCCCTTCAAATCTTTGGGCCCAAAGCTGATTGAGTGATCGTCTCTATAATTTCGGCTAGTGCCGACCTCATAGTTCTCTAAACTTCAACTATGAGCCTTTCGTGTTCGATGAGAATCCTTGTCCGTCGGACCTTCGTAAATCATGTTGACAGTTCCTCATGGTGAAATTCTGCACTTACCTTTGTCTTTTCCTCGATCATTCCTTTGGTTTGATTGGGAAGACTCTCGAGGCTCAGTGGATGGTGAGCGAGCTCGCTTATCAGACGAGCGATCAACGGTGTCTTGTTGAGCGACATGTTGAGGTGGGGGCCGAGAGGGTTTCAGAGATGATTTTCTAGGAGAAAGTTGTCGATCGGCCCTTCGTCGCAGTTCCCGGGCATATTGATTACATTCTCGAGTAGAATGGTTTTCTGAGTTATGATAGACACAGTACTGACCCAACATTTTGAAGAGCCACCAATCCATCTTCCGAATATGAGTCGGGATCGTTTCGACAGCTTGTACCATTCTCTCTCCCCTTTGACTCATGAAGTGTTGATGCTTCTAGCGCTATTCTTGATTGCACAGAGGAGGCGGCGGAGCTTTGTGCTCCGAGTAAATAACTACAGGAGTCAGGCCACTGCCTTCTCCTCTTCTTGCGGTTTGAACTTCCTCTACATTAACATACTTGACCGATCGGCCAAGGAGACTGTCAAAATCAGTCGGGGACTTCTTTATGAAAGAGTGGAAGAAGTCTCCCTCTACCAGTCCTTGTGAGAAGAAGCTCACCAGTACATTTGAAGTTGCTAAGGGAATGTCTTGAGCTATCTTGTTGAACCGCTGGATGTATCATTTCAAGGCTTCTTTCAACTTCTGCTTGAGAGCGAAGAGGCTGTGAGGAGTTTAGTGGTATCTTCAACTGCTAGCGAAGTGGTGTAAGAAGATAGTTCGGAAGTCCTTGAAAGATTAGATAGAGAAGGTCGGGAGCCGATTGAATCATCTTTATGCGGATCTCGAGAGTGATGTTAAGAAGACTCTGCACTTGATAATGTCAGTATATTGAGACAACAATGCTACATTTTCAAACTTCAATAAGTGGTCTTCCGGGTTTGTTGCGCCAGTATATTCTCCGATCGTGAGTAGTCAGAAATATTGAGGCAGTTCATCCTTTAGGATCTTGAAAAATGAGGTGTCCTGAAATTTCTTTTCGCTAGAAACAGACGCTCTTCCCCGAGTAGGATGTTGGGGCGGCATCTCCCCGGCTAAAGATTCGAGTGACCTCTCCCGTCTCATGTACATCCCGGTGAGGATTGAAACAAGCGTGGAAGGAATATCCATCGACCGAAGCGATTTACAACTGAGCATTTGTGGTATTTCAACAGATACGGAATGTATCTTTTGAGGTGATGGATTGATTGTCTACTATCGTTATAACGACTCTTATACTCTGACTTCTACAAATTAGTTGAAATCTTCTTGCGTCATGGTGATGACCGTCGGTCTTCCAGTGTCATTTATCTTAGCGTTTTAGCTTAGGATTTAAGAGTTTCCCATAGATGATGCTAATTTGTTCCTGTCTAAAATTGCTTCAGGATGAGCCACCGAAGAATTGGAGCTTGGGTTGACTGAGTGACAAATCTTCAGAGGAGAGGGATCTTCAGGGACTTCCTGGAATGAAATGAGAGAGACAAGAAAATAAAGGAGGGTTAGAATGGATGTCGGGGGTGCCCCGATTTAGTCACTCTGACGCTCAAGTCAGCTCTTGAATGTGGAGTAGAATCTCGACAATCATGTAGAGTAGAATGTATGAAAGGGTGAAACGTACGTACCTCATCTCTGCTTGTATATGCAAGCATTTTTATAACTTATCTATGAGCACATTCTCTACTCATTAATAAGTGTCATGTTAGTATGGAAGATAAATCCTGGCTAGTAGCCAGATTTTTACTTTCCCCCATGTACTGGTCACTGTCCGGGCTAGTAAACTAGCCTTCGTGATTTACCTCATTCGTGTTAGTCCTGAGACAGGCTGGCGGGAGCGCTAGGGGCGAGCGTTTCGCCTTTTGCCACCATGTTAGTATGGAAGATGTTTAATCCTTGTATTATTATCGTATCTCTGATAATATCTCTGTTGTATCATATTATCACATCGTCTACGTTATGTATTAAATAAATGCATGATATCCCCTTGAACCAACCACATCGCTCTACGTGTCTTGACTACTTTGTTATCCGCATGACTGGTATCTATGTGGCCAATGAAGGGGGCGATTGAAAAGCGTTGATCGAAGAGAATAAGTCTTGGAGTTAGGAGATCGATCGGAGAGAGAGACCTTGAGGTCGAAAGGCCGATCAGAGAGAATAAATCTTAGGGTCGAGAGGCCGACAAGAGAGAATACATGTTGGGGTCGAGAAACCGACCAAAGAAAATAAACCTTAGGGTCTAAAAATCGATCGAAGAAAATACGTTTTAAAATCCAAAATATTAACTATATCGATCACCTCATCTTACTTCTAACTAAACTAAGAATGAACTACCGTCATATTAGCCTTCATATTCCTCCGGCATCAAATGTTCTTCGATTTGTCGTCCACGAAAAGAAAATTATTACAGTACATTTTAGTTAAAATTTGAATCTTTGATGTTTAATTAATTATTTAGAAAATTTAATCGTTGCATCGTAGAGAGTTTCTTGTAATTCTTGTAAATGTTTAGATCTTCTTGCAAAAGTGCAACAGTGTGTTTCTCGTTTCCACGATGTGGGTTTCGTGTCTCTCCACCTACCCCTGAACCCTTCTCCACTCACGCCACCGCCGCCTGTTGCCGCAGCCTCACCGACCACCTTACTCTTCCGACTCCCCGTGCCACCTTCTGCGGGAGTTTTCAGTGGAGGAAGCATAAGTGGGGGCTCCTCAGCCGACCACGACGTTGCTGCTTGCTACGCTGCCGCCTCGCGCTGCCTTACGCCGGAGTTTTCAGCGAAGAAAGCTTCAATCGAGGGCCGTCAGTCGCCGTCGTTCGCGTATCCGTCCCCCTCGCAGTCGCTGTCTCCACCATCCATCGCTCAATCGATGTTCGCTACCCAGGGGTTGCAGCAGAACGATCTCGAGCGTCTCGTCTTCTTAGAGCAAGGTCGCAATGCCGCGGTTGCAGGGAGCCTTGGTGTTGAATATTTGAAGGCTGCTGCAGTTTGTTTTAAAAAGGCAGCTCAAAGCTTCCGTGAGGCTCTGCAGCTAGATCCTGGAAACTAACTATATCTTAAGTTCCTGGTATTATCACTCATCTGAATTGCATAAAGAGCTCCAAAAGTTGATGGCTAGTCAGCTAGCTTCATAAGGAACAACATCTGCTTCAAGTACGAAAGCAGCCAAGAAGACAGCCAAAATTTTGGCACATGGTATTGTGGTATGGGTTGGGATGGCCAACTCCATTCCCCCTTCACCACTCAGATAGTTTCCATGTAAGACTTGTTCCACTGGAAGGGCGTTCATTCTGCCATTGATGCTTGACAGTGAAGCTCATGGATCCACCAGTTGGAGGAGTTTAGAATTGTCTTGAGGCGAACCGTGGTAATTTGAGTCCTTGATCAGGTGGATAGGTGGGTGTTTCCTGTTTGATTCTCTTTAGCAAATTATCCTATGCATGATTAAACAGATGAAATAGATGTTATAAATTACTTGTGAGTTTATTTTAAGAAGGAATCATCTTTACTCTTGCTTCTTGATAGTTTCCTTTCATATTGCTCATTCTTTTTATATTCTAGTTGCTTAGTTATTCTGTTTATTACCTGTTGAGACCTACTGATTAGATTATAAAAAAATAACTGTAAATCTAAAGAAAAGTATGGAAACCTAGGGTAACCCCTTAATAGAACTTGAAATGCCATGAGAACTATGATGAACTAAATTACATAATTAATTATACTAAACAAATCAAATAATAAATAAATTATATAAGAGTGCTGCGACTCTACTCTCTAAAGGAGCTACGAAATTGCTTATAGTAAATTACAAGATAATAGAGCCGCAGATTTTGTGACTGACCAATATTATATATGTTGACTCCTTCATAACTTAAATCAATAATACTTGTAAGAGTGCAAAACGTGAAATATGAGAAAAAGTGAAACTATTTAAGAGTAATTTTAAAAGAAATTTGTGATAAGAGGTTAATAAGGTTAAGTGTAAAAAAATTGATAATATTCACTATTTGTTGTTCATTGGATTATGTATTATTTTACATCATGCATTTTTATCTTATACTCACTTTATTTTTTTGGTGGAATGTATTTAGAGATATATGCATTTAGTTAGTTTAGTTAGATGTTATTTATATTTTGCTCTAACACTTACAATTCACGCTTAGCAAGCGAAGTTAGTTTCATGATAAGCCTAACTCGTGCAGGTCGTGATAGGTTGTGCTTCATTATTGATCTTTTCACCAAGTTTGTTGACGTGATATCTTATTTGCTGATATTTTTATACTGTTGACAAGCATTGCCCACCTTTTCCCTCTTACTACCAACTGACCTTGTTAATTTAATTGATTCAATTAGTTTTTTCTTTTGCTTATGGGTTATCTTTGAATGTCTTAGCGCATTGCATCTACCATGAATCATCAGATATGTATAAAGACCAGAATCTATTTTTTTGGCAATGTGGATTGTGTGAAATTGCAGTTCTTATTTTCTATTTGGATTTTGTAGATCACTTTGTCGTATCCATTGCTAAGTTGTACATAAGCCAACAACAATGGGTGATATTCTCTATCGTAACAGGAGAGGCTAATTTGAAACTATCTTATCATAATAATTTGCATCTTCATTCCTTGATATATATATCTGTGTTAATTTATTTCAAAGTAGCAATATTACATATTGTTGATGGTTAAATTAGTTCATTTATGTCATGAACCTACTATGCTTCATTTTCATAATTCTCATATATGTTTCTTTATTATATTAATGCAATATTTATGCTATTAACGCTTAAATGCAATTCCTTTCTTTTCTCGAAAGTAACATTTGTTATGATATTAAGTTGGCTCTTTTTTCAAACTTAAAGAAAGATGGAATAGCTTTCGTTGGGAAAGTTATACCACCGCTTATTCATGTTGCTGGATATTGAATAGCAACTCATTTTCATGTTTTTGAGTTGTTGTAGCTAGTCAAATGTTGGGTGGGCGTAATCTTGCGAGGTTTGACTCGTGGATAGTGCAACTCTACTTGTTCCATTATTTCTTATTCTGTTTGGTTCCAGAAATTATTGTAAATTATTCATGTATTGATTAGTGACACCTATTATTATGCACATTGTTGATATTTCCGACTAATCTTTGGATATGTCTATTTTTTTTACTTCTAGTGTAAATCTTAAAGATGTTTAATTTTAATAAGTTCATTTATCCGTTTCAACTATGTAACTTGACCCTTTCTGCAAATAAATGATGCATATAAAATTGTATACAATCTATAGCTTCATGTGCATGAGTAGGCTAGCAATTTGTGTCTTGTTATTGTAAAGTACACCATTTTTTTGTTTATGTTGTATTTTCTATATAAAATTTGTATGTTTTTATATATATTTTTTAAAAAGTATTTCTATTTATAAATAAGATAATATGATATGGATGTTATTTTGAAAAATTAATTTGACTAATATGTGAAATCATGTTGCTTAGTATATTTTTGATACTAAATTTAGTTCTCAAGTTCTTTTTGATACATCAATTTAGTTGCATGCATATCTAATTTTTGCTAAGCAACCTGTTTTCACATATTAATCAAAGAAATTAATTTTGAAAACAACATACATATTATATTATCTTATTTATAAATAGAAGTATTTTATAAAAAAATATAAAAACACACAAATTTTATATATAGAGTACAACATTGACAAAAAATGGTGTACTAAATTACAACACACAAATTGCTAACCTACTCCGTGCACATGAGGTTATAGGTTGTATAAAATTTTATATGCATCCTTTATTTGAAGTTACATAGTTGAAATAGATGGATGAATTTATTATCATTAAGCATCTTTAAGATTTACACTCGCAAATAAAAAAATAGACATCTCCATTAGTGAAAAATAATGTCAACAATGTGCATAACAACAGGGGTTACTAATCAATATCTGAACCAAACAAAATAGGATGTAATGAAACGAGTAGAGTTGCACTCTTCACAAGTCACACCTTCCACCCAATATTTGACTGGCTACAACAACTTGAAAACATGAAGAACATGAGTTGCTATTTAATATCCATCAAAATGAATAAGCAAATTTCTACCGGTGGGGAGGCAACCCCTCACCAGTAGAACTATAGGAGAGCAGCCCTACGTCGACCTTCGACCTCTCCTTCAGCATCTCCAAGATCAAGACCAATGATCTCGTCTCTGAGCAACTACCCAATCCCTCCGATACAAAGCTAATGGAGGCATGGCGAGCCTCCATGGATGCCTGGTTAGAACGCGTCATCTCGTTCAATCCGGTAAAATGGTATCGCATTGCACTCGTGCTCCTAGCTTAATACCTAGTCGAGAGTATTGTATGATTAAAAGTTTCGTCCTTTCAAAAGATTTTACTATATTCATGGTCAATCTTAATACCTTGTTATTTTGGTCAGGGCTTTGGTTGTATACGGTCACTCTAATAATTGAAATTTCTTTGTTCATGTAGATGGGTATTAATAGCAACTTTGGTCCTTTTGTTGTTTGAATCACTTTCATAATTGAAATTTGCTTATTCATGTTGTTGGATATTGAATAGCAACTCATTTTCTTCATGTTTTTGAGTTGTTGTAGCCAGTCAAATGTTGGCTTTTATTCTAGTGAACTTGTGGTTTCTTTGTTCACTTTTGTTATTTGCTTCCTCAGAAAATAACGAGTTGTTTGGTATTTCTCCCTATGGCCGATGAAGATAGCTGATTTCTCATGATGCAACAGATTAGCATGGAGATAAATATTGTTTTGAATGATGGCTTCCAAAGGACTAGAAGGAGGTACACAAATCAAATACATTTTTTCTACTTTTTTTTATAAATTTTATAATAACAAAAAGAATTAAATATATTTGGGCAGAAATGAGAAGTTCTTCAATTGTGAGATTGTTGATTCCACCGGGAAGACATCCTCCTTCCCAATTGGGCATACTGTCATCATTGAGTAAAGTTACAGAGCAATCGACAGAAAGATATCTCAAATTGGTGGTCCACTCCCCACAATTGTCACTCTTATGCAGTGTTGCTGCATGATGCTTACCAATCCTTATCCTGTTCAGGTTCGATACATGCATATTATAGCTTGACCCCTTGAATATGGATTTTTTTAGTCGGTCACTAAGATACTTTATAAGATAATAATATGATTACCATTGTTCTTATTATATTTATATCATAGGTAATTATTCCTATTTCTCCCTTGGTTGCATTGGTTCAGAGAGTGCTTATGGCTCATCACATGATTCTTTAACTAGATTTACAACCATTATTGATGAAGATCTTGTATACCGTGATCCACTTGGGCGGCATGGATCTTTTGATTGATGTTATAGAAGGAATTAAGAGGTGAGAACCAATTCTATTGCTCTGTCGATTGTTTGCTATATTTCCATTCTGGAATTGACCACGTTTATGTTTCTTCAGTTTGTATACTGCATTTGAAGTTTTTGTAGAAAATGTCATTTGTTCTGTGGTAACTACTAAATGTAGAGTCTAGTTCATCCATAGTTGTTAAAAGCGAGCGCTTCGCTCACTCTCGCTTAAGTGCGAAGCGCAGCGAGTTGCAAGCCTTGCGCTTCAGAGACCTCGGAAGCACACGAGGTCTCTGAAGTGCGCACTTCACTGCGCTTTGCGAAAAGCACAAGCGTTCCCTTTTGCGCGAAGCGCAAAAACTTTCCTGTTTTTTTTAGTTTAAAGCCCTAAACCCTCTTTAAATCAATCATTAAGTTGATAGGTCTGCCTCTCACCGCTGGAAGCGTCTGCCTCTCGATCATTCGTAAGATTTTTTTTTTTCTGTTAATTTTTTTTACTCTTTTGCATTTTTCCGGCACCGCTGGAGGCGTCGCGATGCTCGCGGTTACTGTGGGACCGTAGAAGATCGAAAATTTAGGTATTTGATTAATTCAATCAACTCCCAACTTAAATGGGATAGTTCTAATAGACTTTCATACATCCTAATTAAATTATCCCAATAAAATATATAAAAAATATATTTAAAATTAAATTATCACGTTTTCAAGGACTGTGGAAGATCGAAGACTTAGGTATTTGATTAATTCAATCAACTCCTAACTTAAATAGGATAGTTCGAATAGGCTTTCATGCTTCCTAATTAAATTATCCCCAAAAAATATATAAAAAATGTATTTAAAATTAAATTATCATGTTTTCAAAAAATTTTGATTTATTTTTAGTTTTTTGAATAATCTACAGCTTCATCAAAGAATATTTTGTTTATGGTCATTTGGATTTTCAAAGACTTTTAATAGATATAATAGTCCTTTTGTTTATTATGCGCGTGTGCTTCGCTTTGCGCTTTGCCCCAAGACCCTTGAGCATTTTTTTATGCCTCTCACTTTTGACAACTATCCTCTATCCCCTACTATATCATCATCTATACTTAAATAAATTTTATCTTATTTTATTGTTGCTAACTAAATCTTTTTTGGTCTTCCTCGTTTGATCTAAAAAAGTATGGTCTAGAAAAATATAGATGACTTGAAAATTTGAATAATTTTTTTGTTACAAGACCAACCATATCATTCATAGTGAATGTGATCAATTAGTTCCTTAAATGCTTCATCTGGAGACCGCCTCAAGGATCCTACATATATAAAGATTGTTTTAAGAAAATATCTTATTTATCAAAATTGAGATCAGCTTTAAATTGTAGGATACACTGATGCGGAATAGGCAAATTCTCCCATTGATAGAAGGTCTATATTAGACTACTACATCCCTTTGGGAGTGAATCTGATTTCTTAAAAAACCAAAGCATTGTAGCCAAATCAAGGATAGAGGAAGAATATAGATTGATCTGCTATGGTTAAGCAGCAATTGACTAAGTTGGGATATGCTCCTAAAGAACCTAATAAAGTCATATTATGATAACCAAATATAGTGTTCCATGAGAGAATAAAGCACAGAGATTGATTGCCAGTTTGTTAGTGAGAAAGAGCAGTATAATGAAATTTTACATCGTTTATGAGCTCTAACAATCAATTAGCTGACTTATAATATCTTGCTCCAGTTTAAGGAAAGTATTATTCACCCATTTGTAAATACTATATTTTACAAGACACTAAGTGTAATATTTCTTTAATGAATAATATAAACATAGGCGGAAGGGACTTCACAGGGAATTATCCCAAATCTTTCCCTCTTCACTTCTCAAGCATACAAGCTGATGAAATCGTATGGATAATATTTAGGATAGAATTCACTGACGTATACCAAATTTATCTGACACAATCAAAAGATATATTTTATATAGATCTTTAACAAATGGGTAATTGGCCAAGAAGTAAGTGATGGAAAATACACATAATTATTAAGAAATTATATGGTAAAAACTATAAACACAGTCTATAAACATGGGCACTAAATGTAAGTATTTAGGAGAGCTGCTTGGATGAATCATACTTTTGAAGTTCATATTTATGCTTATAGATGGGTTGTTACTCGTCCCTTTTCACAGAAAATTTTGAGTGACCTTTACATATTCCAAAGTCTTTATATTATCAAGGATAAATACCATGTAGGTAACTTAAATGAGAACCAAATAACTTTCTCAATTCAGACAGATTGTGTTATGAGAAGGAGATGTTATCTGCTCATCCGATAACAAACTAGTGAATATAATAAATGAACTAGATCAAGTTATCAACTGATGTAGGAAAGACTTTGTTTACCAGAAGCAGCAGCTCCACAAACCACTCCCCACACTAGTGGAGGCCAAGTGACTGGTTTTGTAAGTTGA
>JBBUKS010000060.1:2180272-2200045 GCA_038050645.1 Hedychium gardnerianum | reverse complement strand
CATGTTTGAGTTGTTTTATTTACTGTGTGGATATGAATACCCGTGTGGGGTATTTTTGTGTATTTATATATCAGGATATTGTCAGCCGTACAGGGGAGGTGTTGTTTGTTTTTCGACGGTTTAAAGAAGAAACTAATGAACATGTTGTGGTTGAGCTCAAACCAAGTAAAAGAGCTTAGAAAAATCCTTTGGAATAAATTTTATCACTTTTATGTTGGAAATTGATCTCCAAAGTTATTCAGAAACAGTAAACTGTTTTGAGAGACCTCAATGGAAAGAGACAATTGCATATGAAATTGACTCTATCTTACAAAAATTACACTTGGGAACTTGTAGCTCTTTCTCCGGGAAGTAAACCACTCAGTTGTAAGTGGATTTTCATGAAAAAATAAAATCAGATGACACGATTGATAAGTACAAGGCTAGATTGATAATTAAAGGTTAGCGACAACGAAAATATCTTGATTACTTTGATACATATTCTCCGGTATCGAGAATAACTTCTGTTAGAGTGTTGTTGGCTATCACCACTCTATGAAATTTAAAAATGCATCACATGGATATAAAGACCGCCTTTCTAAATGAGAATTTAGAAGATGAAATCTACATAGAGCAACCTGAAGAATTTTCTGTATCAGGGCAAACAAATAAGGTTTGTAGATTAATAAGTCATTATGCGACTTCAAACAAGCTCTGAAGCAATGACATGAAAAGTTTGATATTGTCATGAAAGAAAGTGGATTTAAGATCAATAAATGTGATAAATATATCTATATAAAATATATAGGAACTGAATATGTCATGTTATGTCTTTATATAGATGACATACTTATCATTGAAAATGATGATAAAATAATAAAATTCATAAAAGATATGTTGAACTCAAGATTTGATATGAAAAACATGGGCTCACCTAATGTGATTCTAGGAATTAAAATTCTTATAACAACAGAAGGACTTGTTATTAGTCAGTCCCATTATGTGGATAAGGTTCTTGAGAAATTCAACATGGGTGATAGTGTATTGGCATGAACTCCGATAGATATGAGTCAACATCTATCAAAAAATCAAGATGTGAGTATCTCTCGGATAGAGTACTCTAGGGTGATTAGAAATCTAATGTACTTAATGAGTTATACACGATCAAACTTAACCTACGCAACAAGCTGAGTAAATACACGAGTAATTCCGGTATTAAGCACTAGAAAGAGATAACAATAGTACTGAGATACTTGCGATATACTCATGATTATGGACTGCACTACACGAGATATCCTATTGTGCTAAAGGATACATCGACGCGAATTAGATATCAGACATGAATGATTCTATGTCCACAAGTGAGGTATGTATTCACTTTGGGGAGTACAACCCTTTTGTTGAAATCTTCTAACTAAATCGTAATAATTGGCCGGATATAGAGTAATATGTACAATGGTAAGTCTTGACATATACATTGTAAACACAATATTATTCGACAACTACTCTCAATGGGAGTTATCACTAGGGATGACAATGGGTCGGGTTTGGGTCGAATTTCATATCCTCCATCCCCATTCCCATTTATTATATTCATCTTTATACCTATCCTCATTCCCATCCCCATCCTATCGGGTTTTCAACTTTCATCCTCATACTCATACTCATCGGGAATCAGATATTTATCCTCATACTCATACCCATCAAAATATAATAATTTTCTTTATTCCATCCAACTACCATCATTCAACAAAAGCATATTAAAATTAACATCATATTAAAAAAAATATAATTCAACAAAAACATATTAAACATCTATAGTCTATTCCTAATTTAATCATATTCAATAAAAATAGATTAAACACCAACAAAACTAATTAATGAGTTTTGGGGGGGGGGGGGATTATTTAATCAGGTATTCGGGTCAAATATGGTTAGGATTCTATTAGACCTGTCTGCAGGACTTGCAGGACTCGACGTCTTTGTTCCTCGGGCGATGCTCCTTACGCAATCCACTTGGACTCAGGTTTTGAGTTTGTTCGCCGTCCGTCTCGAGCATTCAACATCAGCTTCATCGACTCGGCATTTGGAGCACTCGCCAACTCGGCAACTTGGTGAATCGACGACTCAGTAAAGTCCCTCTCCCACTCAAACTTGGATAGCTTTAGACGAAGTTGATGATCGATCTACTGAGTCAGGTCGACAGCTTGAGATAATCAGCTCAAGCCATCTTAACAGATAAGTAATCATTATCTATCCGATAGACTATGGACTAGGATAGGGCTATAAAGTCTCACTTGACGATGTTGGGGTTCCAGAGAGTATGAGGTCATCTTTGAGGGACCGCTAAGATGATAATTTTATCTTTTCCTCCAATATTTACTAATTAAGAGTGGTAAAAATGATAATTGAGGAGGCGACAATGAATTAATGTCAATTTTAGGATTTATGATCGACTAGATAATAAAGATCAAATATTTATAATTTTCTTCCTTTTGGTGCCAAAAAAAAGAAAAGTGAAGCCGTCATCGGCTCCTAGAACGATTTCATATTATCTGAAAAAAAAAAATTATAATTTTCTTTCTTTTGCTCACCGAGAGGGTCATCATTTATTCAGGCTGAGATAAAATCTTTCTTTCCATGTTCAATCTAAACACAAATCTATTAAAATACTTTGACGATTACAACACTTAAAAAGAGATTAATTTTAGTGAATTAAATGAAAATTATCATTCAAAATATAAATTTTCCAAATAGTGTCGCTTTCTTAATAATTATGAAAAGCGATTAGTGAATTGGTCGAGAAGCAAGATCCATTTCCAGTCAAAAACTCACACCGACTCTTTTATTGACGTGACAAAATAGTTGAACCGTTAGATGTGGCCGTCAGTCCACTACCACTCTCACCAACCACACTCAACTTTCTCATGATTAAATTCTCTCGAATATTTTTTATTTTTTCATTTTACTCCTTTTAATTTATTTTTATAATACCTCTCAGGTTGTCAAATTCATTAGCATACACATTAGCGTTTCTGAATTCTTGATTAACATCAGAATATTTTAGGATTTAATACTTTTGAAAATAACGTAAATTTTAAGGAGTAAAATGAAAGTATTGTTTATCTTAATTTGAAATTTGAACTAATTTATTGTCAGCATTTATGATTCATTAACTTTTCACGTGGCACCAACTTCGATCATAGACTATAAAATATGTTCTTTTTAAATAATTTATTTCACAGTCAGACTTACTTTGATAAATATCTTCGAAATTTTGAGGGTATTTTCACAATTTTTAAAACTCTTAAAAAACATTGTAAGAAAATCTAAACTTTGGGGGTGAAAGGAAATTTACTCCAATAGATTACGCGGCGATATAAATATTGTTCTCGAACAGCCTCCTTTTTCATCCTCTTCCATCTTATCCTGCGCCGTTCACGCACCATTTGCCTTGGCCCGTTGGCCGGCCCCGCGGTGGAGCTCCCCGGCCGACGGTTGTTGGTCGGACGTTGATCCTATAATTTATCCACCATCTCGATCCGATCTCACCAGGGTAGCTTTGCTCGAGCTCAAAGTTGCCGAATTAGCGTGATTTGACCTTCAGATCGAGTTTGGCGCGGCGCTGAGTATTGCCAGATCGGTCGTCCTCGTAAGGATTGGATGAATCGAGATTAGGGAGTGGAAAAAGGAGGGATCGTTCCATCTTGGGTAGCTTCGCGGAGATGGAGGTAGGTGCGGTTTTGGGTCTGCAACCCTGCTCTTGGGTCGGTTCGGAGGCTAAAGGACGGAGAGGTAGTGGAGGTTCTTGGAGGTTTCAGGACTCATACAGAGAGGAGCGAAGGTCTTCTGTGGTTAGATTTGGTAATCGGAGGGATACCGGAGCCTCAGTTCGACCTGGCCACGTCGAGCTCAAGGTTTCTTGTTGCTATAAGAAGCCCCAAGGTGAGTTTTCCCCCACCCCTTATTTTTTCCCCGTATTTATTTGATATTAAGTGTTGTATTAGTTGTAGACCTTCTGATGCAGATAGGAGATAGTTTTCATTATGTGGCTTTCAAATCCATTGCTCTGAATCAAATGTTCTTCGCCTTTTGGCGTCAATCTTCAGTTTGTTGTAATTATTATTATTATTTGGGATTCAGTAATAACGTTATACATCTCAAATAAGAAATGTTCACATAGAATAACGTGTATTTTCATTTCCTCTAACATGGTATCAAACAGAAATCTTAACCAATTTGGTTATTATTTGCTCCTTGTTATTTTCAGAGAGAATAGAAGGCCAAGAGCCTACCAGAAATCTATGCATTAGTTGATCCTATGATTCTACTAGGAGTTCTATATAGGATGTCTTAGGAGGGTGTCAATAGATGGACGATTCAGAATCTTTTTCAGTCAAGTGAGTTCACAGGATATGTATGAAATGGTGAGATAATCTTATGTGCATTTGCTCAAATTACTTTTGTTGTTTTGATAGAGATCATGATACATCGAAAATGTGGAAGATTGATAGATAAACGATTTTTAAGAATCCCAACTTAAGCAGGATTAGCTCAATCTCCACCATCAAGTTTATAAGTATACCATTGGTTGATTATGCATAGACTTTTGCTATGTATATGTACTTATGTAGAGTATCCTTTTGTTTAACCTTTTGAACATTTAGGATGCAACTTATTCCTGTTATCTGAACATTTGGAACAATACATATTGCTTTTCAGACTAAGCTTTATCTTTTTTCTGACATGGAAAGGAAAACATGAACTGTATTGGGTAAACTTTGGAGCAGATCAAATTTCCTTCCCTTTCTACTAAGAGAGAGGATGTCCTACTGTGACTTCATCTGACTTGAACTTACAAGTGTTGCAAATAATATAACATTATATTGGTGAAATCATTGTCTTGTTTGCACTTATTGTATACGAATATCGTCCTAATTAATTTTTTGGCATACTCATATTCATTTGGTAATTACTTACAGATCATTTCAGTCAAAGTGGCACAGAGAACTACCACAACTCATTTGATGAAGCTCTCTTACTTAAGGTATGGTGTTTTTATTATTGTTATCTCCAAGTAAAATGACTTTTTATTTGTGTTGGCTCTTGTACACCATCTGTTTGATCCCTTTATTTGTCTTATTTCAGAGGAAATCAGAAGAAGTTCTCCCTTACTTGAATGAGCGTTGTATCTATCTAGTTGGTAAGTATCTTTTGTGTGAGCAAAAATGACTGAATAGTAATTGCTGTGTGACTATTCAATTTTTTTATTTGTTCACAGGAATGATGGGTTCAGGTAAGACTACAGTAGGAAAGATCTTATCAGAAGTTCTACGTTATTCATTCATTGACAGGTTTACTTTTGTTTTTTTATACTCCACATTTTCCATCAATTGATGAAAGTAGAGCATTATCTGTGACTATTTTATTTGATACTCTATGCTTATCTTGGTTAAGTGACAAATTGGTCGAACAAACAGTTGGTTTATCTTCAGTTGCCGAGATATTTGAGCAGTACAGTGAAGCTTTCTTCAGGGACAATGAGGTAATTGCCACCTATTATGTGCATTTCAATTGTTATTAGCTTGTGATGACATGAAATCCAGTTATATTGGTGATTTCTGTTAGATGTGTCAATGGAATTCATCAAGCCATAATTGTTAGTATTACTAAAATACATATAATTGGTTGATTGTTTTATATATCTTTTCATCTTTCATAATGAGAGTAAATTGTTGGTCGGTTCCAACTTCCAGATTTTTTTTGTTCAAAAAATCTGTAACAGTGGGATTACTCAAGGATTCTATTTCCATACTTAGAGTGAGGTCCTGAATGATTTATCTTCAATGAGTCGTTTGGTAGTTGCAACTGGTGGTGGAGCTGTTATTCGTCCTATTAACTGGTAAAACATTGGATGTGCATAACTCTGTTAATAAATTTTTTGTGGAAACCATATGAACTGAGTATTGTAGATTCAATTGATAGGAAATTTATGAAGCATGGGATATCAGTCTGGCTAGATGTTCCTCTAGAAGCTCTCGCTAGGCGAATTGCTGCTGTAGGTACTGATTCTCGCCCTCTTCTGCATTATGAACCTGGTGATCCTTACTCCAAGGTAACCTTTTCCTTACTGAATAGTCATTTCTTGTTTTTTATTTGATTTTTAGTTAATATGCATATCCCACGACTCATCATCTTTGTGATACCTCGTACCATCCCCTCCACACTCACACCATGAAAAGCCATTGCTCTCCCTGCCAATCTCCACATAACTTGCATCTTTACTTTCTCTCCTATCCTTAATTACACACTGTGAATATATTAAGATATTCATTTAGGAAAAAAAATGATAAGAAACGTGAATGCATGGTCTACTATGGTAAGGTGGCAGCGAAAAGGAAAATTTCAGTGTCAAAATAAGTTGATGACATGCTATTGCAATTCATACCTTTTATTTTCACAGGCCTTAGCAAAGCTTACTTCTCTATTTGAAGAAAGGGGTGAGGCATATGCGAATGCTGATGCAAGAGTCTCCCTCGGAGGTAAGCCTTCATGCAGATGTTATGTTTCTACTTGTTTTCTATTTGATGCAACGTGTTGTTGCAAGTATTACGCATCTATTAGTTTCCTTGCACTGAAAATTTTGAGTTTCTCTTGTTCATCTTCGTAAGGTTGCAGGATTTGTGTTAGGTATTCTCTCGCTTACACAAGACGACAATAACCTCAGACTATTTTCTTCAATTTGAACCTGACAGAGTCATTATGTAAAAGATCTAAATATTTTAATGACATAACATTGCATAGAGTTGAATGATGGAAAAAGATGGATGCTACCTAACCCAAATAGTTGTCACTAACACGATTTATTATTGTAGCATTGTCATTTCAAAGATTGAAATTTTGTGCTGAAATTTCAATCCTTGAAATGAAAACACTAAATAATACGCGTTGGATCAGGTTTCTTGCATGTTTTCCCATCGTTCAAACAAAAATCCAAGACATGAAACTTAACAGGGACACATCTCTCAATCACTTTTGGCGCACCTTCATGAAACGACTACTGTTTTATTTCTGCAAGTGATTGAAACTCCTGCTTGGAGCAAGAGATGAACCCTTATTGTCATTTACAATCCAATAACATTATACATACTTGTAGTAGAGTCATAATTCAAAGGAATAAAAAAAATTTCTTTACGCATTTTGCAGAGATGGCAGATAAAAAGGGGCATGGAGATGTCTCAGCACTTACGCCAACCGACATTGCTTTTGAGGTATAAATCAATCCTCCGAATGCATTTGTCACTTGGCTCTTCCCTCTTCTTTGAACAATCAAGAGATGCCTCACTACACCCTTTCACTGTTTTACAGGCACTAATGCAGATTGAGAACTATGTTATGGACAATGCATATGTTTCAAGTAGCCGCTATAATTTCACAGGCACAAGAAGAGATTGATTGAGACTTATATTTCACCATGGAAAAGTTATAATTCTTGAAAGTTGTTTTCTTGGTACATGATTTTTGTTCATTCAAAAACATCCTCAGTCAAATCTCTAAGTGTTGTACAGTCTCAAATAAAAACCTTGTAGTCCAAATCTCTAAATTTGAAAATAAGGGTGTCTTTTTATTTTCAAATGTCCATTTAATTATTTTGAAATTTTTATGGTAAAATTTTTAGAATTTTTTCCAGCTCAATAAGCTACGACTTGTGCTTGGGCCGTGCCATGTTTGGGTTGGCATTGTTAGGCCCCGAATGACTCGGTTGGCACTTCTAAGCTCAGTGTAACAACAGCAGAGCCTGACCCATCTAACCAATGAATTGGTTCAAGCAGACCTGTACGATAAAACAAGTTGGATCTAGAACAGCAAATAAAATGATAAACTCAGTTAGTTTTGAGTGATGATACAATTTTATATAAAAAAAATTATCAATCATTAAAATAAATCGGAAAGTGTACGTAATGATTGGTCCAAAAGTTCAACGTCCTTTAGTTACATGTTTCATTTGGAGGAAACAAAAATGATGAATCATATAACAAAAATGTTGATCATTTGAATAGATTTTCGTTAGTATTTTTTAATTTATCCCGATGTGATGAAATTTTTTTATGATATAGAATCGGTCGTCTCAGGTTCGATGTTATATGATCTGATTAATTATTTTTTTAAATAACAAATAAATTGAAATTGGGCATGATTTGATAATGATGATGAGGATGGGATGCTTTTTTTGGGTATTTGCTTTAATTTCTTTTTCGTTTTGTCATTTTGTAAATTGTTTTCTTCTATATGTGGATTCTCCTATTCCACCGTCTGATAAGATTGGTGTACATTCTGTTCAAAGGGAGAAAGAAGAAGTAATCCCGGCGATGACAATTAAAATGGAATGGGTTCCATATATACCTCTGGGTGATCCGTATATGCTATTTTTTTCCCCCTTTGATTCCATATTTTTCTCTGGTTAACTTCCAAGCTGTTCTCATCGTAGCTGATTTTTATCTTCTTTTTCTGAGTCTAGGATAGATTGGTAAATTTAATAACTTTATTTCTTGCAACCATACTGAGAAAAGCTCAAACAATAACACACTTATTGCAATACATTGAATAACTTTATTTCTTGCAACTATACTGAGAAAACAACACACAAATTGAAATACATTGCATAACTTTATTTCTTGTGCACAAAATGCAACATAGGAGACATGAACATTTCATCACAGCATCACAAATCAAAGATACCGAATAGTGCCAGGATGTTACATAGGAGTAGCAGATCAACAAACCTCGGATTAATCTAAGTAGAAGTATGGTTGGACAAATCATGAACTGACTTCACATCAGCATCTTTCGATGAGAATAAGTTGGGGTATGAGAAGTATGAATCATCCTCTAGCGAAGGCAAGCGCTGTGGCACGTGTGAAGATAGTAGGGTTTCACCAGAATGAATAGTCGGTGATTCAATTTTCCCATCCTCATCATAAGCTGCAATACTGTCATTGCGTCCAAAAGAATATTGTTGAAATTTAGCTTCAGGAAGCTCATTTAGACTGCTCTCTGATGTTTCACTGCTGCTCTTCGCGACAAGTTCACTAATTTTTACCTGAGCAAGATTTGCAGCTGCACGAGCAGCTACTGCCGCACGTTCAGCTGTTTCAGCAGCTGACTGTGCAGCTGCTAAGACATCCTGTAAGTCAGCCCTTATCTCACTTTTGTTCCACAGGAGGGAGGATTGTAACTCCTTATTTGCAGAAAGTGAAGCAGAAGAAATTGGGTCACTCTGCTTCGGAGACGATGCTTTCTCATTCAGATCCAGATGCTCTTGAAATGAAGGCAATGGTGGAATAGAAAGATCAGCCTCACTTTGCTTTGATGGCAAATCGACAGATAATGGTACTGGCAGGGTTGCACGATCATTTTGCTTTGAGGATTCCACAAAAGCAGGAAATGAGGGTGCAGTAACAAATGGAATGAACTTTCTATTTTCAAGATGAAGATTCTCTAGGGATGCATCAGATGGATCACTATTGACTGCATGTTCCATAGGTGGAGCGTATGGCAAATCTTCTTTTGGAATGGACTTGGACTTGTTAAGCTCATGTTTATTGATGCCAATATCATGTGCGTAAGATTGTAGGTCAGGATCATTCTCCATGGTCGATGGACCATCAAATGCTGCTCGAACTGAATCCTTTGGTACTTCGGGAAGACCCAATAAATCAAATTCTTCATCCGAATCCGGTTTGATATTAGTCTCATTCACAGTAACAGAAGATAATGCAATATGTTTCTGTGGTGGAAGAGGCAGAGAAGAACCATTCATGAACTGAGGTGGTCCATTCTGATGAGAAGATAGATATTAGTTCCTCAATATTATGTAATTTCAAAATGCAATAGCCTTATCTTACCAATAAATCCTCGTGCGGCTTTAAGAACTCGGTTTCAGTGGCAGATGGATCCCAATCTACATCGTGTTCTTCAGCAATTTCCTTTAACAATTTGAGTTTTGATTCCACCGAGGGAGCACGAATTGACAGCAGTTCAATTATCTGTACGAAACATCAAGATGGATGTTGCTAAGTGTACTCTTTTTCCAGTTTACCCCAAGAAGATTTTGCTCCAGCAGAATCAACATATTGGAAAATTGTCTGTAAGCATTACCTGACGATTAACTCCACAATCTGGCAATAGTTCAGTTGCTGCAGTGACAAATTCCTTGCCATATTTGGCAGCAAAAAACATTTGCACTTGCATAAGTTCTGGCAAATCTGCAGATCTTGGTGCCGCAAAGCAGATGCTGGAGATTGCTTCTTTCAAGTCTAAAGGGCATTCTCTAAAAATTGGCGCAGTAAACAATTCAATGTTCATAAAGGGACAAGGAGTAAGCAAATAATTGGAAAATTTTGGACAGTATTCACGTAAACAAATATAGGATTTGACTAACAGACAAACAGTTCCTGCTTTTAGTTTGAATCCTTCAGACATATAACCAAAAGGTAAACTAAACATTTTTTTACAAAGTAAAATTAAGGATTCTTTTAAGCTATTTAAGAATAATGATATCAAACTTCTCTAAAATCCAAATAACAATTCCAGAGAACACTCAAGGAGATTAATAGAAACTAATCATATTGGATAAGGGAAACTGTGTTCAGAATAACAAACTGTATATAAAGGATAGAATTTAGATAAATAATTGAAATAGAAAGCCAAACGTGATGAAGGCATTATTCATGTGATAAAAATAGGATAATTAAAGTATAAATAAACACAAATATATGTCTCCTATATATCAGGTATATTCTTTTTTTCTTTCAAAAAGAAAGGAAGGGTGATGAAATCATTGTTCATGTAATTAAATCCGAAGACTAGTGTAGATGAACATGGATACTGATGTTTCAATTTGGATCCAAGTGGTAAGACAAACCATGATATCATCAAAAAGTTTTGATGACATAGGAGTAACAATTATTAGAAGTTGGTGTTGTAAATAGTGTATGCCGCAATCAATATCTGAAATTGAAATCTAAGATAAGAAGAACAATGTTTTGGGCTACAACTGAAGGCAACATGGTTGAATGACAATTTCTTAAATAGTTAGAGAAAATGTTATGGGAAAAGAGATATCAAAAGTTATAATAATTTACACAGTTGCCTTGCCAGGTAAGCCATATGTAGCAACTAATGTGCAGAGATATAGTTGTCCCTAAGCATAGTTTGATAGTGGCAATTGAAACAGATTGGATTGTTTTTGGTTTCACTAGTTGTGTTGTAGGGGTAGTTTTCAAATTGGATAAAAGAAACCATGGGTTTGGCCATAGTAACCTTCATCTTGCTGTTGTAACCAGTGCAACAGAGATAAACAGACAGGAAACCCTCCTGAGTTTACCCTCTTTCAGAAATGTCCCTCCAGAGCTTTCAAATCATTTAAATACCTTACAGAATTTTCAAACTCTTGTCATCTCATGGCTAACGGTTAACAAAATTACTTGATAGAAAAGTGATTCTACACAAACATGGCATTCCCTCTATGTCATTGTTCAATTAGATAAATTAATAGTGTCAATGATCAAAAGATGAAATGACAAGAGTTTTAAAACTCCAAGGAGTATTTCCACGATTTTAAAACTCTTAAAAGAATTTTGAAAAAGGAGGTAAACTTTAATGTGTGGCAGAAAGGAGGGGACATGTTTCTTAGAGCTAGCTCAATATCATTATGTGTGGAACATACGAAGATAAGTGTTCACTAAAACAGGAACAAAATCTTTCAGTTTATGGAATTCAAACACATGTCAAACAAAAATCCCTTGTGAGACATGATGTTGGTAGGCAAATGTTCAATAACAAAATGTCAAGAATAGGAATATAATCATGGTACACACTAGAGTGTGACAGTGAGATTTGATGTTGGAAGAAAAATGCTCAATGCCAAAATATCATGCATATGTATAGAATCGTGGTACACACAAGAGTGTGATTAGCACTAAAATGTACCTCTGTGTTTCTATTATTGGAAGCCGGACAGTGATTAGCTCGCAGAACAGCTCAAGGATCTCCTGTGCCGCCATGATGTTCTCCTCACGGATTATGTGCTCTACCTTTCAAGAAAAGATTTACTTGTTTTTCAGTCTATGGAACCTCGAACAAACATAGGACTGACGAAAACATAAGTGCTATCAGTCTCTTAGACCTAAGAAGAATTTACTTTTCTTTCAAATCATACCCGAATCCGAGCAGTGGCTTCTTGACCATTCTCAAGAAGCTTGGCAATATCCTTCCTCATCTGCTTCAGTTGAATCTCTCTTCGATTCCGCAGCAACTTTATCCTTGGAATCGTCAATTTCAACAGAGTTTTACTGAGACATAAAACGGATAATAATCAGAGTCATGAATTAGCTTCGATCAAAAAGACCTTCCAGCACATTATGTTCCCAAAACGCTCAATTCTGGTTTCTCTATAATCACATCCACAAGATCCAGTTTCGTTTTCATCATCTTACAAAAAAAGCACACGAAAAAGAATGAGTTTTCCTAGAAAAACAAGATTATAAACCACCCAGATGCCGCCACAAAGAAGATGGAGAAACCAGAAATCTTTTGCGACAAAATTTCTCAGCACTCGTAAAGAATCAAGAGGGGGTATATCATACAAATCAAGAAACAAGAAACCGAGAGCCAAGAGGCGATCGGGGAGTTGATGGATGATGAGCTTCTTACCATTTCGCCGCTCTAGAACCCTTGTTGAAGAAAGCGTCGAGCATCGACATGGCTATTCGGCGATCCTCAGAAACCGCAGCTTTGGACCAGATCCAATGACTACCACCGCCCCCTGGAGATCGAACCGTACCTGCTTACCAGGAACAGAAAAGGAGAGGGGCCAGTTCAATCGCGGATTTCCGACCGCGGCCGGTGATATTGATCTCCGCTTACGTGATTGGATTAGTCAAGACCGTCGGATGTGGCATGGGGAGACGTAGATGAACGGCAGAGATTGTCCAGCACGAATGTTGGCGCGGTTGTGATGGGAACATATGTGATAAACTTCGTGGCGAAGGATTCTTGGGATGGCGATGGAAGACGACACGCGTGAAGAGTGGCCCAGGTGCTCAGCAAACTCGTAAGACTCTTGATCCAAATCTTACCTTAATCTTTTATTTTTTAGAAAATAAAATTATTTATTTATTATGTATTGGTTTAATAGACACAAATAAATATGAAATAAAGAGAATTTAAGTAGTTATATGCAAACTTAAAATACTAATAGATTAGTAGTTATATTATTTATATGTACTTATAAGTATTACTCTTGCAAGTATTTATGTATTATATAAATGGCCACAACGTTCATTGCTTCATTTTACTCTTATTTGAATGGGTCCAACAATTTTAAGTACTAATTTCAACCTATCACATGAATTGATAGGTTACTAATGGTCACACGGATTTCACTTCGCAGAATTCATCCATCTTTGAGTCAAAATTTAGTCTTCCATAAAGGAGTATCAATACTGTGTTTTTTTTTTTACACGCAAGTACTTTCCTTAGAGAGCAAGATTCAGAGACTATCAATTCATAAGAAAAGACATTCTAATAATCTATGATCTCCAATAAGGACGGTTTATGGCCATTAATCTTGTTTCTCAAATTTTAACTCTAATACTGCAAAGTCCCACAATTTCGTAAATCGATAAATTTTCCTAAAACAGTTGCCTGATTCATTGTGGCAATACCGGTTACTGGTAGTGCAATAAGCTTTTTTCTGACCAATATCAACTGTGAAACGACTGAAGAAATCAAAGCTCACTCATGTGATTAGTATTATTAGGATGAAATAAGGAACTGTCCAAATAATGCTTGTCGGAACAGTATTGTTCCCTAGCAGATTAAAACATTACTAAAGAGAGAAAAGAAGGCCAGCGCTAGGGTTCAGGGCTTTGGCAATAATATTAGAAACTTCATCTTAGATAAAGTTTCTAATATCTAACGATTTGACATCAACCATCTCCTCATCCTTGAATTCCTCCCTGCAAGAGTTTTGAGTTATCATCAATGCATATTAAAAACCAATTCAACTAACTCACTCGCTTTATAGTACTTACGCACACAACTATTTTCTAAAAATATTCCAAAAGAGTAACATGACAAGAATAATTGCTCATCTTTTTTAAGTTACAGTGAGAGAGAATGTAGACCTCTTAAGCTGGGTTTCCATTGCTTCCAGAGCATCCTTCTTCAGACCTTCCAAATCCTCTTTGGCGATTTTAAGTTCCAACTGTTCTTCATACTTGGGAAGGTCATCCTTCTTAATCCCCAGCCTAATACAAATTTAAGAAATCAGGATTGTTAATACACTGGTTTTTGCTTAACAATATAAGCAGAAAACTATCAATCCTCAGCTTGTAAATAGATTTAATCTGAAAGTTAGATCAATGGGTAAATTAGCAATGTAACTTTGACTTTACGCAAGTCACATTGATGATAAGAAAAGTTAAATGCCAAAGGAAGCTTGTAACTCTATGCTGCAGTTTACTTTTGATAGGATAGAAGTTGACAGCATCAAACTATACTGTCGGTAGTAGATATTTTTTACTGCAAGGGCATGTCAAATTAACAAATTTGAAACCATTAAACAGGCACATCAGTGATATGCAGAAACAAGAAACAAAATTGTCGAGAAAAACCGAAAGCCACTATCAAAAGAGTACAAAGATATCCACTAACTTTTTGTTGATTTTGTCAAACTCAGCCAAGAGAAGGGCCATGTTCTTCTTGTCAGATCTGAGAAGTGGCTTTTTAATCTCTTTCTCAACCTTCTCCAAAGCTTCTATCATCAAAGCCTCAGCACCGAGATCATCTGTAAGGCCATTCCTGAGAAAGCAAATTGTAGTATCATAGTTAGTAGTAAGGATGAAGTGATGTGACACGAAATAAAAGTAGTAGCATTTCATTTTACAAACAATTACATGTATAAAAATGAGGCAGTGAAACCAATAAAACTATTGCATAGTCAGAACAAACATACAGCAACTCTCCTGCCACCTTGCCTTGGTTTCTGTATCTTGATTGTAATACAATCCAGAATGGCAGCATACAAGGAAAAAGGTTGACTTAGTAATGAAGTTACCTAATACTTTTTTCGATTTTTTAGTTTTATATAATTTCTTAACCATCTTAAAAACCACAAATTTTGCACCTGTACTTTCAAAATTCAAAAGCATGACAAGAAAGAGCTTGTTATTAACGTGGTTCGAACCTTTCATCTAAAAGCAATGCTCCATTTGGTAATATAAGCATGAAAAAATTAATTTCAAAATAAGAAAATAGAAGCTGTTGTTGGCAAACATAAATGTTGCTCGAGGTGTTGTTCCCATAACAAGTATGGCGACTATAAAAATGGATATATTGCCTACTAGTTTGATCTATAAAGAATAGATTGCATATCAACAACATTGTGCCTTTTGAACTATTAATTACAGAGATTTTTAGCAACCATCAATAGAAATAGCTATGCAATTATCCCTCACAGTATCAATTTCATCATATCAAGTGCCTACAGCAGGGTAAAGATTAGCAATCACCCTATTGTTTGTTAAAGCAATGCAATCTACATTTGTTGTTACCTACCTTAACATAAAAGTTGAATGATTCAAATAGTACTTTATGCATCATATTGAATTCATTTTGTTAGTACTTATCTTATTCAAAAATAATTTTTGAAGTTAAACTAAATTCCTCAGGAACTTGTGTGATAAAAAAGCACAAAAAAACTTCTCAATAAACATCAATACCAAATATGATTATGATAAACAAACATATATATAAAGATTAATCACATGAAATAAATATCATATACTTGATCCTTATCTCCTGTAACGTCAACAGGTATGTTCTAGCATCAGGAATGTCTTGTGTCTGTTGATCAATTATGTATTTAATTTTCTGAGATTCTGATAGTAGATCAGCTCTGCAGGATAACAAATTGTCAAGTTACTACGCATAAACATATGGTAACAAATAGATCATGAACACAAAAATAACAAAATAAAAGAAAACTTATGCAGCAACATTACATTGTGAAGGACTCAATTCAGTTGGATTTATAGGTTACAAAAGAATGAACATGTAAAACCAAGTGTTGAAGCTAGTTTAGACAGAATCCCTAATTCTCATTTTCCACATACAGGAAAAATATTATAAAGTTCATGCAATTAACTAAAACCTTTCAATTTATAACATTCAAGTTGTTTTTTTAAGTATAATTAGTTGGTTCCATGTTGAAGGAAATAATGCAACAAATTGCCATTCAACAGATGCATGCTTTTATAGCAAATTTGTCCTAATTGAGACATATATCTGACAGTTAGCATAGCCAAGAACCAAGGTGAGCTACAGAGAAATTTGTCATAAGTCTCACATCCTGCGGTACTAGCAAATTAGTATTGATTGTTGGCACAGCTAGAATATTGGAGGTTGCACTGCAGGAGTTCACAAGTCACAGCATCCTAAAATATTGGTGCTGGCGTAAGAATAGTTACAATAAAATGTACAAGATTCCATGGAATACAGGAAAGAAATGCATATATGAAATGACCAGGAAGACTCTAGAAACAAAACTATTAAATTAGCTAATAAAAAATCCTTAAAAGCATCTGAAATTTAAGAATCTTGTGAAATGCCTCGCATAAAAAAATCTTCTAGATTTCTGATCAGATTACAGAATAAAGCACAACAAAAATCAAGAGAAAAATATCACGGCTTTGCAGAGATGGAGGATAGAAGTATAATACAAACACAATAGCACTTCAAAAGGGAAAAGAAACTTACTTTTCCCTTATGGTCTTTATGACTTTTGCATATTGGGAGACAGCGGCCAGATCATCAGGATCAATAGTGATCTTTTCCTTACGAAGGACACCAAATGCAGTTTCATATTTGTTTTTGACCTCATAAAAGATGTTCTTCAAAATTTCTTCAAACACAAGAAATTGATATAATGAGCTACGAGATGGATTTAAACAACAAACTTATATTTATCAGCCAAAACCCAACCTAAGGATCTCACCATCTCCTTTCAGGGGTGGAAGATTAGAAGGTGAAGCTTCTTTTGCAAAGGATCGAACTGCCATAACATGATCGCACTGCAAAATTATCCGGCCAGCATATAACTGCAAAAGAAAATTAGTAACTACAATCATACACAATTATAACTGTATCTTGATATAGAATGATAGCTAAGCAGCCAGCACCAAACTGGAAAAATTATTGACACAAAAACTCATGGAGCTGGTAACTCCAACTCCAAAAATATGCATTTGGAATAACCGACTTGACAAACTAACATGCAACTTATAGTTGTCCTGCTTCCGAGATACAAGTAATAAAAGCCATAGGCATTTGGCACGTAAGAGAAGCGTCAGTACCCAGCCAGATTTGCTGGCGTGACCAAGCCATGATCCATGAGGGCATTTTTCACAGAACAATGATCCTGATATTGTTTTTACCGTCACATTAGTAATATCACTCTTTCACAAAGCTCAACGGAGGCAGCCAAGCCAAATAGTAGGGAGAAAATGATGATAATGTCATATCACACCACGGTTTGGAAGCTTTGCCACCCTCCATTTTACTAAAACATCAATCTGTATAGGCTCAAAGTCTCGAGCCTCAAACTAAATTTCCAAGAATGTAAATTGATCTTCCAGAGACAATCTGCAACATTATCGCAACAAAATGAGTACCTAATCGCTATTGTTTCCACCCCAATCCTACAGTTTTAAAAAGTCAAAATCAAGGACTGGTCAGAAATAGTAAAGAAGTGCTCGCAGATAGCATATAACTGGCGTTTCGAGATGTCGAAAGATCAAAGCCCAAAAACCATAGCCACATAAAATGATTTAAAAATAACTAAAAGGAAACTCGGAGACAGCGACCATCGATCAGATCGGACGATATCTGCCCGTTCCAACGGATCTGGAGACCATGTCGAAGAGCGCAAATTAGGGTTTTCCAGACGGGGGAACGCCGATCGTGATGGTTAACGAGAACGAAAGGAGGGATAAAATGGTACACCTGTCGGGATCGGGAAAGGAGACGAGGAACCAACGCCATGTCGACTGCTGTAATTCGCAATCCGGCTTCGTTTTGCAGGAATTCCCTGGCTGCGATGTGCACCTTCTACTGCCTTCGGCCTCCCCGAGATTAACACGCTACTGGGTTTATATCTATTACCGTTGCATCAGCATCGTACGGTCGAAGATGAGGATATCCGGACCAGTAGCGGATTAAATCGGTTAATTGTGATCTGGGCGACTGGATTGAGCCGATTTAGGACAAATTTCGATTTGCCCCGTTAGGCCATTGAGAGTTAAAAAAAAAAAATTAAACTCAATATTTTTTAGTTAGCCTAAGGTATTTAAAATTTTCACCTAATTAATTTTGAGATGATTCATTCAATTTGATCCTATAATTTTTTTTTACTAATCATTAATATAAATCAAAAAAATACACATGAATAATTAATATTTTCGAATTTACTTTCTATTAAAAAAAAATCTTTCATAATATATTAATATTGAATTTCAAATTTAAAATATCTGATCTATTATTAAAAAATCTAACCAAGATCCTAAATCTTAAAATTAAAATTTTGATCGTTGCAAGTTAAGCTATTAAAACCATCAAATTAATTAATCTTCTAACTCATCAAATGTGCAAAAACGATTGACAAGGTTAAAAAAAAAGAAAAAGAGTGACTGAAGGGATGAAGTTTCTACTTCACCTTCCCATAATTTTTGCCTCATTTGACATGCCTTTTAACGTTGCCCCAGTGAGAATCATCAACACGAAGATCAACTAAAGCTATCATCAAATTCAAAAAGAAGAAAAAACTTCAGCGGACAAAGAACTGCAAATACTTGGGCGTAATAAGGAACATATTTGTCTTAATTCAATAAACAACACATTCCTGGAGCGAGCAAATCTTCAAATGGTAGGCAGCGTAATCACTTTTTGCAAGTAACCTGGTGGATCCATGAACAATCATGTAGTTTTCCGCAGTATCCCCCAAGGAAGGTAAAGAAAAAAAGTTTTAACTCACGAAATTTCGCAACTCTTTCAACGAAAGAGAAGAAACAGAAATAGAAAGAGGAATTTGCACAAGAAAACATCAAAAGTACTTTTTGAAAAAAAAAACAAAGAATTATATGGAGGGGGAAAAAGGGCAAAAAGAAACTCCATCTTTACCTAAAGCGAATGCAGTGGGAAAAAACGGGGCTGGTAATGCCACATCAAACTAAAACCAAACGGAAAAAAAAAATGAAACTTCTTACCTTCGGATATGGCGCTCTGGATCTCTTTGCATTTCGCAACGACGTTGCGATCGTTGTTCCTTTCCTTCATGATGAAGTCCTCGGAGACGCCGTCGTTCCCCGGTTCTTGATCGGGGGTGAGCTTGACCTGGGAGACCAGAGCTACTGGACGAGGGCGAAGATGATCCCGACGGCTGCCGCCGGAATCGAGATCTCGGTCAGGAATCCAGTGAACAAGGTGGCGCCAATTGGCGGTACATTTCACCGGTGGGTGACAGTGGATCGAGGGTTTCGGGTACTCTTCAACCTCGCCTCCCGCTTTTTTATGATTGGAGAGGAGAAATGGTGTCTTGAGTAGAACTTCCATATTTTGTTTTTTTGTCGACACTTAGTTAGGGGTGCAAACGAATCGAGTCGGCTCGCAAGTTTTTCGAGTCAATTCGAATAATATTTGATTCGTATTTAAAATTATCGAATTCGAGCCGAACTC
>JBBUKS010000060.1:2138050-2148459 GCA_038050645.1 Hedychium gardnerianum | reverse complement strand
AAGGTGCATATCTTTTTCAGTTTTATTTCTCTGTCACTTTTTTTTTTTTTTTTTGTCTCTCCCATTCTCATTCAATAACTTTCTCTTTTTTCTTTTCTTTTTCTCCTTAAATTAAATTAATTTTATCTCTTTATATATATATATATATATATAAAAAGGAGCCACTATGATTACCCCCACATATTAGCACAATTAATACCTATATATAAGGGGGAGCCATGTTAATCCCTACTTGAATTGTAGCCCGAGAGCCCAATCATATTGAGAAGGAACAAACTCGGATTTATGGTGGAAAAAAACAGAGAAAACGGAAGACCACCTAGGGTGATGACATTGACATTAGTATTTGTGGCCCATAGCCAAAGATCGGGTTGACTCCATCATTATCTGTATAAGTGGTTATTTCAATAAATTTTCAACGAATGTAAAATATCTCGGTAAGTATTTGATCTCCTCGTGCAAAGAATAGTTGCGCTAGGACAAATGTTATCATAATTTATCTCTTTTCAAAGAATGTGGAGTTGTTTACTATTTTGGAAGAATTGTTAAGATGATGATTTCACTTTTATTTAAGAATAAAAAAATTAATTTAATTTAAGAGTAAAAATATTGCATGTAAAAAAGAAATGTAAAAAAGAAACGAAAGAAAAAAAATGATAGAGGGGTAAAATGGGAAAGAGAGATGTCTTTTAAATAATTTTAATTGTGAAACGCTCACCTCCAGCGCCCCCGCCAGTCCGTCCCAAGATCAACACGGAGGAAGTATGTTGGGTTAATTCCAATCTTTGAGTACGATTTTTGAAAAACTGTCGAATAATATTATCAAATTTAAATATTTAAAAATCTTTTTTTATTAATTATATCTAATAAAATATTTAAAATATATTAAAACAAAATAAATTATTAAAAAATATAATATATGATATTAAAAAATATAATTAAAATTTATGATTAATTTTTTTTAACTTAGTATTCAATTATATATATATGTTTTTTCACAATCTCAATTTTACATAATTTATAAATTCGTACCGGGGAGAAATATAAACGGTCAAATTAATTAATTAAATAATTAAAAAATATCAAAATAATTTTAAAGCCATTATACTTTTTTAAGTTGGATCTTATTAAGAATGAGCGAGTATGATGTTATTTAAGTATTCATAATTTAATTTTTAGTTATAATATATTTATTAAAAAAAATTAAATAAAATGTATAATCAAAGAATATTAAATTTTTGGACAGTCCATTACGAGTATTTTTCGATTGATTTTAATAGATGATAAAAAAAAATTATAAAATCAAATTGATTATTTTAAAATTAATTGGGTATATTTTCTTTTTATTAACAATACGTGAATTGAGAATTTTAAATTTAAAGGATACGAAAATAATTATTATATATATATATATATATATATATATATCTCGTATAATAATGATCATGAGTTGAAATATGAGAAATATAGAGGAGAAAAAAAATTGAAATTTAGTTCTCCAGAGACTCCAACTCAAGTTGTGTGTAAAAATAAAAAATTAATCTTATCATTTGGCCAATTTTACATATTTATTTTTGGAGGAGGCAAATAATATATATATTAAAAAAATAAAAAATCTATATAATAATATTATTATTAAAAATATTTGGAGAGGCCGTAGTCCTCTCCGGTGCTAATGTAAATCCGTCCCTGCTTACGAAGCTTTCATGTGCTTGATATTTTTACTATAATAATTTTTAAATTTTATGATAATGGTGATAGAAAATATTTTGGATGTCGGATAAATAGTTAATTTCGGATGTAATATTTTGGATGAAAAGTGATATACTTTAGCTTCTGCCATTTAAAAGTTAAGTGCTACTGGTAGTTGATTATTAAAAAAGAATAAAAACATTTGAAATTGAAAAAACTAATATTATTAGAATTAGAAGTGAAAGTGAGAGAATAATATCAATAATATAAATAAATATTAAATAATATATCGAATATATCAGAGAATTATAGTTAAATTAAAATTATACAAGATTAATTTTAATTTATCTATTAAGAAGACCTGGACAGATAATTTCAGACAACCAGTAGAGCTGATTTGGTTGAGTGCTCCTGAACGAATGTGAGTACTTTCGAATGAATCGCTTAGTTGGGAAATCGAAGTACCCGGATGCTTTTTTCAATCGGGAAGCAGAATGAAAATCGAGTCAAGAAAGAAAGTCGAGTCGGGAGTCGAGTCGAGAAAAGAATACTTCCGAACGAACTCTGTTGCTCCCCAAATAGACTCTGAGTCGGGAAGAAGCATTCCCGACTGAGTCGAACTCTGAGTCGGGAAATGAAGATGTCAAGGTCTGCCACTATCACAGTTTCCTTGAAACAAATTCGCCCCACCTTCGCTGTGCTTCAAGGTTTTTTCAGGTTGTCTGTTTCCTAGGATACAACGGTGAACCGCGAATCTCCACCAAGCACTGGTGGTCGCGGCCAACAGAGAGGTACCCGGATGCTATCACGGGTGTTCTGCTGAATGGGTGCTTCGGCAGAGAGGAAAAATTGGGGGAACGAAGTGGATGGAGTTTCTTTGCTTATGTGTTGCTCTATATCTCTTTTGCTCATGGTCAAGACCTCCTTATATAGGAGCGCCCACCCTTGACAGCGTTAAATGACCAATTAATCGTCATTTACTGCCTTTACTCACCCAGATCAAAACGGGGGTTTTTCTGATATGCCATTAACCATAGTTAACGCTTTTGTTATAGCAAGCAAAAGAATTCATGTGACAAAATATTGGTTGTTCCACTTGGGCGAATTTTGCCTTGATCAGTCTAGCATTCGGCGTACGCAGGTTATGCTCACAACCGAGTCAACATGGCTTAGTGCAATCCGGGCCCTAGATTTACACCCCCTGCGCACCCACGTGTGAGAGAAAGTCTCTCCCCGTGCATTTATTCACATCATACATGCATGTGCAACAATATAAACCAACCATAGAGCCAAGAAACTTCCAATATGGGACTAAAAGCATGCACAATGAAGTTCTTCTTCTCCACCTCTTTCTTCGATTCACATTTCCAGCAATACCCCGCATGAATGGAAAATAGGGTATGTGATAAAATTCAACAGTTAAGTCTAGTATATGACAAGCAAGTTTTACCCTTTGAACCTTCTTTTATGAAGATCTATTTGCTTACTAGCTGACAGTAGACATGATGTCCTTAAACTGTATTGTCGTCTGTGTAAGCATTGACATATCTCACACAGGATTCTCCCTGGTATAACTTAGTTCTTATGAGTGTGTTTGTTCTTGGCCATGAACACGTCTGGTTCTGTGAGAAACGCTAATAATTTATCTCCAATTCTTTTCGAAGCGATCCTACTTCTTTCTCACATAGATGATCTATCTAGAGTAGTCCACATTACTCTACTGGATCATTAAAAGTCGTGTGCTTAACCTCCATCCTTCACTGATTCATTGAGTCGTTCCCCCACAGTGAGCAACTTTTATCGGTGCAGTTAGGTTGTCCCTTTGAATCTAGTTCTTGGGATCTCAAGTCTGCATAGGTTAGATTTCCTTTGCACCAATATTTCTTATTGACATCAAGCTCATCTCCCGTGATGAGCTTGCAACTAACTTTCGACTTAACCCTTTGATTAGCGAATCCGTTAGGTTATCCTTTGACTTCACATAGTCAATAGTGATAACTTCCGTTGAGAGTAATTGTCTAATGGTATTATATATACGACGTATATGTCTAGACTTATCGTTATACAGATGACTCTGTACCTGGCCAATTACCGATTGACTATCACAATGTAGGCAAATTGCCGGCACAGATTTGGACCATCTAAGAACATCTTCTAAGAATTATTGTAGTCATTCAGCCTCTTAAACATATTTGTTAAGAGATACAAACTCAGATTTCATCGTGGATCTAGTTATTACGATTTGCTTAGAAGATTTCTAAGAAATGGCTGCACCTCCTAAAGTGTAGACTTCAAGTTTTTGATATCCGATATCCAACTCGCATCGTTGTATCTTTCGATCATAGCAGGATATCTTATATAGTGCAGTCCATGTTCACGAGTATACCTCAAGTACCTTAGTACTCTTGTTATCTCTTTCCAGTGCTCAACACCGGGATTACGCATATATCTACTCAGTTTACTTACTGCGTAGGCTAAGTCTGATCATGTACAACTCATCAGATACATCAGACTTCCAATCACTCGAGAGTACTCTATCTGAGAGATACTTTCTCCTCGATTCTTCGATAGATGTTGACTTGTATCTATCGATGTTTGTGTCAATGCAGTATCACCTTTGGTGAATTTCTCAAGATTCTTGTCCATGTAGTGGAATTGACTGAGAACAAGTCCTTCTGTTGTTCTAAGAATTTTGATTACTAGAATCACATCAGTTAGACTCATGTCATTCATATCAAATCTTGAGTTCAATATATTTTTAGTGGATTTGATTATCTTGTCATTACTCCCAATGATAAATATGTCATATACATATAAGCATAAGATGATATAGTCATTTTATGTTGCTTTCATATAGACACTTTTATCACAATCATTGATTTTGAATCCACATTCCTTCATGACATTATCAAATTTCTCATGTTACTGCTTTGGTGATTATTTCAAGCCGTATAACGACTTCACCAATCTACAAATCTTGTTTTTCTGTCCTGACACAGAAAACTCTCCAGATTATTTTATATAGATTTTCTCTTCTAAATTCTCATTTAGAAAGACTGTCTTCACATCCATCTAATGTATTTTCAGATTTCATAGAGCGGCGATAACCAACAATACTCTAATGGAAGTTCTTCTCGACACTGGAGAATACGTATAAAAGTAATCAAGGTATTCTTGTTGTCGGTAACCTTTAATTATCAGTCTAGCCTTGTATTTATCAATCATGTCATCTGATTTCATTTTCTTCTTGAAGATTCACTTGCAACTTAGTGGTTTACTTTCCGGAGAAAAATCCACAAGTTTCCAAGTGTGATTTTGCAAGACAGAGTCTATCTCATATGCAATTATCTCTTTCCAGTGAGGTCCATCAGAAGAGCTTACTGCTTCTGATTAACTTTGGGGCTCACTTTCCAACATGAAAATGATAAAATCCATTCCGTAGAATTTTTCAACCCAAGCTCTTTTATTTCATCTGAGCTCAACCTCAACTGGTTCATCATCATCTTCTTCCTCTTGTGTTTCATATGCCCATTTTAAGAAATTTGCTTCCTCTCGAGTCTTATATAGAAACACATGCTCGAAGAACAAGACATTTCTTGATTCTATTATCGAGTTCTTGTGTATATCCGATATTTGTGACTCATACACCAAAAATTGATACGCATTGTTGTTATGTGCATATCAAATAAATATGCAATTAATAATTTTTGGTCTTATCTTAATCTTTTTCGGATCAGACACCAAAACTTTAGCGAGACACCCCCACATTCACAAATATTTATAGGATGATTATCTTCCATTTCACAACTCATAAAGGCTTTTATCTATTTTCTTTCAGGGTACCTTATTTAAAAGGTAATTAGCTGTTAACACAACTTCCCTCACATTAACTCTGGCAGTCCAGAGCTCAATAGAAGAGCATTCATCATCTCCTTTAGAGTTCGATTCTTTCACTTAGCAACTCCATTTTGCTGAAGAGTATAAGGAGCTATTATTTTGTGTATGATCTCATGTTCAGTACACAACTCAGCAAACGGTGATACATATTCACCGCCTCGGTCACTTCGAACCACCCTAATTTTCTTATTAAGCTGATTTTCAACCTCATTCTTATAGAGAATGAATTTCTCCATAGCTTCATCTTTACTTTTGAGAAGATACACATAACAGAATTTTGTGTTCTCATCTACAAAAGTAATAAAGTATTTATTCCTACCACGTGTCGACGTACCTTTTAGGTTAGATACGTCGGTGTTGATTAGACCGAGTAGTTCATTGCTTCTTTCAATGTGTTGAAATGATGACCTTGTCATTTTAGCTTCAACACAAGTCTCACATTTGTGTTTCGAGTTAAGGTAGAATGTATGTATGCTTTGCATGTTTATTAATCTACGCAACACATTGTAGCTAACATGTCCTAGTCTACCATGCCACAAACATAAAGACTCAAGCATATAAGTGGAAGAAATTTCAATTTTATTTATCTTAGGCCATTAAGTCATTACATTGAGCTTGAAAAGTCCATCAAATACATAGCTCTTTATCACAAACATTCCTTTCTTGGACAGTACAATTTTGTCCGACTCAAAAATATGCGGAAGTCATGTTTGCTTAATAGTGATCCGGACACTAGATTCTTCCGAATCTCCGAAACATACAATACATTGTTTAGAATGAGATTCTTGCCCGAGGTCATCTTCAGCATCACTTTTTCTTGGCCCGCGATGTCCGAGGTTGATGAGTTCCCTATAAATAGTTTGTCCCTATCTTTGACTTCTTCAAAGTTGTGGAGCAACTCCTTATTGCAGTATATATGTCTGGTGACTCCAGTATCAATTCACCATTGCCACGGGTTTGAACCCACTAGATTCAGTTCGAATACCACAACGCAAAGGTCATCCATTTCTGGTCCCTCGTTCAAGTTAGCCTCCTGTTTCTTCTTCGACTTTTTGTACTCCGAAGATTTGTGACTGGCTCGATCACAGTTGAAGTACTTCCTAGAGAACTTGTTCTTGCTAATGCCTCCTCTAGGTTCCATCTTGGAAGACTTGGGATTCTTTTGTTTCGAGTTTCGACCATGCTCGACCACGTTGACTTTCATAGTAGCCTGAGAGAACAACTTTCTCTCGGAACTCTTGTTGTCTTCCTCAATGCGAAGTCTAACGAGTTCTTCCATGTTCATCTCCTTGCGCTTGTGCTTCAGGTAGTTCTTATAGTCCTTACAGCCGGGAGGCAACTTCTCCATGATTGTTGTCACTTGCAAGGTTTCATTCAAAACCATACCTTTTGAGTGAATCTCGTGCAAAATCATCTGATACTCCTGGACTTGGCTGATCACTATCTTGTAGTCCAAGAATCGGCCCACAATAAATTTCTTGGCTACTGCATCCTCCGACTTATACTTCTTGTCTAGGGACTCTCACAGCTCCTTAGATGTTCTCTTCATGCTATACACAACATATAGCGAGTCAACAAGGCTAATGAGGATGTAGTTTTGGCAAAGATACTCGGAATGAGTTCATGCCTCTACTGCACTAATGATCTGAACATCAGCATCCTCAGCATGCTTGGGAGGGTCCTCAGTTAAGAACCAAGCCAGATTGAGTGTGGTCAAGTAGAAGAGCATCTTCTGCTGCCACCTCTTGAAGTTCAACCCAGTGAACTTCTCTGGCCTTTTCCCGTGGTTGATTGGAACATTTTCAATCGGGGCAGAGGGAGCCTTCACGTGATGAGTCTGTTGCACCTCAATACTTTCTATGGTCATCTCAACAGATTGAATCTGTTTCAAGATTGTTAGACAATATGTCGGAGATATTAGGGAATTGTAGTTGAACTGAAATTACACAAGATCAATTTCAATTTATCTATCGAGATGACCTAAGCAAATAATCTCAAGCTGCCAGCGGGGCTGGTTCGGCTGAGTGCCCCTAAGCGGATGTGAGTACTCCAGAATGGATTGCCTAGTCGAGAAACCGAAGTACTCAGATGCTTCCTTCAGTCGAAAAGCAGAATAGAAGCCGAGTCGGGAAGGAAACCGTCGAGTCGGGAGTCGAGTTGGGAAAAGAATACTCCCGAGCTGACTCTGCTGCTCCCCAAATAGACTTTGAGTCGGGAAATGAAGATGTCGAGACCTGCGACTGTCGCAGTTTCCTTGAAATAGATTCGTCCCACCTTTGGTTGTGCTTTAAGGTTCTCTCGGGGCATTTATTTCCCAGGATACAATGGTAAACTGCGAATCTCCACTAAGCACTGGTGGTCATGGCGAACTAAGAGGTATTCGAATGCTATCACGGATGTTCTGTCGAACGGGTGCTTCGGTAAAGAGAAAAAATTAGGGGAATGAAGTGGATGGAATTTCTTTGCTTGAGTGTTGCTCTATATCTCTTTTGCTCATGGTCGAGGCTTCCTTATATAGGAGCACCCACCTTTGACAGCGTTAAATTACCAATTAATCGCCATTTACTGTCTTTACTCACCCGGATCAAAACATCGAGAAGTTTCGAATATGCCATTAACCATAGTTAATGCTTCTATTACATCAAGCAAAAGAATCTATGTGGTAAAATATTGGTTGTTCTATTTGGGCATGTTTTATCCTGATTAGTCCGGCATTCGACGCACATAATCGTACTCGCACACGAGTCAACTTGATTCGATGTAATTCGGGCCCTGAATTTACATCCCCTGCGCACTCATGCGTGAGTGAAAGCATCTCCCTATATATTTGTTCACATCATATATGCATATACAACAATATAAATCAATCATAAAGTCAAAAAACTCTCAATATAAGACTAAACTTATGCACAATAAAATTTCTTTTTCTCTATCTCTTTCTTTCATTCACATTTCTAATAATAAATTATAAGTGTTTTGAATCCCCTATATCTTAATTTTTATACTTTTAAGAAATTGTTTATCTAAAGATGCAAAAAAAAAAATCAATGATAGACATAAAAACATTAGAAGTAGGAGAATAGAAAATGAGAGAAATGCAAGACCTAAAGAAAGTCATTTACATTCAATTTAAATCGACATAAAGATCTCAAAAGGAAAAAAAAAGTCACCTGGGATATATTTGAGTCATCATAGGATAAAATTATCATATTTAAGTAAAGATCAAATTTTAATAAAAATCATAAATATATTTTTTTATATGGAGTTTATCGAATTTTGATAAAAGTTATAGATATATCCTTTTATATGGAGTTTATTTTGATTTTTTGATTTACCTTTTTACATATAGTTATGATATCAATCGTGTATGGAATGTCCGAAGTATATTTTTGTCGTATTCAAAAATAAAGAAATTCAGCATAGTAAAAAAAAAGGTGAGTGTAATAAATATTAAAAAAATATATTAAAATTCAATTTGAAATCTCTAGCTCTACCGATAAATTTTGAAAAAAAAAGTCATTAATGAGTATAAAGACCTCAAAAAGTAGCAAAAAATGACATAAAAAGAGTGAAGAAAATATAAAGTCTAGCAAAACCCAATCTTATTGTGGCAAAAGGCGAAACGCTCGAAGCAAAACCCAATCTTAGTTCTCACACGAGGTGTATTTTGATTTTTTGATTTATGTTTTTTTTAATGATGTGAGATATTTGTAAGAGATTATTAGGATGATGAATTTCATCTTCCGTCAAATTTTATGTGCATTATTGACCTTTTTTAAAAAAAAAAATTCCTTAGAACTTAAACTAAGATCTTGCAATATTACTTAAAAGCATACGAGAAATGAAAGTCAAAGGAGAGAAACGATAGCTATATTTGAGAGATGAAAGTCGTTAAAAATAAAATAAGAACAGAATCTAGGATTGCGTTTTTCGCAAATGAGTCCTTATAGAATCCGACTAGTGCTTTGGGAATTTACAGAATCGGAGGGGTATTTTAAAAAATGAATTCGTGATTTACAATCTAGTATTACAATCGAGCCAAAGAACAAACCTCATTCACTTAGAAAGAAATTCAAGAAAAAAACGATCCTTGCATAGCTTTCAAGTGCTCAATATAGAGCCTCGTGGATCATGCTAATGCTTTTAAGGCCATGATGCCCTTTTAACTTTTTGTTTTTGTTTTATTATTTCAGATATCTAATTTTTATGATTCGATTAATTTTGAAGGTGGATGATTCAACTTCAGAGATCGGTCATCGGATAAATTCAAAGAACACATATAAGTCATGACATGACGGTCCGATATCATGAATAATTCTAATATTATCGACATTTAATGTCCTACGAGATAATCGCACCGAGCTCCTAGCCCATGATGCCCCTTTAAGGGACAACTAATGTGTACTAATGTGTACTCATATGACTTTTAATTTTTAAATAGGCATATGAGTTTCTGGCCGGCCGGTGTGCTTTTTAAATTTAGTTTGATGATTGATGAATAATTTTTATGAAATTAAATTAATTATCTTTAAAATTAATCGATTCAAAAAAAATTATATATATATATATATATAAAATATGAGTTTCAAACTACTGTCATGACAATGAAATAGTAAGAACTCAACTAACTGAAAAGCCAAAGGATTGAATTGATTAAAATATTTAAAGACCTTTTTATAATTATTACAAGCTCAACTTAATGATTCATTGTCCTAAGAAGTTGCAGTGTTAATTTAAACACTCGAAGATAATTTTTAATATAAGAATTTTTAAATTTTACAATGATAGAAAATATTTTGGATGTCGGATAAATATTTAAT
>JBBUKS010000060.1:2122909-2137950 GCA_038050645.1 Hedychium gardnerianum | reverse complement strand
CATGATCTATCATAAATAAACATATTATTTAGTTATTCAGTGTAATTCATATGTATGTAATTTATGATTGACTCAATATAAATTTGAGTTGGTTTACAAAATCAAGTGATAACTACGTTTCCACTCATTATTTGTATGATCAAATATAACCGATATTGATCAATTATATTACACACATCCCATCAAATGAATTAATCATGATATGAACTAATTATTTAAATGAATAAATTATTACTGTTGGAGTTGTAAGGTTTCAAATAAAGTCCCACATTGAAAACACACGAGAAAGATCATGGGCTTATAAGGGAAAGACATCTCCTTTGGTATAAGGTCTTTTGGGTAGAGCTCAAGAGCAAAATCATGAGGGCCTAGGTCCAAAGTGGACAATATCAACTATTGTGGAGATATCTAAATTCCTTCGGTCCTAACAATTGGTATCAAAGCCTGGATTGTCAGAAGGTCTAACCGCCGACTGTGCATAAGAACTATGGTCTAATCGAGTCATGTGAGTAAAATATTGACCTCAAACAAAGGAAGTAGGGGCTCTCGTATCCGGATCAAGAGGATCAGATTCCAGGCAGAGAAGTCTTAGTAGGTCGGGTGGACCGAGGGGCATGAATCCTAGTAGGTTGAAGATTGAACGAGGGGAGCCCTGTGGTCCTTCGTTTGAGGGGGAATTGTTGGGGTTGTAAGGTTCCAAAAAAAGTCTCACATTGAAAACACATGGGAAAGATCATGGACTTATAAAGGAAAGACATCTTTATTAGTATGAGGCCTTTTGGGTAAAGTCCAAGAGTAAAACCATTATGAGGCCTTTTAGGTAAAGTCCAAGAGTAAAACCATGAGGGTCTAAGCCGAAAGTAGACAATATCATACTATTGTGGAGATATCTAAATTCCTTCGGTCCTAACAATTACATGCACTAATCATTAAATAAAATAAATAAACTGATCATTTAAGTTAAATAAAATGAACTAATCATTTAACTCATAATAAATTTTCCTGGTTTGTTTACATAATGACAGTAACTACAACAGAACTCTAATAAAATATATAAGTCAACACCAGTCCCACTAGGACAAACACTAGTACAGTAGTTAACACAATCCCTTTCTTCCTGGGCTCAGTTAGTGCAGTCTTAGATCTTGTCGAATCCACACTCAGATCCACTTCTGGATCCTCCTGATCCACGTGGTAAAGTAGCTCTATACACAGTTTAGCATATGTGATGCGCCTTATATAGCGCCCCCACGCATGGTGTGTAACTTTACTAAGATTTGTCGGCAGTGACTGAACCAATACCCAAATCCGATAGTTGTCCATGATTGAAAAATCTTGCTGCTCGAGTTTCCAGAATAATTGATCGAGCCTTCCAATGTGTCCCCTGAGTCCATAAATTGGGTCATACTCAATCTCCTGGATTGCCTCCCTCAACTCATTCCGTCGCACATCGTGATGAGTCATCGTGTATATCATCCGTGACATCTGGAATTGAAAATAATAATGTCAGTACAAACTGAAAAACCAGCAACAAAACTGGTTCAATTCAATTCACACATATGTATAGAACTAATACGCAGAATAAAATATGCAAATAAGAAAAATAAATTTTCTTTATTTGAGGAGCTCCAGTTGACTGATACACTGGACTGATCGTCAGCGCTCGCCGTCCACGGACACCGATCGCTAGCCACCCAAAGTGGTCGTTGGCGCCCGTGATTTGTGTTTCTGCCGCGACATACACAAGAAACCTCGTTCTTTCCGCCGCCCTATTCCATTCTGCCATCACCTCCGACCCCTTCACCCATCCGCCAAAAACGGAGGACTGACCCTCTAATTGTTCGGAGATCAACGATGGCGGCAGATTGTGACACATTCAAAATCTCTCCTGATGACGGCAGAGCTTGATGGAGTTTTGTGATTCATCCGGCGATGAACAGGTGCATACCTTTCGAACATATCTACAAACATATCTTGCCAGTGATTCAGATATAAAATCTTAAGTTGATTCTTCAGATACAAACTGAGCATAATCATTTAATTTAAGAGATCTGCTTTCACAGGAACATGGTCATATGGCAAAAAAAAAATCATCAATGGTGCTCTAATACAAGTGTTGATTGAATGCATGAACAAATGATATTGAAAAAGTTATAAACACTTATAGTGAATTCGTAAGGAAATCTTAATCTTCTTATTTGTTGTCTGAAGAGCAATCATGAAAGATCAAACTACTCTTACGATTACACAAACCAAATTCCTTTTATTTCGTCGGGATGTTTTATACTTGCACACTTATCCAAATATAACAACACTCTCTTCCCCCTCTACTTCACTTCGACGCTCGCACATATAATATGTGAATGTAGTTTTCTTAATTGCATAATGTGTTCTCTTGAGTATGCACGAAACTATCTTGAACATGCGTAATTACAAAAAGTGTTAATAAATCTATCATCGATTAATCAATTAGACATCCGCGGAGACAAAATTAAAAGTAAATGAATTATATATCAAAGAGCTTTTAAATATAAAAGAAGTCAACATCCCATTTTCTGATGCTCTTCAACATCAATGCCCAAACAAATAGAGAAGTTTGTACAAAACTGAAAGGCTTTAAACCCTCAACTCCAAGATGTTGTTAATTATCTCTTCCCTTGTTTCAATTTTTTATTAAAATATATAATTATTATAATAAAAAATAATTATACACATCATAAACATCTTTATAATTTATTCTCAAATTATGTGAAGGAAAATATATTACAAAATCAACTTATAATCGATCGTCAAATGACTAAAAGGTGGGGAAAAAAATTCCTTAGAGTATGTGACCATCGAAAATTAACTTCTATCCCATTATAATAAAATTATCATCATTAATCAATTAGATGCCCATGAAAACTAAAATATGTAATTATTGAATCTAGCTTCTATTTTTTATCTTATTACTATATTCACATCCTAATTAATTGTTCGACCATTAATCAGCGCAACTTTTTTTATTCGAATAGTGAATTAATTATTAAAAATCTGATTAATCTTCAGCTCTCTAAGTATAAAGCACTAAAGAGAATGCAAATTTGCATTTGTATGGATGAATTATTTTGATCTCACAATTATATGCATAATTCAGAATACATTAAAAGAAGGCAAACTTCTATAATGCTTTAAACAAGAAAGAATGCGTTTAAGACCATTAATGATAACATCCCTTGAATATTTTTCTCTGGACACTTTTTTAAGGAGGAAAAAAAAAACTTTGAATTGTATTTCATTTTCGAGTTCTCGAGCGTCAACTTTGTTTAGATTGTTAGTTTGTTTTAGCATGATCGAGCAAACTGAAACGTAAGTCATAACAAGTTGACATTTAAATAGCTAGTGTGTTATATATAACAAGGCAACTTTCAAAAAAACAACAAAAAAATGACGTACTTGTCGTAGCATCTTGTTCTCATTCTGCAACGTGGACAGCCTCTCCTCCAGCTCCGAGTTCCTGCTCTCCAGGTCCTTCGCCTTCGCCTCCAACTCGCCCAAGTACGCCTTCTTCCTCTCCCTCGCTTGCTGAGCCGACACTCGATTTCTCAACAATCTTTCAGTAAAATGATTTTCATCAAAATAAATATCGAACAACGATTTATTTTGTTGCTAATTTTTTATGATTGATAATGAGTTATATCGAACAACGATTTTTTATTGCATTATAAAAAGAGTCAAATATAATATAATATCCATAAATTAAATCACCTTCTTTGATGTCCATCTGAGGAGCAGAGCTGGAGGATCTCTCGCTGCTCGAAGGGAGGGAGCTCGTCGCTTGTTCTTGAAACATTTTAATTTGTTCGAATATTGATAAGCGTTTCCCAAGAGCTAATAATGAAATGGGTCGAAGAAGAATCGAGCAGACCGAGATCAGCTGCCGCCGCCGCCGCCGCCGCCGCTTCTAGATCTTCATCGCACGTAAAGGAATGAGAGAGGTTTAGGTTCTCGATCAACTTATTTCAAATATCTCCCCATCTTAAATGTAGGATAAAAATATTGAAAATCATCGAGTAAAAAATTTTGTCCGATAATTTTTATTAAAAAAAAAAAATTATAGCAACATTGGAGCTGATGCGTGAGTGGCCTGTAGCAAAAAATATAAAAAAATTGTAGCAACAGTGGAGCTGATGCGTGAGTGGCCTGTAGCAGAGGCGCACTACGCTGGAATTCAATGGCAACGGTTACTTAATTTAATTTTTTTATTATTAATTTTTAATTTAACGAAGGCAACAGATGAAATGTTCGTTTCGTCAATTCATCTTAACATCAATATAAAAAAAATTATAAAAATTAATTTAATTAATTTAAATAATGATCAATATATATAAAAATAATAATCTAATTACTAAGTTAAAATTTAATTTTAAAAGATAAAAATATAATTATTAATTAAGATTTAACTCTTAAATTTTATGATAATAATATTTTATATATTAATGATCAGTCCTTCTAATAAAGATTTTATTTTTTAATTTAATAAACTTCGACCCTGATTAATTTGAGATTGAGAACGGTATCGATTTTTGAAACATTAAATTGGATAATGTTCATATATATATATAATTTTTTTAATTTATTTTTCATCTTAAAAAAAATTACTGTATATTAAATTTTTTTAAAAAAAATGAAAAATCCGATCATTATTTTAAAAATTTATTCAACTCTCTAAATATGAATGAAAATTCAAATGAAGAAAATTTTTAAGTTCATCCTAATTTCCTCAATTCTCAATTTTTATTTTTCACCCAACACCCATATAATCTCTAATCTTTTTCATACTCACCATCATATTATCATAATTTCTAAAATTATCCAAATTTTTTAAATGACGATCCTCGAGCTCCATTTTATACATATCCCCAGAATATTGATAGAGTAGCTAATATTTCATGCAAGCTCTATCTCATGGAATTAATCAATTTCAATCATCGGGGATTCAATCAAATGAATTGAGAAGAGCTAGTGTTGATGTAAATGACAGTGATAAAGATATAAAAACACCTCATGCAATCCTCGATTCACAATTTCCTTTATTCTCATCTGAAATAGGACTTGACAATATTATTCTCGATCAAGCAACTGAAACGAATAACAAATCAGATAGAGATCATAGCAAGCAAGCAGTGTGGACAGTAATAGATAATAAGCTCCATGCAGCAGCTTACACAATCATGAGCAAAAATTTAATAGTTGATAATGCTCAGAAGAGTAAATCTTTTTAAAAATGGATGGTGACATACTACAATATCAATCAAGAAAAGGGAGCTAAAAAAAATTGCATATAAAGCAAAATCATATTAGGCTTTAGTGAAAAAAATCATGAATAAATATAATGAAATTTATAGTAAATTGTATAATGATCAACCAATCAGATGATGCGAGCTCATGAAGAATAAATTTTTAAATTTACTTTTTAATATGAACATACGTAGAGGATTGTAAAAGATAATCCGATGTACACTTCTCAATCCTCATAATGATGAGTTGCAAAGAAAGCAAGGATATCAGAATCATCCTGTGCACTTATTGACTATTTTAATCCTAGTATAACTATTGATGTGAATGATAGAGAAATTTAATTTCGTCCAATGGAATAGAAGACAACAAAGAGGAAATATATCTAATTGATGAATTGAATTAGGTTGTGCAACGGTCAGTAACATATTTGAAGTATAATAACAATAAGAAAATAGATCAACGCATCCACAACTTCTCGTAATGGACACACGAGGTATGACAAATGAACAACTTTAGAACCATTTAGCTATATATGAGTAATTAAAAAAAATTGAATATATAATAAATTTATTTATTTTATTAATTAATTTTAGTTTGTAATTTCTATAATTTATCATTTGGTACTTTATTAACTTAATAGGTCTGTACTTTTATATTTCAATTTCAAATTTGGAAAACATTTGTATTCATATTGTACTATTTTTTAAAAAAAAATTATGCCTTGTATGATTCTATTTTTAATAAAATATTAATATTAAAATAATTATATTAAATAATTATCAAAATATATAAATAAATATTAAGTAAAAAATATTTAAGAATAAATAATAGATGAAATATATTAAATTTTAAATTTTAAAAATATAATTAATTCTATTTAAATGTAAATTAAAAAAATAATCATGCAATCTATAAATATTTAATTAATGAGATATTTGATTATGAAATTTAAAATATTTGAAAGTGAAGTATTTAATAATTGTATTATAAATATTTAATTATAAATTTTAAGAAATGAGATATTTAAATGATAATGTGAACGTAATTATCATAAATATTTAAAAAATATATTTTCTCTGGATGCTCGAAGTCATCTGACACTACTTGATCGTTGTCACATGACAATTGGGTAATATTTTTAAGACAGAAGAATCAGAGCTAAAAAAATCTAATTAAATAGGTACAACAACCGACAAAGGTCAGAGCAACGAATTCATGATTATTACTTTTCAACGAAACAAATGAACGATTAGTATTTACAATAGGTTGATGTGGAAGATTCAGTCATGGCTTATTTGCCACTCAGAACTGGTTGGCACTTAATGCCATGGAATCACTCGGTCTCTTAGCATGCAAAGAAGAGTCATTTGAGGATATAGTGCATCCATGAGCTGCTCCAGAATTAGTCATCTCCACGAAATATTCACTAGCAGTAGCAGCTTCAACTCCCCCAAAAATAACACACCAAAATTAGAATGAAAGTGACAACATTCAAATCATGAACCAAGAAATTCCTTTCTTTACAAAACTATGCCAAAACTATGCCATGGCCATTTAAAAGAATTTTAAAATATGTAACAGAAACAATTTCATTCATCTATGTTTTCTACTAGAAAGGACAAACTTCAATGGTTCTCTCCTCCTGCCCATCCACATATGGTCATGGACTCAGAATACAAACTTCAATACTAAAGTCAATATCTCAGAAATAATCAGTTTCCATATAGAAATGATATAAATAATGCCTAAATTTGTGGACTAAATCATCTGGATACTATAGTGTATTTCAACCCTCTAGTCCTTTAGTGATCAAGTCAAATATTGATTAATAAGTTTTCAAATAATCAAATGTAGATCATTAACATCATTGTCGTTGTTGCTAGCTATTGCATATAGCCGAAGAAGGAAAGGACTTTTCTCAAGTTTGTAAGCGAACTTCAACAATGGGTATAACTTAAATTTCATTGTAAAAGCAAACATTACCATTGGATCTCCCACTTCTAAAGCTGCTTATCAACCATTCAATTTTCAGATTCTCAATACATGCTTTTCCATGCTCCTTTCAACAGTTGTTCAGCCATTCTGTAATGTAATAGAGGCAATGACTTCATGGTATCTCTTAAAGCTGCCCATCCATACTTATAATTGCTTAAATAAATGGAACAAGAATGAGATAGAGAGAATTTCATTGAAAAAAACAGAATTATGCAACTTTATAGAATTATTAATTGGCAACAGCTCCTCCATTACAGACCAATATGTCTGATGCAAGTTTAGAAAAATACACCGATGTAACCTTAAAAACTCTACCAGCAATTAGTGTATATGCACTGTAGTAATTCAATTTGGAAATTTTGATTTTCTACATGTTTAGAGGACAGCTTAGTGCACAAAGCTCCCACCAATGTGGGAATTTTCTACATGTTTATTGACTTTAAATTATACAATCATTTAAGAAAAGCTAAACAAATGGTAGAGTGAATACACAACATGACGTAGTAAGCACAAGCAGTTCATCAAATTGTAACTAGTCAAATTATGCTGAATGAGTAAGAAAATAAGCAAAAAAAAAGAATATGCCATGACTTCTCTTCTATTCATATAGGAAATAATCTCTTGTGGTTAAAATACCCATTGGGGAAGATGAGAGAAGCTAAAGAAGTTTAGAGTGATATAAGGAAGAAAGATAGTGAAAGATAAATGGTAATACTCGTTGGAGAAGATAAGAAAAGAAAAGCAAGTTTAAAACAATATAAGGAAGAAATATAAGTACTTGCTGCCGCTTGATGAAGATGAATGGTCAACAGGCCATTATAGAACATTGAAGTCACTACTGCCAACTATATTGCCTTGCACTGGTCACGACTAAGGAAGCAAAGTGCCTAATGACACATTCACTGTAAGATTCTCAATCCTCTCGGTTCAAGTGGGATAATAGTTAGGGATTTGAGGAAGGTGAAATCATTTTAAAAATAACACAGGCATGGATGAGTAAATGCTGAAGAAATTACTCATATTGGGCCCTCTGTGGATCTGCCTCTTACTCCCTTGTTGTCAAGTTGAAACATGATGGACATTTTCCTCAAACGGCTACATCTTCATTCTACAAGGCTGACTACTTGTACTCCCTATGCATTTTCTTTATTCTGCTCTTTCCTTCATTCTTTCGCAATTCAGGTTGTTAGGTTTATGAGCATAAGACAATGATCCCCAGAAACATACTAACAAAGACAATGTTGTTCCACTCAAAAAGAAAGATGCCCTAGAAACAAACTAACAAAGACAATGTTATTCCACTCAAAAAGAAAGAAACCCTAGAAACAAACCAACAAAGACAATGTCATTCCTCTAAAAAAAGAAACGAAGAGTAACAGATAGCAAAAACAAAGAATCAGGAAGTCTATTAATTGATTAAGGAAACATAGATTAAGAAAATGTAAAACTCTCTTATTCACCAACTAAACAAGTCATAACATAGCACGCATAGCGATGAACGAAAACCCTAAGATAGAAGGTCCGGCAAAAGCATACCGTGTCTGAAGCGACCCTAGTTCCCCTCAACCGTGAGCGTCGAATCCTGCCAACGCTCCATGGCGACGGCACCAAATCCGCCAGAGTTCCTCGGGCAAGGGAATCCGTCGTCTCTCCCGTGCGCGTTGATGCAAGCGTCACCATAGGGGCAGCAGCCGGTGGAGATGAACTCGAGGCACAACCGTGTCTTGTAGAAGGAAGGCGGGTGAGCATCGGAGACTCTACGCTTCTTAGGCAGCGGAGGTTTCTTGGAGGAGGAAGACAACCGTGTCTTGTAGAAGGAAGGAGGGGGAGCATCGGAGACTCTACGCTTCTTAGGCGGCGTAGCCTCCATGGAGGAGGAAGAACAAGGAGAGGAGACAGACGAAAAAGCGAGAGATCGGCTGCGGGCGAGTCGCAGGCAGGAAGAGGAATAGTAGGAGGGAAGGGAAGGCGATGAAAGGGCCAAAATATATAGAAATAGAGCGCGGCATTATAGCGGGTTTGTTTCATCTCGGGCTCGATCCAATACCCAATAATGGGCCAATTCCAGCCCAATCCTGGCTAACAATTTGAAATGTATTGAATTCTATTTCTGTTCATATTTTGACCTATTTATTTATACTTTTGGTTTTATTCCAAGACCCTTTCCTACGAACGGACATATCAACATTTTTTTTTTCAATTAAAAAACTCATCAATTTATTTACTGATAAAACCATGTGAATATCTAGTTAATAATTCTTTCCAAGGTTGGAACAAGTAATTAAGCTAGTTTTCCATTAGACATGTAATTTTCCAAGAAGGTAAAAACTTCGATTCGAATGTTCTTTGGAAATTGGAGATAACTTGATTTGTCTCCACAAAATGTAACTTTTATCTATGTATGAATATACCTAAGTGTGCATACTGGATTTGTTTAACACAGTTCACTGGGTTAGGTCACCTGCTAGGCTAATAACACAATCCATCTAAATAATTAGGTATAGTCAAATCAACCAATTTAAACCTGTTTTATTGTAAATCATAAATATTAACCCATTTAATTTATTAAATGGATTGTGTTCTATTCAGAGTTTAAGGCATGTGGATTTAGATGGCACGAACTTGTTGACCAGAATTGTCAACCCTAAATAGAAACATTAACATGCAATTTACCAATGACAAAAACCTACCATTGCGTGCATGACCATTGTAATAGTAATCAGGATTAGCTACATTTACGAGTAACTACATCACAAAAAATTCTCAATTACGTACTATAAAATTTTTTTCCCTCCAATAAAAAATAAACCTAGAAATACTATCTATTTAGATGAATCTCTATTTGTATTTCCTAATTTATCCTGATTCGATGAAAAAATTTCGTAAAATTAAATCGATCATTTCAGGACTAATCAATGAGACTAACTGAATTTATCATTTTTTTAATTTTTTTTACATCACAAGAATGTGGATGTTGAACCAAAGGAGTAAATGAACAAACAAACGATTGAACTGATGCAGATCTACCAGCACAAGAAAGAAATATTAATTGTAAATTAACTATATATCCTTCTATTTATCTCTAGGGTAAATTACAAACCAACAATATTAAATTACATGACGAAGTATCGCAATTGACCATCAGAACAATGGTATCAAACTCTAGCATATCAGAGGCGTATCACTTCCACTTCCACAAAAATCATTGTAGGACTAGTCCACTGCACTGCAAAGCCTCATCTTAAACCTGGACAAGCATGAAGTTTTCAAGAAGCATTAAATAGTTGATAAGTCGACTGACACTAACGTGTTATACCAAATAAACAGGAGATTTAGTCTTGAATTACAACTTTAAAATGTGATCGTGGCTGTGTAATCCATGGGTATAAAAACGAGTAAAAGAGCATTGATCCCCTTGTATTAAAGCGCAAACATAATCCCTTTCATTGCAAGCTAATTGTTAATTTTGGTGGATCATCTGACACAGTAAACACAGTATTTGGTCCCGTGTGGCATCATTACAGAATCCCTTGCTGTGCACATGAATACAATCCACTAAACTGTCATTTTTGCAATATGAAGACTCATCAGCAATGGACAGTTCTTGGCTCATCTAACGATGGAAGAGATTTCGAAACGAGAACTAAACAACATAATAGGTGAAGATGGCTGTCCACGCCCCTTGCTGCGGCATTATCAAAGAGTAGCATCTAACCTTTTTGTGTGATTCAGTTTGTCATCCATAGGACCTAGGTCCAACCCATAACCTTGCTCCTCAATGACTCCCAAAGATTCCTACTATGCCCTCTTTGATAGGCCTGTCAACATCCTAATTTACTACCAAACATATTTCACCACAAACTCTATCAGCCATTCATACTATCATAAAAAGTGGCTATATAGGCTGCTCATATAGCCACATAGGCATCTGCACTTTGGTTCATTAGGAAATTGCTCAGACTAAAGTAAAACTTCATAAGATTTTTTGTAGGTTGCCTGAGGAAAATGGGAACTGATCAACCCATTGTTCATGAAACTAACCTTCCCAATTTGTCGCTCATCCCGACCAGGGAATTGTCTCATGTCCAATGTGTTGTGGGGATACCTTGTGGCTAAAGAAAAAATATATATATATATATATATTATGGAATTGTGGTTGCTTGGGTTGGTTAATTTGTTAAGTCATGCGTGCATACCTTTATATGCATTGCTTAGATTGATTAGTTTGATATGTTATACAGTAACCATCTATATTTTGTTTATTCATCATGTTATGTATTTTTGTACATAGAAATAATGTTAAACCATATAAGTAACATACTGCACTTGCATAATGGGTGGCTCCAACATATAGATAGCGCATGCTTAAGTTCAATAAAATTTGCATAATTTATCTAGCCATCCATTTATCCTAAACTTTTGACAAACTCAAGCACTAGAAGAACATTATGGAAGACATGCATGAATTCTTATGAAAGTGTCCCTTGGCCATCATCAAACAGTTGGCAACAAATTATATCCAGTGAAGATAGTTTCCAGATAAAGCAATAAATCTGTGGTCAGATTACATGGTACAGACAGGTTCCAACTGAAAATTTATTAGATTTACATATGATTTAGGTTTGCTAGTGCCTTTATCCCACACTTCAGACAGAAACAATACAATCTATAAAAAGGAAAAATGTTATAGATGTGTGTGACCAAGAAAATTGGCATTCAATGAGCTATCATTTAAAAGTAGAAAGTCTTCATACTATTAGTATTACAATATTGACAGCCACTGGGACTGCTCAGTAGTGTGGCTGAACACTGAAGCAATACTTTTAGGATTAAAACACCGTGAGAATCTCATGTTATGCAATCCAATGCAATATGCTGACAGAACAGCAATGTAAGAGAGGAATTGACTAGGCTTATCAATATAAGTTTAGTAGATTCTCAGAGAACAATAGTAAAGCAGTCATTGCTGGGCATCCTCAGATAATGTGACCATGAGCCAGGATACTGCAGCATGTAACTAGGGGGATTAGCTGGTTTAAAACAGATTCAGTAAAATAAATTAAACCTCGCTGCTTCAAATGAATTGTTTCCCACTTTCAGTATCTTGTAAGTGGATCTAAGAAAGTGATGTATCTTCAAATGCATCAGCAAATCATAAGAAAAGGCTGTATCTTTTTTCTGTAACGACAACAAATTTCATGGGAGCATGCAAGATTTAGAGACAACGTGCCACAATGTCAAAAGAGGATATGCTTTATTAAGCTGGTTGAAACTTTTATGTTGGTTTAACAATCCAACATGGTGGCATCTTACAAGAACTCATGCAAAAGTAACTACAAAAACCTGAAGCTTAATGTAAGAATCAAAAAAACAAGCACTGGACTGCATCTTGATGACAAAATAATCAGTTTACTCTAGTGATTTTGAATTAGCAAAGTTCTGTTTCCACGGCTGCTTAACTTTTCCTAGGCATCTTCTCATATTTTATGGCCATAGTCATGTTTTCAATCTCAGCATAACAAAAGTACCACTAAGTTAGATAGCTAAAGCAGAAAATCTGACATCCATCTAAAATCTGTAACTTTAGAGATCCATAACGTATATAAGGTCTCTCTCAATGGATGAGAAAAAACCACTTTTGCAAATTTGAAGCTTAATCCTAGGTCTGAAAAACTAAGTGAAATTTAGTAATGGGAATACAACTTCCAAAAGGAAATGAACTTCATCAACAGTATGAGCATCAGTTTTAGATCCTTGGAGAAACCATGTTTCTCAATTCAAATAAGCTCTATTGATCTGGAAGGATGGTAAAGGGAAAAAGTCCTCATTAATCTTTCAAATTTTCCTTTTCCTCCTACTTTCCCATGACTCAAACAATAAAAATCTTGGTTTCGTATAAAATTGTAAAACTAGCAAATACATCAGTATATTTAATTTTTAACTTACACTTCAATCAACGCCAATATATTAGCAATGTATATATATATATATATAGATAGAGAGAGCGAGAGAGAGAGAGAGAGAGAGAGAGAGAATTTAATATTCATGAAAAACATAGATATGATATGTATTTGATACTTTATCATACATTGCTAAAGTAATGAATTATATACATAAAAACTATTGAGGTTAGTTTACCATCATTGCCCTATAATTGAATGTTAATTCACCAAGAAAAAATGCCATTTTTTTGTTCATAGAAGAAGCTGCGAAAAATATTCCCACACGTTCCTTGATTTGTATGACAAATATGTGCAGGAAGCCGTAGGTACACATCTTCTTAACAGTTACAAGTTTTGAGGAAGCTAATCGCAGAGAGAAACAGTATAAGATACACTGGTGAAAAACACAGAAATATATGGTTGAATGGAATTTTGGGTTACCTGAGTGACTGATATCTATCAAGATCCAACTTTAGCGGAGGACATCTTACGGAGCGCCTCATTGGCAACGATCAGTGACTCGTCAATCCCAATCGCGGTCTCGTAAGCTTTTCTCGCCTCATCCAGCAAACCCTTTTCCTCGTAGCACTCGCCCAGGAGGCATAAGGCTTTGGCATTCTCGGAGTTGAACCGAACCGCCTCGAGGAGGTCAGCGATGGCCTGATCGAGGCGGCGACGGCGATTGAGGGAAAGGTGGAGCTCGGCGCGCTTGAAGTGGGCGTCGGCGCGCTCACTGGGTTCCAGGGACTTGCAAACCGGAGGCGCAAGGGCAGTGTCGAGAGATCGTAGGGCAGGGTGGTGGCGGCCGAGGAGGTCTAGGGCGAGGGCCTTGAGGATGTGAGGAGCGGCGTCGCGGGGGTCGAGGGCGATGGCTCGGTCGGCCTCGTAACAGGCGGAGCGCGCTAGGGCAGAGGTGGATCGGCTCCCGCTGCTTTTGTTACTAGAGGCGCGAGCGCGGGCGAGTAGCTGGGCGCCGTTGACGAAGTGGCGGCGGGACTGGAGGGATAGAGAGGGGCGGCGGAGACGGGAGATGACATGCTTGGGGAAGGATCGGAGACCGAAGAAGCCAGCCAAGGCGAGGAGAAGGACCAAAGCTTGCACCCATATCGACGAATCCGGTACCATCGTCGTCTCCCTCGAGCTGCGGGCTGCGGGCTGCGAGCGAAAGATCCCCAAAATAACTGAACTGGTCGAATAGAATCGGATCGGGTTCTGGTAGTAACGGATCGGATAAGACCCAAGTCATTGTGAAACAAAGTTATTGAATTTTTTTTTTATTCCATCGTTCGACGCGTGTTAATTTCAAGCTAAATTCAAAAAACACACATACATATATATTTTGTAGTGAGTACATCCATTCATTTTAAAGATAATTAATTTAATTTTTTTAAAAAAATTCATCGATAAATTGAAAAATGATAGCACCGATTAATCTTAAAAATAATCTATCCAATCCAGTAAAAAAAATTCATCAATTATCAAATAAATTGAAAAACATTTGTCGCTGCGTTCAAATTGGGAGCGACATCCTCCACATTATGAACTGGTCGAACCAAGCTTACGCCTGATCATACCGGCTCACAATCAACTTGGAACGGGCAGGCCATGAAATCATACAATTGAAATCCACGCCTCGGAACCGAACAACATCATCCAAACCATTTATTGCCCCCACTTGGGTTACAAGCTGCCGCCACTCAGCTCGGCGTTCGGGACTCAAAGAAGAACCAATATATGCGATGAAAACAAATGCAGAATGAACGATGTGGGACTAAAAGAGTTCGCTTTAAACAGAGGCAAGGTGGCACATTTGATGCTCTCAGT
>JBBUKS010000060.1:2101728-2114482 GCA_038050645.1 Hedychium gardnerianum | reverse complement strand
CAAATTCAAACACATAAAGAATATGCACTCAGATAGTGAATCTATATTTATCATATAAATAGTATAAACCATAAGACGATTACCTTAAGACACCTCTCAAACATAACAAGCCTATTCGTCATTCACTCGGTAGAGCCGATCCTCTAGGCACTAGACAAAGTCGATCCTCCAGTCGATCTGCCAGAGTCGATCTGCCAGTCGATCTGCCAGTCGATCTGCCAGAGCCGACCCGCTAGCCGATCCACCAGTCACTCGGTAGAGATGATCCGTTAGTCACTTGGCAGAGCTGATCCGCCAGACACTCGACAGAGCAAATCAGCCAGCCGATCCGTCAGTCACTCGGTAGAGATGATCCGCCAGTCACTTGACAGAGCCGATCCGCTAGGCACTCGACATAACCAATCCGCTAGTCGATCCGCTAGGCACTCGACATAGCCAATCCGCTAGTCGATCTGCTAGAGCTGACTCGTCAACCGATCCGCCAGAGCCAATCCACCAGCCAATCCACTAGCTGACCCGCCAGTCATCTCGACTGGAGTAGACCCGCCAGCCACTCGAATCGAGTCGACCCGATAGTCATTCATCCCCTCTTCTATTAGTCCTATCGACAAACTCTCCAACCCAGTTATCTCAATTGACTGGTAGAACGTGGGCCCCATATGGATTGACAATACACATGGATTGTTCAAACATATGGAGTAGTATGGGTGATAACGTGATCTCCACAAAATCTCCACAGTATAAGACATTAACAATATAACCTTCTGACACATGTGACATGATATATCTTTTATTTATTATACATGTGGTATCTAGCTATGGTATAAGACATAGGCGACACTTATGACATGACACATCCCTTATTTTGATACGACACTTAATTAATACGGGAATTATAAGATATTATATAAAGGGTCTTTTCTCGCAAGCACAAGTACGCTCTCAAGTCTAAAAAACATTTCATTCATCTTCAAAGGTTCACCCTCTACCTCTTCTTCCGTCGGAATTTGACTTGAGTATCGGAGAGGATGTGCCAGAGATCTCCCTAGCTTATCTATTGACACTCTCCTCCCTTTGTTGAGCTCCACAGATTTCAAAGTGCTTCTTCTTCCAAAGCTCTTTCCCAATAAAATCTTTTTTAAGTTAAACTCATAAGGTGCTCCATTCTTTAACAATTTTAGATGGATCATAATCATTTATTTAAAAAAGGATTTAAAGAAAAAAGATTAATTTCATGTAAAATACGTAATTCATTTAGCAGATAACTTTTTTTTCACCAGTCCATTCCTTTTTGAGTTATACTTATTGTAACCCACTGAACAAGATAAAAACTGTTAAAAGATAAAATTAGAATCACAAACACACTAACGATTCTATGTGCGTTTCGCTAAAATACTAGAAATTAACCCTGTTTTCTCGACGTACGGAACGATTCTGCCTTTTCCAGTGGCCGGAAATAAAATCCGGGCCGGCAATGCTCGCCGTCAGATCGGTGAACGCCCTGAGTATGTCCCCGTGGACGCCCCGGTCGTTGAGCTCCAAGTAGGAGAAGAGCAGCACCTGCATGAACTCCCATTCTGGCGGCCCCCGCCGCCCCTGAGCCGCCACCATCTCCTCCATCGACCGCCGGAAGTCCTCGTACGGCTCGTTCGAGAACCTCACCACCGCCTCCCCGCCGCTCTCCGCCACCGTCCCCGACAGCCGCGCCTCCTCCACCAGAGAGCTCGCTGCGCTGACCGGCACGAAAAACCGCTCCGATGCCTGCACCGCGCGCGGCGACGGCAGCGTCAGCCGCGGCGACACGTCCGTGGGTCGCGAGATGTAGTAGCTCCAACAGATATCGTCGTCGCCGCCATTGCCGTGGCTGCCTTTTTCTTCATGCTCGTAGCGTGCACCCCCACCTCGTCCACCGAAAAGAGAGGGGAAGTTCTCGAGGAGGTTACGGTCGACGTGGGAGAGCTTTACGGCGGAAGATGCTCCCCTGCGGTCGGCGAAAGAGGGGCCTTCGACGAGCCGGCGGCGCGACGTTAACCATAGACGGATAGCAGGCTTACTGATGGGCGGCCTGCTTGGCCTTGGGATGCAACTCGAAGGTTTGTTCTTTCCCATTTGTGAAACTGGATTTCTCTCTTCTTTGAGTGGAGATTTATAGAGTAGATTTGGTGCAGAGATTGCATGGATCCAGGAGGGGAGGCACTCCCGTGCTGGATTTGCTTGCGGATTCCATGCACCCTAATCATGGTAATGATTTGGATCACGAATGGCATAAAGTTTGAAATGGTAGAAAAGATGAACGTCGTGAATTTATAGATTTTCGAAATTTTGCTAATAAGGAAGGAATAATGGCTATTTGAATCAGAATTAGGAATTGGATTTATGAGGGGTTTAATGCCATGAATTACCGTGGTCGAATGGGGAAGTGCAGCCTTAATTTTTATCTTGTGGGAGAAATTAAGATTGGGATAACAAATTTAGAATATTAAAATATAATAGTTGGTTGGACCTAGTGTTCGCACTTTTCAGTCTGATACAATCAAATACCAACACATTTAAATAATATAATATAATATAAGATAATATAATGAATTGATTTGCTCATTCAATTAATTAATTACACTTAGACAAACAACGCTGTTTACTAGTCTACATATTTGCTATAATTATATTATTTTATTTTATTTGAAAAAATATATCGTAGAAATACAGAAACAGACGCTAAGAATTAGTTTTAAAATTTTGAATCGCCTCAATTACTTAAATCTACTCTTGCTTGAGTTTCAGAGGAGACACGCCTAGTGGTAGATAGACACAGTAATTGAATTATATATCATGATAAATGATAAAGACTAATTTAACAGTTGATTTCGACAATAGAATTTCAATTAACTAATTCTACAATTGATTATGTTAGATGCAACCAAAACAAATGAATTAACAAACATTTGAAGCGGGTGCAACAAAGTTGTACTTAAATACCGTCATTAGAGGGGACCCATTCATATCATATTTGTCACTTAAGTGAAAATAATTCAACAACAAAAATCAATATAAAACTAATTGTACAATAAAAAAATAATTTTATACAGCCTAGGACTGCATTACCAATAAGCTATTTCTGAACCTTTGTTTCTCTGCCATTATAAATCATTCACTTCAGCAAGACCTCGTACAACAGAAATACTGCAGCCATGGAACATGTTTGACAACTAGTGTAGGTAAACAGACTCGTGTAGTTTAGTAACTCGTTAGTCAGCATACACATGACAAGAGAGGATCAGTGTGAATATGATGGCTGGCCAAGCGTCGCCGATGGGTAATCATGTCCGCCATAACTAATGGCAGATCCGCCATAGGGAACTCGTCCAACAATGTCACCATCCATATAATACCATTGAGCCGCAGTGGATGGACTATGGCTGGGACCTGTTGTAGTATAGGATGCAGAAGCACGGCCATCAGATCCACCTTGACCTGGGAAGCCATAAGCATGATGAGCTTGTGGGATATGGGATGCGGCAGCCGAGTTCTGACTGAATGAAGCAAAAGGTGCATTTGAAGTTCTAGGTTTTTTAGCAGGAAAAGTTGGAGCAGTTCCTGTTCCACCAATTGGCACCGGTCTCTTGCTCCGAAATTTCTTTGAAACCGCAGGCTTCTTCCTATCTGCCTTGGCTTTCTCCAATTTCTCAAGCCGCCTTTTCAACTCATTGGTGCTGAACTTGGACTCGAGGTTGCAACTCTCCACACACTTGATTATTGATCTGAGGGCAGTCATCTCTAGATTGTTTGACTCTCGCTAGAAGAATATTGAATCACTTTCGTTAAAACAGGATACAATTAAATTCTTAATAAAGATGGCTCAATAGACACATGATTCAACCTTTCTAATACCAATAAATCAATAGAATCTCAATAAGGAATTTGGGTAACATACCAAAGCAGCAGGTGAATTGTTTCCATCCTTTGATATGGAACTGGCTTTTCTCCTAGAGGCTTGGTGGTACTCTTTCAGAAGGGATTCAAGGGGGTAACGATTGCTTAAACCAGAATAATGAACAAAATAAATAGCTTCAATCTCCTTGTTGGTGTTTATCAACTTGTCAATGACAACTGCATTACAGCACGCAAAGGTTTAGACTTCAGTGAACATGTCTAAGAGAAAAAAGAAGAATGCTAATAATAATAATCTCAAATTTTCATTAATTAGACATCATGAAAGTAAATCAAGTGGCCAGAAACCAATTTCGTCTAGCAAGAGCATGCCAACATAAAAACACTCTTTTGAGTTTCATCATAATAGTGTCCCTTCGCTGTTATATTTCAAAAGGAGAAAAAGAAATCCTAATTTAATGAAATATAGAAGACATGTTAAATCATTCTATTTCAAGGTAAGGGAAATTTAGAGACCAAATACTTCGAAAGGTGTAACTAATATTATCTGAGAATTTTTTAAAAAAGGTCAAATGCTAGATTATCTATATTTGTGATTTATTAATGGTAGTGATATTATTTGGGATAATTTAATTTAATTTCAAGATATGAGTTCAAGGTGCAAACCCAACTTTAACATCAGTGGGTTTAATTGTTGGGTCTTTTATTAGGATTAGTGGGGTTTAAATCAATCTCAATACAATCAATTTGGATGAGTAAGACTTGAACCAGGTTGATGATTCGGGTCCAGTTTAATCAAAGTTCAGCTTGTATAGGGTTTTTGAATTATTTATAAACATGAGTCTTACTTTTTCCCCTATTACTTGTGTGCCAAAAACCCTTTAGTTCCTTCCTCTTCCCCTATGTCTCTAATCTCTTTCACACACAATAGATCCCCAGACTCCCCCCTTCTCTCTCTCATCATCCCTTTCACACACACACACACACACACACATTTATATATATATATATATATAAAACGGGATTAGACAAAAGAAACAAGCTGATTTCTTTCACCTACTTGACGTGATTATATCATGTTGACTACTAATACATGGGGGAATTGTTTTGAATTGCTTGAAACATGCCATTTATATTGCTTGCACTTGTTTGATACTGTTAGTTGTTTGCCTATTTTATCTTGCTACTATGGTAATTATTGACAGTTAGTTGATTAACATGGGCTAACACAAAAATGTGAAAATAATCTGTTACTACTAAGAGAACAATCAACATAATACTTATATTGTTGAGCCTCAGATTTGCTCTCCAAGGGGACCTTGGGTCCATTCACACTTTATGTGAGTTTCAGCCTATTCTTTAATGGATGGATTGCAATCATTCATCTTTTTATATGAGATACATTTTTCTTCCTCCTAAATATGATACATCTCTCGCCGAGTGGACTGTATCATTTATACATATATGATGCATTATCTATTGAGAGTATTGCAAGTTATTCACCCTATATATGATGCATCATTTGTTGGGTGAATTGTAGGTTGTCCCCCTTTATATAACATAAATATATAGAGAGATTGATTTCCTATAAGAACATAAAAGAGAAAAAAAACATTAAAAAAATAGTGAAACTACCAAAGAGAAATTAAAGAAAAATAACGAGAAATATTAATTAATGTTAAGAGGAGTTGAACTCCATCTTACATTTTGAATATAATATTTTGTTTCCATCAAGTACTACTTTCTTACACTCATTTTGTAATTTGTAGTTTTTAACCACGAGAGTTATTATCAACATTTTCACATAATACCTGTGGTGTCTCCCTAGAGGTTAGTTAGCTTTTATACCTTTTCGCTTTGACATTATTATTCTTCAAGCATGGCGAGTGAAATTTACCTCTCAGAGGGTCTAACTCTTGCAGGGCGTGACATCTGCTTTTTAAAACTATGGTTCTTTGCTAATATGATGCTGCTGGGAGCTTGTAGTCTGAGAGTTACTAAGCTGGTTTTGGTCACCTTCAATTGTTTGTTTTTTGTTTTTGTAACTATGTTTGGAATGAGGATACTACAGGCATATGAGGGAGGATATACTCGAATCAAGAATATATTCACTTGCATTTGTGCAAATAAATAAATAAATAACCAGCGTACCTGCCAATTGTTCTCTAAATCCTATTGCAGAAGCAAGTTTAGCCATTTCTTTTCTCGAAGCATGTTCCATGAGCAACATCATTAAGAAATCCTCCTCAAAACGTGACCTAAGATCAAATGCTGCCACTATCTGAAGAAATATTTGTGCCTCCGAACCACCCATCGTTTCTCCCCCTTCTCCTCCCTCACTCTTCTGGCCAAACTTTTTCTTCCACAACTCCGCCACGACCACTGCCCTCTCCCTGATACTTTCAGCTAAATCTGGAGCCTTCGTCCCCTCGGAACCAAGCAGCGAACGGAGCAGCATCCCAAGAACCCAGTTCCGATCTGCACCATCCTCTATAGGGTGGACCAGGAAGTCCTCAACTGCTTCAATCACAAGCCGTGGGGGATCGATCGAATCATCCACGGCGTCGGCTACCCCCCTCCGGAGCATGCCGAGGGTCCTGCGCCGCGACGCGACAAAGCGCCACAGGCCAGACGAGTCCATGCGTCGCGCGTACCAACGGAGGAGACCGCGGAGGTCGGATTCCGCGGAGGGAGGGCTGCGGGCGTCGGGATGCTCGATCTCAGCTAGGATGGAATCACGGCGCTCCCGGATGGCGGCGGCGGCGGCGGCCTCGCGGTCGCAGAGCGAAAACTCGCGTTGGGAGATGGAATCTACGGTTTGTTGGGTGCTCGGGTCGAGAGACTGAAGGTCGGCGTCGAGGGCTTGTGAACGGCCGGTGACGGATTGGTGGAGAGCGTTCAAGCGGTTGGAGAGGGACTTCCAGAGAAGGATGCAGTTGGCGAGGAGCGAATGCTGCGCTTCCAGGTCGTCGAGGTGCCTCTTGATCCGATCGCTCGCGAGGGCTTCAGCCGCCATGGCGTTGGGAGAGATGGATTCAATAGCGAGGAAGCGAGTGCTAAAATGAGAAAAAAATATATTGGAATTTAGGAAAACTAATACGGTCTGTGGGCCTAAATAGTTGCAGGCCCAACAGCGTTCCTGGCATAAAAGAAAACCAAAAACTAAGTTACAAAAAGCAACGAAAATGGACCAGCCGGGAATCGAACCCGGGTCTGTACCGTGGCAGGGTACTATTCTACCACTAGACCACTGGTGCTTGCTCTTTGGATCCGAGAAATAAATTATTATCATTGATAAAGAGTCCAATTTGAATGGATTATATTTCTAAGTAGTTGGATAATTACTAACGACAATGACGCAACGAAAAAAGAACTAACGTGTGATAGATAGCCTGCAACGAAATATATAACGAAAAAAAGAACTAGTGGCTATCACAAGTTACGTGCAATTGAAATATATTAGACTCGAAAATATTAAATATAATATTCTGACTGCAATTTAAATTATCTCCTATTAATTGTTTAATTTATCATATACATCAATCTAAAATTATGTAAATTAATTATATGTTTTAAAAATAATTTAACATATTATAGATAAGATTTCTAACATTAAAATTATTAACTCAACAAATGATAAGATAATCTATCTCCATATTAGATTACTCAATGTTATTTTTTTCCTTCAAATTTATCTATATAAAATATATATCAAACGAAATAAGTTAAAATGGTATATTATCGAATCATTTCAGATATTGCCGGCCCATCAATTCATCCATTTGTGAAGTTTTCCAGATATGGATCATGCCGGATACAAGCAACGCAGTTCCAGGCTCACAAGCTACAGAGATGGTTCATAGAAGTTCAAGGTCGCGACAAGGTTACATATTCCACACTTATCGGGCCAAAAGGTAATTACACTCGCTCTTAATGTCCGATAATCCATTTTAAAATAAGCATGAAAGAAATAAATCATGATAATCGAGAAGTATATATATTTCACACTCATGCAAATTGTCTCGGGGTACCTATTTTCTATGTCTTCGATGGCGATATAGTTTTCACTCTTAAGCACCTCTCATAATTTGCAAGTTGTAACCACAATATGTAGTATTAAATCGAGATTAAAGAAACGTAGACGAATTCAAACTTTGCACTCAAAACTATTTTTATCCACGATAACTCGATTTTTTTCTTCTTTGAATTAGGGAAGCATACAAAACAAATTCCAGGATCAAATTGATGGACGGTCGAAGTGCTCGTAACTGAAAAAAATTCTGGAAGAAACAAAAAATAATAATAAATAAAAGAGAAGCCACTTGGCTACAATGAGAAGATAAAAGAGAAGATTTAAGTTCACTCGATGACAATTAGAAAAATAAATTACGTACTGAATTATTCTCCAATGAGATTCTGGAAAATAATTACACACTGAATCAGTAAGAAAACAAAACTGTATGACTGGTGTGTTCGAGACTTAAATTTAACTTGGAATTTCAAAAAAAAAAAATCAAGAAATTTCTAAAGGCGTCTGAAGTTAAACTACCTGGACTTTTAATTTCGGTGGGAAAAATAGAAGGAAAAGGAAATAAAATATGTATATATATACATATTTAAAAGATGTGGAGCAAGCCAACCTTGTTGCATAACATTTTGAAACGTCCAAGGAGAGACGAAGAGAGGGAGGTTAGAATGCTCTCTTACTCTTCTCTTCGGCTCACTTGCCCTTTCAACCACCACCAAACACTCCTCTCCAGTGCTCCTCGTAGAGGGATTACATCGAATGACTCATCCGCTTCTGTTCTTCCCTGCCGCCCTCGCGCCTCTCCTTCACTGATCTCCTCTCTTCCCCCCGTCGCTCCTGCGCTTCCGGAAAGCTCGCCTGCGGCGACGCTTGCAGATGAGGCGGAGCAAGGAGCAGCTTTGTCGCTTCCGTCTCCCCTGCGGCGGGAGTTGCTTCCCAGCCACGTGGCCATCATAATGGACGGGAATTCGCGGTGGGCGAGGGCGAGGGGATTGCCGTCGTCGCTGGGGCACGAGGCCGGCTACCGCGCCCTGAAGAAGGTCGTCGAGCACTCCCACAAGTGGGGGATTCGGGCGCTCACCGTCTTCGCCTTCTCCACCGAGAACTGGCGTCGCCCCAAGGTCCGACCTTTCCGGCTTTGGCTATCTGATTTCCTGATTGTTCTGGGCTAAAATCTCGTTCTCGCATTTCGTACAACAGGTGGAGGTTGATTTCCTGCTGATGCTGTTTGAGAGAGTGTTGAAGGAGGACATTCTTGAACTGACGAAGTGAGCATTTTAATGCTCTTTTAGCTTCATGCATGAAATTTTCATGTCAACAAGGGCATATTCCTTATCCTCAACATTTATGTCATCAAAACCAAACGAGTGACCACCTGATGAAACTTGTGTTTCCTGGTAGCTGATAAAAAAAATTACTGCCCGTTTCGTATAATAAAAGAGAACTATCTTTTTTGCTCATGTTTCAATTGAGAGGATCTTTACCATGCTCAAGTTCTTCAAATTACCTTCTCACATATGTTTCATTTTTTCTGTAAACTTAGATTTCTGCCACTGTGATCCTCTTGTATAGATCTGTCCTAAAGAACTTCTTATCCATAAGAGTGTTGCACCGGAATTTTTTGACTTCTAATTTGTAGAAATAGCAAAGAATAATCTATCTGTTGATTAACATGAGTAAAATTTGTGTTTGGTTGTTCGACAGGGAAGGAGTTCGGATATGCTTAATTGGTGACTCCACAGAACTCCCAAAATCTCTTCAGAAGCTAAGCAAAGAAGTAATAGAGGCGACTAAGAACAACACAAAGGTTGATTTAAGTGTGGCAATCAATTACAGTGGGCGAAGGGACATAACACAAGCCTGCAAAAGCATTGCAGAGAAGGTAAAACATGGTTTGGTTGAGCCCGAAGACATCACAGAGTCACTTGTTGCGCAAGAGCTTGAGACAAACCGCATTCTTGAGTTTCCGTACCCTGACCTACTCATCCGAACAAGCGGCGAGCTCCGACTGAGCAACTTCTTGTTGTGGCAATCTGCATACAGTGAGCTATTCTTCACGGATACATATTGGCCAGACTTTAAGGAGGCGAACTATGTTGAAGCCTTAGCCTCTTACCAAACTAGGCAGAGGCGATTTGGCCAACGAATTTAGGGAAGAATACTGAATGATCAGCAGTATCTGAATGAAAGTGAATTCAGATACTCTTGCCCCTTATAATACAAGGGGTTGTATCAATCTTTGTAAAACTTGCTCAGATTGCAGCTGTAATACAAATAGATCAGCAGTAGAGTCATACATGCATTTAAATAATTAGTAGTAAATTTCTACCGCTAAAAAATAAATTGCGTTTAACGACAGAATTATCCGTCGCTATTCCGTCGCAAAGTAACCTTAGCGACGGAATAATTTTGTCGCTTTAAAGTGGGTCACTGACAACTATTAGCGACCTAATTAACGTTCCGTCACTAGTCAGCGATGGAATTATACTCCGTCGTTAAATAGTTTGCGACGGAAATATAATTCCATTGTTATATTTAGTGACATAATGATACGTTCCGTCGCTAATTGTTGGCTTTAAACTCGTTTGTTCGGAATAGTGTTTAGCGACGGAATATTCAATTTCGTTGCTAATTTTGTAACGATATTAGCGATGAAATTTCCTATTCCGTCGCTAATATCGTTACAATATTTATCGATAAGATTTTCAATTTCATTATTAATTAACGATGAAATTAAATATTTCATTACTATTCTGTATATTTTTTTCATAGGTTATGTTTTAAATATTGAATTATCCTATTTACATTTTACATACCATCTATACAAATATTACATCCAATCAAATCCATACAAACATTACATTTTTTAATACAATCCAATCCATACAAAATCAAATTCAATCCAATCCAATCTATACAATTAAATAAAACCAAATCTACACATGTTCAAATAACAACCAAATCCATAAACATAAATAAAATTCAATCTCATACATATAAAATCCTACGCATGTCCAAAATTCTAAATATATAAATATCAAACACATGTTTAAAATTCATGCAATATACATCCAAATATAATCCAATAAACTATCATAAAATATAAAATCATGTATAAAGTAAAATATGTTAAATTAAAAAATTATACAAGAAATCAATGAGAACAATGTACTAAACAAGTAAATGTTTAACTAATTTTACATGTCAACGAAAAGATATACTTAGATTATATTTTGGATGGCGGTGACTTATTATTTTTGAGAAAATATAATATAATTAGAGGTGAGCAGATTATAATATCAATACAGAATAAATATATTTTACATATTTAATAAATGATAAACAAATTAAATTAAGTTATAGTTGCACAAACCTAATCAAGAGTCTTATGGATCTTGAGTCTCATGTGATTCAAAACGATGTTGCGATGCAATAAATTGAGGTATGACCGCTCGCATCTTGGCCAAGACAACATCATCTCTCGTCTCTCGATCAACCATCATCTGCTCTATTGTTGCCAATTGATCCCTCAATTCTTGATTTTCTTGTCTTAACGGTTGGACCTCAGTAGAAGAAGAACTAGGACGACCCTTGACTCCAGGAGCCATCAGATGATCATATGTCACTTTGGCCTGGGAGCCAAGGCTGTAGAGGGAGAAGTTTTTTGTTTTTCCACCGACGACATCATAATATATGTCATTTATCGCATCGGTGGATAGAGGTTGTGACTCCCTCTACCGGTGGCTAAGATGGCTGGGAGACTCTATTAGCCACTTTCTCCTGTGTGAAGAAAAGTGTATGATTAATATATATCTTATACACAATTACTAAAACTAATTAATGTTAATAGTTTTATGTAATAAAGTGAATATTCTTAAGTTGATAGCCCGGGATCGAATATCGACAAATGTGTCATTTTTTTTGGGTCTTGCTAAATATCTCCCAACAAGTGGGAGGTCTTTGTAGGATACATTTTTGCATACACAAAAAATTAGCACCAAATTTATACAATAATAAATTAAAATTTGCTTATATAAATTTAAATTTAACTTACTAGATCGATGACATGCTTTACAATAGTGTGAGATCCGAAACTATACCTCATGAATCCGGTGCTCGAGACAACTGACTCTGTATTTCTATTCATTCGAGCAACTGCAAATTTTGACTGTCATTTTTCTATAGCCCAAGTGACAGTCAATGCATCTCATATCTCTGGAGGTACATGCACTGGCCTCATACCCTTCCATCTCAACTTATAAAAGAGATTTTTGTACAATTTAGCACAATAAGCATTCCAGATCTCTTTAAATTGCGCCTCCTGACCTTCCTCTCAAGTATATTTTTTCTACAATAATAAGATGACAAATTAGTATAAAATGATAGATATATGATACAATAGCAAACATATTCAGTGTATAACGTCTTTGGGAATTTATTGGTTGTTTCATTTTGATTTAGCTCTGGTTTGCTGATTAATTCTTTTAATTCTTTACGTGATTTTGTAGTGTCTTTAGTTCTTCCAGGCACATTCATCATAATGTTGAAGATATTATGGAAGAAAATTTTCTCAACATGCATCACATCTAAATTATGTCGAATGAGTAGATACTTCCAATATGACAGTTCCCAGAAAATACTTCTTTTCTTCCAACCACACTTACACGTCCTAACAATGTATTTATTTATCTCATTAGAATCAGGCTGAGATACTGGTAGAAATCCATAGCTGTCTATTTGATCAATGATTTTTTCATCTAATTTGATTGTTGGTGGAAGTTTTCTGACTAGTGTAAGATTGAGTGCACGTGAGGGGGAGGGGGGGGGGGGTGAATCACA
>JBBUKS010000060.1:2082825-2100629 GCA_038050645.1 Hedychium gardnerianum | reverse complement strand
GAAAAGATCGGGCCGCGAACCCTATTTTCTTCTAACATTTAGCGACGGATTTTAATATTCCGTCGCTATTAGCGACAGATTTTAATATTTCGTCTCTATTAGCGATAGATTCTTTTAATGTCTGTCGCTATTAGCGACGGATTTTAATATTTTGTCGCCAAAGTCGTAAATAGAGATAGCGACAGATTATTAAAATTCGTTGCTAATAGCGTCAAACATAAAACTAATCCGTCGTTGTATATTAATATTAAATTAAAAAATTGTCTATAGCGATAAACTTTTTAGCGGATAAATATTAATCCGTCACTATTTGTGATAGATTAAATAATTCGTCGCTAAAACCGTCATTATAGACAGGTTTTCTTGAAGTGTGACTTTTTCTTTCTAATTAAACTATGTAATCTACAGCTGCTTAAGTAAACCCTCGCTGCTAGACTTCCAGAGATCAAGAAGAGGTAGGTCCAAACAACCGTATCTATTCACTTTTAAAATAGAGACCCCTGCCGAATTAAAATTTTCAAATAAATAAATTTTGATTACGTTATCTAGGATTGAAATCAAAATTATATTTTATTTTTCATAATTTTTATGATTACCTGATTATAACCAAGATACCTGATAACTTACCAAACACCCCCCTTTTCAAAGTTTAAAGCCCACACTCCCATAGATATCGGCAATAGAAACAGTTGTCCTCCACTGGTGCAAAGATGTGGCTTTCAGAGATTTCGGATGTGGACAAGAACACCAAGCAGCTGCCGTCGATTGCACATCCAACTCAATTAAGTACGAATCTAAAGTCCCAGCAATTAGCAAATGGGCTTTGACTTAGATTTTAAGAAATTAAACAGAAGTGGATTATGGAATAAGGCAGCCAATCATTTTCAGCAGGTATGATCGAGTTTTAAGTGACCCCGCGAGTAAAGCTCTCCGATGTGTCAAGTCCGACTTACTTGCTCCCCATTGGTTGAGTAGTTCTTTTCCTGGCCTTCTTCCCAATTCACTCTTTCACGCACTCATTACACGTGTAAATAGGGAGCTCCTCTTTAAACTCTCTCCGAGAAGTTGAAGGAAGAAGCAATGGCGGATCAAGCTGTCCACCCATCGTCTAAGCCCAACCCCGGCACAAAACCTGCTAAGACCTCCCTTCCAACCACAAAATCTCAAATCATTGGCGGCGCCGGCAAACCCTCCTCCTCCGCTCGCCGAGGCTTCTGCCGCTCCTGCAGTCTGTGCTTCGCCACTTTGCTCGCCCTCCTCATCCTCCTCGCCGCCATCTCCGTCGGCATTTTCTACGCCGTCTATCGCCCCCACCGCACCGTCTTCTCCGTCGCCTCCCTACGGGTTGCCGTCCTCAATGTCTCCGCCGCGAGACAACTGGCCGCCTCCCGGATCAACGTCAACGTCACCGCCAGTAACCACAACAAGAAGCTGGTCTTCTTCTACGACCCCATCTACGTGTCCGTCGTCCTCGCCACCGGAAGCGGCGGCGTCAACGTCGGGGACGGTTCGTATCCGGGGTTCATCCTGGAGGTACGGAGCACGACGGTGCTCTCCACCGTCGCGGATAGCAGCGTGCGACAGCTAGATGCGACTGCGACAGAAGATCTGAAGAAGAGCAGCAATTTAGTGGTGAAAGTTGCGCACCAAGGTCGGGATCAAGATCGGGAAGCTGAAGACTAAGAAGATGGGGATCAAGGTGTCATGCGAGGGGATCAACGCCGCTGTTTCGAGAGGGAAGGCAGTAGCGGTGGCGTCGACGGGCGAGGATTGCATGGTGAAGCTCAGCATCAATATCTGGAAATGGAACCTCTAGGCAAAGACTAAGATTCCAACAACTTATTGGAGGATTTGTTTATCATTGGGGTTTTCCGCCCTTTTTTCTATCTTGTCGGCTTGTCGCTGTTGGCTTAGATTCTTTTCTCCTGCATTTTGTTGTTTAATTAAAGTCTCCTTTTATTTTATGAAAGATTTTTTTTTATTTCTGATATTTATTTTTTAAACACACTTATAACTATAAGAGCAAGCACCAAGCTTTTCTCCACAAAGATTGAATGAAGTAATGACAATTTCAACTGCTGAATCTTAAAAACTGGAGTTGGAAAGCAGAATCGAGAGGCATGCACGTAGGAATAATAGCAAGTAATATTTAAATAGCACCCTTCAAGCCCAGATTGCGAGGCCCGACATGGCGGCGGCGCCAACGAAGAGCGCGAGGTACGACACCACCTGATGCCGCACGTTGCAGTTTGCAGTCTGGCTCAAGAAATCGGCGGCTATCAGATCCACCAGGGCCATGTAGATCAGAATCCCCGCCGACATTGAGTCCAGCAGCCCCTCCACCACTAGCGCCGCCGGGCTGTTGGCGTTGTACGACGAAGCCACGCCCGCTCCCACGGCGACCCCCAGCGGTGTCGTCGCCGCGAAGAACCCAGCCATCACTGCCGCTGCCGCGTTCTTGAACTTTGCCTGGGAAATGCATCCTCCCAGTGCGAATCCCTCGAAAAACTGGTGGAAGGAGAGCGCCGCCACCAGCGGCCGGATGGTGCAGGGGTTCTGCGACACGCCCAGAGAGAGTCCAATGATTACAGAGTGCGACACGATCCCCAGCTCCAATATCTAGACATCAACAGTGCCAGACTTTATTATTAAGTCCATTGCAAGCTTCGTTCATGGAGTTTTGGGGAATTATAAAAGCATACCTGGGATACCACCACGTGCCGTACGTGGGAGGAGCCGCCCTGGTTCTCCTCGTCGTCGTCGCCGCCATAATGGTGTGTGGGTAGCGCGTTGCCGTTAGCACGCGCGTGGCTGTGGCGGTGCTCCGCTGCGTGGGCGTGCAACCCGACGATGTGCATTGGGTCTTTCTCATTCCCCATCGTCGGCTCTACTTCTGGCGCTGCTGGGACGACGGCGATCCCTGCAGTGGATGGCGACGCCTCCGCCCGGTGCTTCCGCTCGTAATACTGGGTGCTCACGAAATCGACGACGAGGGTGGCCAGCGCCGCCACCATGGCGACGAAACCGGCGAAGGGGAAGGCTTGCCAGGGGGTGTGCTCGAGGCAGGGGTTCGAGAAGGACGACTCAGCGGCGTGGAGCATGTGCACGAACCCTGTCGCGAGGATGACGCCGGCAGCGAACGCCTTCACGAAGACGAAGATGCCGCTGTCGGTGCGCACCCGACGGCCTACCAGGGGGATTGCCACGCCCACCGCGCCGGCAAGAAGAATCGCCGTGAAAGCCACTACCTTCAGCCGTAGCGCCGCGTAATCGTCCCTGCATTCATCAGCCTCCTCAGCGGCGGCGCAGTTAGTCGTCGCCATCGACGCGGACATCCCATCTTCACCACGATGAATCAGCGCTGATCAAGATCTCAACTTTATGAAACAAATTGAAAAAAGTAATGCTTTTTACCCCAATAAAATTGCAACCGCTGGCGGAATCGTGTGAGGTGGCGCAAAGAATCGGAATCCTGTAATAAACCCTAATTTAATTTCCCGATTTCCCCAAAGAAAGCGATAATTTTTTTACTCGATATGCATACCTCGAAGAAAGACATCAGGAATCTGTATCTAAACGGAATACTTTATCTTGCAAATTTTGAGACTGGCGACGAGAAATCGATGGATATATGAAGAACCGTCGAGAGGGAGCAGCCCCAGGCGAAGAACATGTTGTCATCCTCTTGAAATAAAACTGAATGTCGTCATCCGGCAAAAATGAAAAGTTTGACACAGGTTCCGTCGTGTCTTGGCTGCGGGATCATTAGCATCGTCCACGTGTTCTTCGACTCAGACCAGGAGACCACGTGGCAGCATCAGGGCCATTGCGTTGGGTATTTAACCATGTCGACACTGTGTCATGGCGACTGGTCCACAGGCGTCTGCACTGTTCATCATAAATTAGTCAACTATGAAGATTATTGAGCGAGAATGACGACATCAGGCCTTCATTTTTTGTCATTTCTTCGAAAAAACGAGGAAGTTCTTGTTCATGCCTCAAGTCTTGCAAAGGACAATGCTTGAGTGTGCTCTTTCCTTCTAATTTCAGGTGAATTCATTTCGATAAAGTGGACCGAAGGCCTACTGAGTAGGCTGGCTTGCGCAAGGCTCGTATTCGGCCCAAGTTATAGAATGTTTTAGCTGTCTAAAAAGTTTTTTTTTTTAAGAAAAAAAAAACCTCTCATTCAAATCCCTTTTTCATTCATAGTTCATTAGATTTTTCTTTCGGTCCTGTTTTCCCTTTCATCCTCATTCTTCATTTTAAAAATTATATAATAGATTTCACGAAGCCAACAAATGGAAGAATATGTTAGTCGGAGTAAAAAAAATTGAAAAAGAGGAGAATGGGAAAGCCAAAAATAATAATTTTTTGTAGCATTCCAAGACATTAGTAATTATTCAATCTATAAAAAATATTGATGATTATTTATTTCTATTCAATTTCTTTCCTCCTTCACGCTGGGATCCTTATTGCCATAACCCTTTGTAAAATTGTGTTTCGATCGTTCTCGGTTTTAATTCCACATAGCGCTTCCTGGAAAAAGGAAAAGCATTTTTCGTTTATGAAATTCTGAAATTTAAACTTGACTTTCTCAATTCCTCTGCTCTTTCTCTCGCCATCAAAATAGTCCAAGACAGCAAAAGTTCAAAATAAAATCAACCCTTATCTATATTCAACAAAAGTAAAATTCATCTAGCCTCTCACAACTGTCCCACCGAAATAAGTCCCAAGGTATATTCATAATTTTTGTCAAGATTCGATAAATTTTTCATATGACGATCAACTCAATCATTTTCTAAGAGCAAGTAACTTTAGCAAGCTAACAAATATGATAGCAATAGTTTAATCAAAACTCTTTTAAGATCTAGAAATCTTTGCTCCATTCCTTCCATTCCAAGGCATCGCTCGACAATGTTTTTTTTTTGTTTTTGCCTGAAAAAAGTAGGATATAAAGTACTTAATATATTTTTAAAAACCAAGGTTATTCAATCCAATTGTAATAAAAAAAATTGAAGTTAAGCTATTTTTTCATTTATCACTAAAAAACAGGTAAAAAAACATTTAAGATCTAGCATTTAGTCGAATTTTAAATGCCGTAGAAGGTAAAAAAACAGGTTGTGGAGTCGTGACGGCAATTGTATGGTTTGAAATTGCGTCTTTCATTCACTATACTTGGCGTTGAAGTAGCACAAATTTTATTTTCCTTTTTCACATTCAAAAAATTATGCCATTATTTTTCGTCCCAGTGCTTTGACCAACTTTCACCGTTCCGATCGGGACACAATAATATATTGAACCGAGTCAGCGCCTGGACCGCACCACTATGCTACCTCTCGCGACTTTGTCGTGACACAGCTACGTAGCGACCCCACGAATATGACTCGGCCCAACGCGGTCGACGAGGGGCCCGAGTCAAACCGTATCAATATTATTCGGTCCAATTTAGTTGAAATATACACCATTTTTTTTCAGAAAGCAAATTGGCGGTCGATATTTCAATATCATGAATATCTAATTTAGAGCGTTGGATCGAATATGGAGATTCCGATTGAGTTCGCGTGCGCTGGCACTTTAGCAACCAATCAAAAGGCGAGTAGCCGTACGACGGGAGAAGCGCTCGCAAACGCGTTGCGCATGAGCAGCTCGCGTGGGAGGAAACCGCCTCCGTCGTGTGACGTGGCATCTCCCACTGCGGAAGGAAAAGGCCTCCGCCTCCTCCAGGCTGTTGATTCTATTAATAGAACTGCAACAATTTACTATTTGCTCTCGGACTCTGGCTCCACCGGATCGAGGCAATTTGATTGATTTGATCGCGGTATGGCGGTGAAGACGATGATGAGATTCTCCTCGCCGTCGCAGGAAAAGATGCGGCGGCGGAGGAAGTTCAAGGTTGCCGTGAGCGTTGAGGCCATCGCTCCCGGTGGCAGGTGCGGAAGCGGCGGTCCAGTTCGAGTGGAGGCGGCGGCTGCCCGTTGTCGTCGGCGCGCTCTCCTTCCTCGTGGGAAGGAAGAGGACGGAAAGAGGGATCACGTCGAGAAGGATGGTGGAGGCGGGATTAGAGTTCGCTGCCGCTCGTTGGGGCGACGATGACGAGGCGAGCCGGTTCGAGAAAGTGTGCCGGTTTCGTGAATCCGATCTGGTAGCCGGGCCGATCGACGGGTTCGATTCTGGTAGATCGTGGAATGTCTCCTTTTCCGTCCTATATGTGAGTTATTATTATCTTCATCAATTCGAATTTCTGTGCAATTAAACATGATTTTGATAATCGTGAGTGTCTAAATTTGTGCATTTACGTGTGTGTGTTGAACAAGGAAAGTCAATGGTTATCTTTGACCATCGATTTGATTTAGTTCGCATCTAATTCGTTTTCTACAGTTATCGATTTTGTCATCAGAGTCAATCTTGCATTTCGTTCCAATGTGAAACTTATGAATTAGTTAGGGAGAGAAATCTGTTCATTTTGCATGTGATTCTTATGCCAATTGATGAATTATTTGAAGAAAGACAGCCCCACCATCGGGCAATCGCTGTTTTACATTTTAGGGAAAACAAGGAACTTGAGAGTTCGCCAATATCTAAACCGGAAAATCTTTTTCAGTAACATTCTTGCAGAAGTTCGTCGAATTGTGAATATATTCCTTTGGTTAAAGTATTTTCTATGTTAAATGCCAATCAGTTCTGTTTGTGATATTCCTATCAGTATGTTTCTCAATGTCTAAGTTTGCTTCTTCAGGGAAATAGTGATGATGGAGTTAAGGCCAAGGAACTTGAAAGAATCGGGACAGCCACGGCAAACCTAGTAGAATGGGTTAGGGAATCCCTATCCCATGGAACAGGTGAAAGGGCAGAAGGGAAGAAGGAACTGAAGAAGCAACTTCCCATCATCTTAAAAACGGACAGCTTGTCAAGCTATGGGATGCTTTATGTGAGATTCTTTCCCTACCTTTATGTATTCAGATGGAGACTAACTATATTGTTTTCTTAGCTTCAACACCAAAATAGTTTGGAGGAAGTCAATTCTATCTTCACTTTAACGTGCCACTTGGGGAACTATAATATTCTACTTTAGCTTCAATAGTTCGATCCTTAAGACAACTATATTTTAGTATTAACATTGTCCTTTATGCTCCATCTCTGATATCGACTTGGACGTCTCAGTTCTTATGTATGAATACTTGAATATGAGCTAACCTGAAGAACTTCTTTTAGGATTTGCCTGTATTGTGAAATTTTTTGAGCTGATTGTCAGTGTTGCAGGTTACTGTCAGTTTCATAGAGGTGAGTCCTGGCAGCGTAACACGGAGCGCATCAGTTAATGCAGAAAACACAAAAATTGAACAAATGGACAGACAAATTGAGAGATCCAATTCAGGATGCTCTGACCGAGGAAATACGGATGATGATGATATATTGGCAGTCGAGAGTAATCAGAATCACACTGCTAGCAGCAGCGGAAGATCAAGTCCAGAGCCAGAATCAACTTCAAAGGGATGGTTCAGCTGGCGTAAGAAGAGTAAAAGTAGTGTTTCATATAGGGACCTTGAGGGAGAAAACAAAAGAACTTCCTTATCTCAGGAATTATTTTTCTCTGATAACATCAAAGTAAGCAAATTTTTCCTAAAACCTAATTCACATATCTTCTTGTCCTAGGCTTGGATCGTTAATATAATCGTACTTCATTGTGAACAGGAAGCATCGTCGAAGGTATCCAGTCAAGAAGATATCGATCCCATTGGTAGATGGACAAGTGAAGAGTTTATGAGCAGGGACAAGCAAACAAAACTCAAAGCTCAGACATTCTTTGCTTCCATCGATCAGCGAGATCCAACAGCAGGAGGAGAGAGTGCTTGCACAGCAATCGTCGCAGTGATTGCAAATGCCCTCCACAAAAACGAACTGATTACTCCAACAAGATCAGAGTTTGATGCACTTATTAGAGAAGGTTCATTGGAGTGGCAAAAGTTATGCAACAACGAGTCGTACATTGAACAGTTTCCGGACAAGCACTTCGATCTCGAGACCATATTGGAAGCAAAAACAAGGCCGATATCCATTTTGCATGACAAATCTTTCATAGGATTCTTTCAACCAGAGAGTTTCAAATCTTTGCATGGCTTAATGTCATTCAATGACGTTTGGGCTGAGATAGTAAATGACATCGGAAGAGATAGTAAGGTCTACATTGTGAGTTGGAACGATCACTTCTTCATCCTCAAGTTGGAAACAGATGCATACTACATCATGGACACACTGGGAGAGAGACTACATGAAGGATGCCAGCAAGCTTATATTTTAAGATTCGACGATACCGCAGAGATGTATCGGTGCTGTGAAGAAAACAAGGGGACCGAAGACAATGAAGAGATAATCTGTAGAGGGAGAGACTGTTGCAAAGAGTACATAAATAGATTCTTAGCTGCTATACCATTGCAGGAGGAGTTGGAGCTAGAAAAGAATGGGATCGAGACCAACACAGCCCTCCACCAGAGGTTGCAGATCGAGTTCCATTTGACAGAAGCTTCAACCGATGGAGGTGTTGGCAGCCATTTGAGTTGTAATGATTGTTGGACTGGCACTGTAATAGCTCCATGGACCACACAGGGAGAAACAACATTACTAGGGATATAGATTCGATTGACAGAGATATAGATTGGAAGTAACACACATGTACAGAACACCAAATATATACTCTTTGGACACAATTTGTAGAAGAGAAGAGGAGCAACCACATTGAGGTAGTGGTTATGTACATAAATAAATCCTCTTCTTCCGATAAGTTTGTGTCAATCTTCAGGGCATGTCCTCGCTTATATTTGGGATCGAGTGAATTCGACTTGAGTTTCCAGTTCAATTTTGTCAAATTGTTTCGTGACTTGCTTGTTTTAACACTAGTCCTGGAAGAAGTGCAATGTTTTGTGTTGTTCTTGCAATTTATCTGTTCTTATTTTTGCCGCCAGTAATTTATATGTTTATACGATGCCTTTCGACTCTTGAGAACATCACTATGTTTTTCATTCTTTATATTTATATTTGCTTCCTGAGTCCCCATTCCTTGTCTCAACGTTAAGTTGTGACTGCCATATACGATCACGAATTTAAAAAAAAAGATTGCATTTTGCATTATCCTAAACAATTGCCAAGCGCCATGTGAGAGCTAAACATTCAAACTACGAGAAAAGAAAGATAAAAAGAAGTGGCTTGTATCATATACTAATTAAAGAGATCTCTGTTATCTACAATGATTCCAATTCCAAACTCCTAAGCTGCAACCAGACTTGCGTCCTTCTCCGCGAAGAAATTGGCAACGATCGTGCCAACATCTTCTAATCCGACACCAATGCAGAGAGAATTCCTCTTCGGAGCAGTGGCTTCATCAGAATGGTTCGAGACTCGCACATTTGGCCCTTCCTTGCACTTGCCCATGCATTTGCACCCCACAACTGCACCCTCGCTCCCAATCTTCTTGTTGAATTCCTCCATTAGCTCCAACGCCCCGGATCTCTTGCACTTGCCCCCAATGCAAACTTCGATCTTGTTCACGGGCATCTCAGTCGCGATGCTCTTCGAGCTACTGCAACAGCCAATTGGTGCAACAAAGCTGCAGTTGCTGCTCTCTTGAAGCGACTTTTGAGGGTTGTGATGCTCTGTTTCTTCCGCTGATTTAGGAGGCACGGAAGGGGCAATCGATAGGCTTCCGGTCTCAGTTTCGTGAACAGCAACAGAATTTTTGAGGTTGTTCATACTGACAACCTCACCGTCGCACTCGCTGTCGCTGGATTCAGAGGAAGAAGAGCTTGTGGATGATTCATTGCAGTCTTTCTTCATCGCAGCCTTCATGGCTGCCTTCTTTTCCTTCTTCTTTCTTTTCATCTCTTTCTCTTGTGATCTCAGCTGCTTCAATTCTTCCATCAAAATTTCTGCTACTTCCTGATTTTGATCAGACAACACCACATCAGACCAAAAAAAATTCAAATCTTAGGAACATAATAGAAAAGTTAGATCGATCTTTTAAGAAAATATATTTTTTTTCAGAATTAATCTAAGAATCACCGTGATCATCTTCCCCTTGACTTCCCCGGCGAGCCCTTGGCTCGTGCCGACCCCGATGCCCATCGAGCATAGCGCGGCGAGATCCTTTGACAGCCCCTTCACCAGCTTTGCCTTCTTCTTCTCCTCCTTGCACTTTCCCCCACCGCATCGAACCGGAGGGGCGTAGTACTTGAGGTGTCCCGCATCGGAGAACGACGCTGACGGCCCCATAATTCGACCCGAAGCCCTAACCCTCTTAGCGAAGCCCGCCGTGGAGGGGGCAGCAGTGGGTACGTATCCGGCCAGGGAATCGTGAATCGGAAGAACACCGGGGACGACCGAGGTTCCACGGAGCACGGCGCCGGAGATCTCCATCGCTCGGGCTTCGATTCGAGTCGTGTCGCCGGAGGAGAAGTCGATAGACGCCGTTGGATTAGGTCAAGCTTCGTTGGCTGTTATTTATATCTGGAAAACGACGCTGCCCTGCTGTTAGGTTTTAATTGGTTGAAGGTGGCGTGTCAACGACGTGTCTTAATAGATTGGGATTCCGCCTCTTGGCACGTGGCCGTCCGCGGCCTCGCACGATTCACGCGTGGCTACCACACGCGGTCGTTTCATTTGGCTCGTCGGATTGATCAATTCGGATTTTGACAGCTGAGATTCTAGACACGTTGACGACGCGTCATCTTGGAAGTCCCTTGGAAATTTCAGGAACGATAATGGCCTTGACGAGTTTAGGTAATTACGTTGCCTTGAAAAGGTTGATTGGGAGAATCACAAGCGACTGATATGGGCAAATATGGAATTCAAAGTAGAATCAAATAGACTTTTTATAAAAAGGAAAAATGATAAAATTGGGAGAAACGTTTTTCATATTGTTATTGAATTAACTAAAAATATTAATGGAAATGGTCCAATGGAGAAAAATCAAAATGTTTTTTTATTTGGTTTAAAAAAATTAAGCAATGAGCACAAGGTGGGAAACATTAACTAGAGGTGGAAAGAGATCGAATCGTTTTATTTTTCTTATTGCAATAATTCATTGGAAATAAGATAATATCCTTATAATTTAGATAAACATTTAAAATGAGATTTTGTAATAATACACACTCTTTATTATTTATTTATATCATACTATTGTTTAATAATAATATTTTTATTAATATTACTAAAACCTGTGAACCATGCCGCTGATGACATTGTGCCGGAGGTACTAGCATGGCACGTGTGCTATGCGCCACAGATGGAGGGTGCTAACTTGGGCCGTGTTATTGGGCCTCACTGTCTCCCCATGATCGTTCTGACTAAAGAAATCGCAACATGACGATGCGAGCTTAAGTGCCAGCTTCGGAGGAAGCAATATATTATTCTGGTAAATTTTGACTAATTTAATGAATCCTGTAAATTGCATATCAGTACAAAACAATGCATTGCGAGTCGGTCGTTGAATTTATTCATCAATAACTACTTCAATTTTTTGTGGCATGCAGCGGCAAACTACGTCCGTATATTGCGTGACGGGATCCCACGTGCTAAAGTTGTCGGATACTTGATCCTTCACGTGGCCAAAGCTCCACATGGCACGTACGTAATCCATCATATCGCTCGCACATCTAAACCATACAGTTGGAATACCTTCCACCATAACACAGTGCTGATAAGATTAGATTGGCCCCACATATTCTCTCTCTTTCTATATCTCGATGTTGATGAACTCGACCGTGATAATTCAATAAATACGTCAAGGGCTCCATCGCACGACAGCTTCCTTGTCGTCGCTCGTGGCCGTAGGATCTCGATCGTACGAGTGTCGCTCACTAATCTGAATGGGAAAAAACAACGAGATTTGGATGGGGAATCAACTCCCTTTCCCACCGAAAACCAGAAACCGCCAGCCATCAAAGATTAACCAACCGTGAAACGGGTATAGTCGTGTGTAGTCGACTATATGAATTGGCTTTGTCACTATCGGGAATAAAAACGTGTCTTATGGGGACGCCTGCTTCTTGTCATATCGCTATCATCTGATGCAACTGTACTCAATGATACCTGCTACGATATCAAAACGACATATAATTTACGTTTTATTCACTATGTCACCGTTTCTTTCGGGTCTAGATATTTCTGGCTCGACCGTGTTATTCTAAGAATCAGTAAATTATCGAATAAATCAGGTGAAGTTTTAAAATATCTAAATACGCAGATAATTTTTAAAATATTTAAATTATATATTCAATATTAATTTTATTCTTCCGAATCGATTGTATAATATAATAAGATTCGATAGAATTATGTAATTATAAATAATAATTTTAATCGATTATTATATTATAATAATCAATTAAAAATTTTAATTTTATTTATTTTAAATATAATATATTAAATTATTTTATTTCATGTCACCTCTGATTCGATTATTTGCCCGATCATTTATTCATTCATGTTTGGTTTTCTCAACCAAACCGAACCCGGTCCAGCGTACTCATTTATATTGACTCTGGACTCCCGGAGATGGAGCAGAATGCACGCGAAGGACGGCGATGATGAGACATGGCATCCTTCCTCACAGTCCGACTGTTCAAATCCCTTCTTGGTTCCCCTTCGACGATCCTACGGCCACTGTTCCCGGCGGTGATGGGATCTTCGATGAGACCGCGGTCGCTGCGTTGCGAAGGGAGGCGGCGGAGGAGGAGGAGGAGGGAGACGCGGTAGCGATGCTGTCTTCGGGGGACGTGATCTACGCGTCGGACGATTTCCGGATGTACGAGTTCAAGGTGCTGCGGTGCGGCCGCGGGCGTAACCACGACTGGACCGAGTGCCCCTTCGCGCACCCGGGGGAGAAGGCGCGCCGCCGCGACCCCCGGACGCACCGCTACTCCGGGGCCGCGTGCCCGGCATTCCGTAAGGGTGCCGGCGGGTGTGAACGAGGCGACGCCTGCGAGTTCGCCCACGGGGTGTTCGAGTGCTGGCTCCATCCGGATCGTTATCGGACCCAACCCTGCAAGGACGGCCCCGCTTGCCGCCGCCGCGTATGCTTCTTCGCCCACACGCCGGAGCAGCTCCGCGTGCCTCCGTCACCGAAGCAGAGAAGCTCGCCGTCCCTTTCAAAGTCGTCACCGACGTCTATTCTGGCTTATCCGTCGATGTCCCCGCCGAGGGAGTCACCGCCAATTTCGCCGAACAAAGAGGAGTTGTATAGGATGTGGTGGCAGTCAGGCGCGCCGGTGAACGCGATCGTGGCTTCGATGGGGCAGTTGCAGCTCAGTGGGACGAAGTCGACAGCGAGATCTTGTAATTTTCACGGTGGGTTTGCCTCGCCACGGGCGAACGATCTTTCCTGCTTCGGTAACGCTGGCTTTAACAGAAACAGCCTGCCTTCCACTCCGGCTGCTGCCGCTACTGGGTGGACGTCGAAGGATGAAGCGGCGGCGGAGAGGGTGGAGTCCGGTAGGGCGCTGAGAGAGGAGATGTTGGAGAGGCTGAGCAAAGATGGAGTAGGTTCTGAGAAGGCGGAGGCTACGCCGGACGTTGATTGGATCTCCGATTTGTTGAGGTAATAACTAGCGAAGGAGATTTGAAGAACAAGACAGAGTTGGGGAGTTAATGTAATTATATATCTCGATTTTTAATTCTTTGGATGATAATTAAGTTAAGTTACAAAAATATTATTTATGGAAGGATTAAGAGCAGTTTGTATAATTTATCTGCACATAAAGATGTGTGATTTGGATTTACAAGACCCTGAAACCCAATTGTACTCTAAGTTATCCATTATTGACATGACCTGTTTAAAAAACTCGAATAATTAGATCATAAATTAGAAAAAAAAACTATAAGTTGCTAGTTTTTCAACATACACCAATGCCGATCAGCTTCTATAGTTTAAAACCATGAACTTAACCAACTTATTAAATGCTGTTTATTTGCTATTGTTCCATTGCAAAATATTATGAGAAAATAGCTATCGACTTTAATATCCCGAAATTTAAAGACGACACCCACTATAAAAAAATAGCGATCTATAAATATTTATTCATTACTATTAGTGATGACGGTAAATTATTCATTATTATATATGAGATATTTATTTATTATTAATATATAATAACGAAATTTATTTTATTTCTATCGTTAATAGTTAATAGTTAATAGTGATGGATTTTAAATATTCCATCACAGATAGCGACGGAGTTTAATAATCTATCATTATATTTTTTTAAATTAAAATTAATGGCTTAAATGAGAGACGATTTTAACGATAGAATAATACATTCCGTCGTTATTAGTGATAAAATATTAAAATCCGTCGCTATTAGCGACGGACTTTAAAATTCGTCGTTAAATTTAAGAAGAAAACAGGGTTCGCGGCCTGATCTTTTCTTGCGCGACCGCGAACCCTCTCCTCTTCGGCGATCGACGATCTTCCTCTCTTGCGTACGCTTCTCCTCTGGCGATCGGCGATCTCCCCTCCCCATTCCCTCCTATGTTGTGCAATATCTCTTACATTTTCTTCTCTGTCGTATTTTGTTCATTTTGTACGGCTACCAATGCCAAGCACCGCCACGACCAGTTGTGGTAGGCTAGCGGCGACAAATGTTGTGTCCGACAGTACTCGGCCGGTCACGGAGACCGATCTACCAGCCTCGACAATGCAATCCTAGCTCTGATAGTGCTCATAAGCTATTAATCCTTACACAGTGATAATCTATGGTTGCTTGATTTCTGTTGACCTAAAGTATTCATAAGCTCTATCAATCCTTTTACCTGCTTGGGTGAACCAAATTGCAAGTGTACTAGATGCTGTTGTTGTTGATCCTTCTTTACTCAATATTTCATCTTTGGTGTATAAGAGTTTCTTGATAACGATGAGTTAGTATATTTAACCTACCAAGCCAAATGGTCTTTGATAGTGTAGCAAATTAATTCATATCATAGCCTTTTCCATTTTTTTTTTCCCAAAAGAAAGCGATAGGATCAACAATATAGAATTCCCATTGTTTTTATCACACTTATATTTGGATTAGTCCTTTACGCTTGGCCCTTTAATCAATTGAATTTTTATGTAAAAATATTGAACTCTCTTATTTCATATATAATTTATTTTTTAGGTTTTTGTGATTAATTGTTCTTCTTAATTATTTTTATCTACATGATGATTATTTAATGAATGATGTGAATCTAAACTAGAAAGTTATTTTTATCCATATAATTTAAATATAAATATGATTAATTTGACATGATTAATCATGTTAGAAAATTTATTCTCATTAGCATACAATGTATATAAACAATACTTAGATGTATAATAGGTTAGACAATAAATTTATCAATCAAGAATTTTTTACTAGGATTGAAGAGTTTGTGAACTTCGTTAAGTTTAATACAGAATACTTGAATGATGCCCAGTTAAAGTATCCATGTAATCAGCACAGATGTAAAAATACCGCTTTCCGTGATGAGGATAGAATGAAAACACATATATATAGGTATGTGTTTCTTCCAAATCATTACAACTAGTATTGTCATGGAGATCGTATGTATTTGACCCAATTGGACTTTTCGTTGCTCGGTTATCCTGCTCGATTGCTCCAGAGGAATTATCAATGCTTGTGCATGTAATGCAATTAATGGTTTATGACGCAATGACTGCATATGATCAATCGAATATAGAGAAATTACCCATATGGTCGTTATTAACTATCAGCTATTGTAAGATTACTGAACATGAAGGCAGATCATCATTTTTCTGAACGATATTACAATGATATGTATCAATTGATGTCAGAGTTGCTTCCCGCTGATAACTACATGACTAATAGCTTTTATGATATAAAGAAATTGATTAAAGATTTGGGTTTGCCAGTATTCTATCTTGAGTACCTAACGAAAAGAAGAAGACCTAGTCAATGGTTAGCAACGTGTCAAATAAAATCTCGATCAATCATAGAAATGTTGAACACCATCATTGCACAAAACTATGATGTATATCAAAATAAAGAAGTCGAGTTACACTCAGTTGATTTAGAAATACAATCCACATCATAATTACTTATAGATGTTAATGCCACTAACGAGGAAACAAATGATAGAGAGATGTCTAGTAGTGAGGAGGTTGATGTACCAATGGAGTGTAGTGATGAGAACCAGCAAAATATTAATTTAGTTGATTCAGAATAACAACATATGACTAAAAATTATAAATAATGTTAAGGTATATTGTATGGATTTTTTTTATTTCATCTCCATAGTTAGAAGATAATATTATTTCATATGTTTGTATTTTATACTATGATTTTGCATATATAGTCACATCAAACATTATACCAACACCTGATCGCCAGCAAGTTTTGAGAGTTTCTGATGATTGGTAAGTAGTTATGTATTGTAAATTATTCCAGTATTTAATCAGCTACTTTATTTATCACAAATATCTCGTACATGATATATTTCCATGTAGCTTTGTCCCAGATAGCCATCAAGTCGCAGCCTACATATCGAAGAAGTTTAAAGAATGACTATCTCCATCTGGTACTACATGGAGGAGTATAGACTAGGATATGAAAAAAAAATACTATAGTAAATTTTTTATAAGTGTTTTAAATATAAAAGTTATTTTTGTAGTATAATTAACATGATACTAATTCTCAAAATCTATTGTTGTAGAAGCTATATGTTTAGGAGGAGGGTCACGAGGCCGAGTTCAAACAGATTTAGAACAATTATTACGCGAAATTGTACAGGAACATTTTATATAAGTGGAGGGAGAGGGGCATTAGGCCATTCGAGGTCCTGTTGTAGTTTGGGAGGCTTGGAGAGTCATTTGTACTGCCGAGCATTGACAGTCCAATTTAGCGATTGCTCGAAGCAATCGCAATTCAAAGCTTGCTGGGCTGACCACCGAATTTACAAAGCATACTGCTAGATCTCGTTCTATCGTTGAGCATGCTTCTAATTTGGTAAGTTTAAAATTATGTTATATAAAAATTTCTTACTTGTATTTTTTTATTAGTTTTAATATATTTGCATTATTTGTACACATGCTACTGCTTATAGAGACCTCCTACTTGTTAGAAGATATTTAACAAGACTCATCAAAAGAAGGATGGGTCATTTATCGATCAACGTTCCATAATAATTAACGTAAGAATATTAACTTTCGTATTTTTATTTATAGACTTTATATGGAGGTTAATAAAATAACTATTTTGGCACAGAAAATATTGACAACTAGAATTGCACATGCGTCTCAGCCTAATACAGAGGGAGAGGGACCACAATCTCTTTCCACCGATCAGGTTAGTGATATTTATTATGATGTCGTCGGTAGAAAGAAGAAGAGCTCCCTCTACGACCTTGACTCTTAAGCCGAAGTTGTCTTTGACAGGATGAGGACTCCAGGATCAAGAGTCGTCCTAGTTCCTCTTCCTCCTCATCTACTGAGGTACAAGCTTTGCGGGCGAAAAATTAGGATTTGAGGGCTCAATTATTGTCATTGGAGCAGACGATGGTTGAGAGGGACGCAGAGACACAGGAGATGCGTGAGCGACAGGCTCAAATTGAGGAGATAGTTTGTTATATGCAAGCGTATGCAGCAACAGCTTTAACTCCCGATTCACAAATGTCACGCCACATCGTTTGGAGTCCCAGGAGACCCAGGATCCTGATAATTCCCCTGCTGAGTAGATCATTTGAAGTATTTAAGACTAATCTTAACTTTTAATTTTTTTCAGTCAAAAATATTCTTATTACTTTTTAAAATTATATGCATCTCT
>JBBUKS010000060.1:2051865-2078005 GCA_038050645.1 Hedychium gardnerianum | reverse complement strand
GGGGAAGGCGGAGCTTTAACGGAGAGCCTCGACCCCTGATTAGGTGGGAGATCGACTCTTTAGCGGAGATACTCGACCCCGGATCAAGGGGGAGAGCGGAGCTTTAACGGAGAGCCTCGACTCTCAATCAGGGAGGAGATCAACACTTTAGCGGAGATACTCGACCCCGAATTTGGGGGGAGGGAGAAGCTTTATTAGCGGGTGAGATTGACTTACATCGATGGAGAATCACTGAAGTTTCTTAAAGTAAAGTTGCAGGAATGAGCAATAGTATAAAACCATTTAAATTCGGACATGATGCATAGATTGGAGGTGGTCCTGCCACCATTCGAAAGATAACATCTTGATCCCTTGACTCCTATATCTCGGTGATGACGAATCTATTGAAATCTTCCGGTGTCATCCATCTAAATCTCAACTCAGGACTTGATGTTCTCACAGACAGTGTCAATTTATTCCTACGCCGAGATCTTTGAAGAAAGAGCCACCGATGAGTTGGAGCTATTGTTGACTAGGTCGTTGAGCGGAGAAGGTTGTTGTCACCGCCTAGGGAAACCGGGAATCCTGAGAGGACAATCATGAGAGCCGAAGGGGGTTAGAATGGAGGCCCGAGGGTTGTCCGGGCGTATCCACTCTGACGCTCAAGTCAGTCTCCGACTGAGTATATGAAACAGATAAATAGTACTGTAATGAAGTATGTAAAGGCTGAATGTAAAATCATACCAGGCCCGCAATAGCGGGTCGTAGGAGGCTCGGAGCCGGAGAGGCCGAAGGCGACACAGAGCCGAAGGGGCCTAAGATAGCGCGGCAAGGGCCGAAAGGTCGGATCAGTGGTCGGAGACGACGCGATAAGGGACGAAACACAACAACGACTCACCGGCCGAAACATAACACCGACTCAGGCCGGAATACAACGACGACTCACAGGCCGAAACACAACAACGACTCACAGGCCGGAACATAACAGCAACTCGTAGGCCGGAATACAACAGCGATTCGCAGGCCGAAACACAACAGCGACTCGCAGGCCGGAACACAATAGTGGCTCGCAGGCCGGAATATAACAATGGCTCGAAGGCCGGATGGCTCGATCAGTGGCCGGGGACTGTAGAGCTCCTGCAGGCAGAGCGTGACAATGCGGCGACTGTGAATCGGAGTTACGACCGGAGGTTGTGGCTCAGAGCTGCGTCCGACAGCAGAGGTAGCTACTGGATCTGTGTCGAGGGCGGCGACATCGGCTGGATTTGTGCCGAAGGTGGTGGCAACGACTGGATTCGTGTCGGAGGCGACGAGTGGGGCTCGGAGGCCGGCTACGGTTCGGAGGCAAGAGCAAGACAGCGGCTCAAAGGCTGGAACACGACAATGACTCAAAAGCTGGGTGGCTTGAAGGCAGGTCGCGAATGGCCGAGCTGCTGGGGCAGCGTGTTGCGGTGGCGGCATTGTGCCGGTGGTTGCCAGTTGCAGACGGCGAAGAGGCGGCGTCGGCGAGGGGGACCCAATGGTGGTGGTGGCGGCTAGAGGCGACGACGACAACCATAAGCGATAGCGGTGGTGGCCCGAAATGACGGCGACGACACCGAAATGACGGCGACGCCACCGAAATGACGGCGACGACGGCCAGAGGGAGAAGTAGAGGTCTTCCCCTCCTTGGGGCGGCCTTGACAGTCGATGGTGACGAGTGTGAAGGTGGCAGATCTGCTGGTGTTGACGAGGAGGCAGATTTGGAGGCGAGCATGAAGGCGGCGAAGCATGCCAGCTGAAAGGAGGCTGAGCCGACGGTAGTTGATGAGGCTCAGCCGATGGTGGTCGGCGAGGCGCCGAGAACAGGGAGAGGGGGCGACGCCCCTTCTTCTCCTCCTCCTCGACAGTGGCCGGAAGCCAAAACAAAGAAGCCCCCTTCTCTCTCTCCCGTGAAAGCCCTAAATGGCCAACCCTATGAAAAGTCTAAAAAACCCTTCCCCTCCACGTGACATGATCTACTCCCGTGAAAGCCCTCTACATGTCTGACGTGGGGAGTAGATCTTGCCACATGGAGGGGAAGGGCTTTTTGGACTTTGAGCCGTTGTTGTATTTTGGCATGCGAGTCGTTATTGTGTTCCGGCCTGTTAGTCATTGTTGTGTTTCGGCTTGTGAGCCGTTGTTGTATTCCGACCTAAGTCGTAGTATTTCGTCTTGTGAGCCGTTGTTGTGTTCCGTCCCTTGCCGCGCCGTCTCTGACCACCGATCCGACCTTCCGGCCCTTGCTGCGCTATCTTAGCCCCTTCGGCTTCGTGCCGCCTCCAGTCTCTCCGCCTCCGAACCTCCTACGATCCTTTATTATGGGTCTGGTATGATTTTATATTCAGTCTTTATATGCTTCATTACAGTACTGTTTATCTGTTTCATATATTCAATCGGAAACTGACTTGAGCGTCGGAGTGGATCCGTCTAGACCACCCTCGGACTTTCATTCTAATTCCCTTCGGCTCTCGTGATTGTCCTCTCAGGATTCCTGATCTTCCTAGACAGTGGCGGCAACCTTCTCTGCTCAACGACTTAATCAACAACAATTTCAATTCATCGACGACTTTTTTGTCAAGGATCTCGGCACAAGAACAATGTTCTTCCGTCCATAAGATCAATGAAAATCGGAAGAAAAAAAAGAAGCAGGGGATGAGATGAAACATCGGGGAAGGCGGGGGCTCTGAGCCCAGATGCTGCCGTCGTGACCAAGGATGACAACGGCCTTGAGCTGCTGGCCATCCATGTCGCCCAGAAGATGGGCGTCAACGTTGCCACGACATCCTCTCTTCTCCTTCTTCTCTTGCTCTCTCCTATTCAGGTGCTGCTGTTCTTACTCTTTATGTTCCTTTATAACTAACTTTAAAATATCGTTACAAAGAAAAAATGAAATTAAATAATGTTAACGTCATTTATATTTGCTTTAGGGCACTAAAATACCGAACTAGGTTATTCCTGTGGTTATAATTTGTCCCCAATACTTCTTAAAATTACAAAAAGACAGTTCGAATGAATTATCCATTTGTGGCAAGTTAACTATCATAAAATTTGAAATATGCAACGAACAACTCGAACGAAAACGTACTGATGTTCTCCTACCTGCCTTCTAATTGCAGGAATAAGTGGGATCCATGGGATAGTGGGTAAGGTCTGTGGTAAATCTTTATTCTCAAATGGCAATGATGGTAGAATTTGGGTAATAGTAGAATACCCAAACAGTTATTACATGGGTGAACATTTGGCTTGTGCTTTATAGTACCTTTTGACATTTGTCAATTAGTTATCCGACCCTTTCTCTGTTGATTCCCGCAATATTATAGGGGTTGATCTCGTGACAGCCGGAAGATTTCTCCTCATTCTGGACTTCTCCGACCTCCGGTCCATGACTTCCCGGCGGCGTATTCTTCTCAAAGTTATCATCCTAGGCGACAGCGGGTGAGATGTGCATCCACTTCTTACCGGGAAAAAGATTCTTTTTTTAATCTGGTCATTGCGTAGAATGCTTTTTGATTTTTATTCTCTCTTGTTAGGGTTGGGAAGACATCTCTGATGAATCAGTACGCTCAAAGCGCTCTACTTCTCGCTTTAGCGTTTTTTTCATCTTAATTTTGGATTAAAGGTTTATTTTTTGGAGTGGAATTATCTATTCCTGATGCGAAGTTTGGTTTTGGTTGGTAATTGTTAGATATGTGAACCAGAAGTTCAGCAATCAGTATAAAGCCACCATTGGAGCCGATTTTTTGACCAAGGAAGTCCAGATCGATGACAGATTGTTCACCTTACAGGTTAAGAATCCTACAATTTGTTTTTTTTTATTCTTTTATATTGTTTCTCTCCTATGAATAACTATCATGACAAATGCGTTTCTTGTGAAATTATTTTTGATTGTGACGTAAAATCTTTTGATGCCATGTCTGTATAAAAAGATAAAAAAGGAAAGGTCATCATTTACTTGATTAATCGTGTGTTTATCGGGCGGTTGATGCTCTGGTTTTTAGTCATAATCTATATCTTCCAAGGCATTTAGTTACTTACCTGAACTCTGCGTCTATTCAATGATTTTCCTCCAAATTTTAAATGAGCAAACATGAAAATGAACTCCTGTTATTACCTTTTTCTCTACTTGTGATTGGAATGCTCCATGTCAATGAGATCAAATAATTGGGAACTATGGGAATAGTGGCATGTCATAACTTATGTCAAACCATATGTTTCAAGTATTTTGGACCGTCTGGATATGCTACAGGTTTATTTTATTATATATAAACTCTATGGCAGCTTATTATGCTGATTTCTGATCAATTTTACAATGTATTAGTGATTTCTTTGCAAGAACCTTGAACCTTGTCGCCTATTTTCCTATAGTAAATGATGGTCTTGTTTTTTTCATTGTTAGGTAACTTGTGTTGAATGAAATTTTGAATATTTATTCCCTTTAAGAAAATAGGGACACTGCTCAGAACTTTTCATTGATGAATGAAATTTAGAAGAGAAATAGTAGTTTAAGCAACATACCTAGAATGCCTTACATTCCTTACAATAGAGGATAGCAAGTGCAAGTTCCATTACAAATTACATCAAGCTCGGTTAAAAAGTGTTTCTGACTTTATGGTGTCACATTGGAATTATTGATATGGTTTGATAATTTTCCTAATTTATTGCAGTTTCTGACCTAGGAAACATATTGTCGGATGTGTGGAGGCAATGGTTCTGTAACTATATTACAGAGAATTGTAACCCACAGTAACTTGATTAGCAGGAGAATGTTCTTGTTTTTGGTTCAATATTTATGATTCAAGAGAGCACATTCTAAGAACAACCTGGAAAAGTAAATATTATAATTTTATAAAGCCTCATTATTGTATTATAAACAAGAGGGATAACATGTGAAAATCCGAGCTTATATATTCTTCTCTTTTTTGCCCTTTTTTTTGTTGTTGTTTGTGTGTGCACGTGCACTAGGAGAGGGAGTGTCATATATGTATAGAAAAAGCAATGTTGTTAGTGACAAATGTGTAGAATTCATGAGGATTTTTTTCTTAATTGTTCATATTCAAATAATTTCTATAAGCTATGGCCTAATAGAAGTAGTTTCTATGAACTCAGTAGCTGTTTTTTATTCTTCAGATATGGGACACAGCAGGACAGGAAAGGTTTCAGAGCCTTGGTGTGGCTTTTTACCGTGGAGCTGATTGTTGTGTTCTTGTCTATGATGTTAATGTAATGAAATCATTTGATAACTTGAATAATTGGCGCGAGGAATTTCTGGTTCAGGTGAATGATGTTTGACCCTTCTCGTTGTTCAATTTGCAATGAGATAAAAGGGGACTACACTGAACATTTTATGTTGCGTCTATGTGGTTTTCTCATTTTCAGGCTAGTCCAACAGACCCCGAGAACTTCCCTTTCATAGTCTTGGGTAACAAGATTGATATTGATGGTGGCAACAGTCGAGTGGTAAGATGTTCCCTCCTTTTCCATACAATGCAGAGAATCAAAATTTATCACAATCGTGGAATCTCGCTTTGAGTGTATCTATGTGTATCTAAACAAACAAAATAAGTAAATGAGATTTATTGAACCATAATGGGTTCTTTTGACTGAAATGTTGGAGATGTTAAGATACAAATGGTAGATTGACGTAAAAAATCTCACTCCGAGAGTTTAGATATGTCTATCTAGACAAACAAAACAAATAAATTAGATTCATCGAACCATAATGGGTTCTTTTGAGTGAAATGTTGGAGCTGCTGAGATGCAAATGGTAGATTCACGTAACAAAACTCTTCAAATATCAAGTATACTATATGTTTTAAAATGTTTTTTTGCTATTCTATTTATACTATATGTTTAAAAAAAAATATTTCTTTCAATTTCTGCGCTTTTAGGTCTCTGAAAAGAAAGTGAAGGCATGGTGCGCTTCAAAGGGAAACATTCCCTATTTTGAGACATCCGCTAAAGAAGGATTCAACGTTGAAGCTGCTTTCCAGTGTATTGCTAAGAATGCCCTAAATAATGAACCAGAGGAAGATATGTAAGTATCGCTGCTATCATCTGTCATCACCCTCATTCCATAATTGTATTACTATATTCTCTCCAAATGGAATATTGACTGACACTTAAAATTGTTAGCATTTATCTAAGCTGCTCTACATTACTGCATACAAAGACCTGAATTATCACCACTATCTTCCATAGCATTTGGGTTGTTGATCTGTGTTCTAAGCTGTGGCGGTGCTCTTGTTTCAGAGCTTTTCTTATATATTCTTTTGTTAACATTATTTTTGCCAACCTCATCGTTATCCATGTAGATATCTACCGGATACGATCGATGTGGCTGGACGCGCAACGCAGCAGGGGTCATCCAGTTGTGAATGCTAGATGGAATTGATGGGTCTCTTAGGTGGAGAATCTTCCTTGCCGTATTAATGTCTCATTATATTCTCAGGTGATTGGTACTATGATGTTTTTTCTTGTTTATGCCATGTACAACTCTTGCTCAATCTTCTGCCAACATTCAGTGCGAAGTAATGCTTTTCCCAAAGGGATTTGCTAATCTACACAAACCTACATGCCTGCATACAGGAATTTTTTTCCCCCTTGTTGTAAGAATGACCAAATGACGATATTATTTCAATTAAATCGATGGCAATTTACAAACGTCAGAGGGATTGAACAATGACAACAATTTACAAATGACTCGGACATATTGAAGGCATGAAAAAATGATGTCCACGATTCAGAAATGGGAGAACAAGAAGAAATTGAAGGCAACAATTATTAACAGAAATGGGAGAACAAGAATAAAGTGTTCGATGTGAAACATGCAAAGAGATTTACAACTCGGACGTTTAAGATCGGCACAAGAATATCGCGTTGACATAGCAAGAATTGACAGAATCACTGGCGGAGCAAGAGGAATTGCAGAAAAAACAGGGCTAGAGATTACGATGAATGAAAGACGAAGGACAGAGCCAGGAGGCAATCAGAGTTCCTCATGCATGCATTGGTTTTTAACATAACCTTAAATAATTCGAGTCACACTATTATTTTATTAAATAAAATAAAAAATTTAAAAAACATTTTGAGAAGGCATTTTGAAAAATCAAGCAAATTCTGGGGTGAAATAAAATTTTCCCATTTATTTACCTTTATTTTAGCAGCAGTACGACATCGCCCCATCGGCCCTTGCATCGACACGTGGATCACTCTCATAGGGGCTCTAGCCGTTTGTACGTGAATTCATCCCTCGACGGAATGAGCGAAGCTGTTATTTTGTTCTTTTTTTCCCCGTTACGGCGTTTTTTTTCAATAAATTAAAAATCCCGATATAACGAAACGGTTTCTCGCTCGAAGTCGACAAGTGGTTAAAGAGATACACTGACGGACGCCCACGGAAGGAAAGGGGGGAAAAGACTAGATCCACTGCACGCATCTGCTCCTCCAGGGAGGGATTCCTCGCTTCCCGTCCCTTCTCCGTTTTCGGGTTCCGATCCCTGGCTAGCCGCAGCCGGTTCTGGTGGATTCGCCCTAACCTGCTTAGATCTCGTTAGGTGGTCGCCGCGATATTTGTCGTTCGGGTTACGAAGTTGGAAAGGAGAGATGGCAGCCGCGCTGGTGGATCGCGCTACGAGCGATATGCTGATCGGTCCGGACTGGGCGATGAACGTTCAGATCTGCGATATCCTCAATCGCGAACCTGGGTATGCTGTGTTTGTTGTACTGTTATATTCATTTGCGGATCAGTGAGATAGTTTATTTAGTTTGCGTTATTCTGTAAATTCTTTTTCAGGAACTTATTCTTGCTAATTCCAAAAACTGGTAACTTTGTAGTTTTCTATGCATTTCGGTCATCGTTTATCCTTGGCCAAAAAGATTGAATTTTCCGAGTATTATGGTGGTATTTCTAGGAGCTTATGAGTGTTAGCCAGTGTTCCATCAAATAAGAACTTCTCGAGCTTAGATACTATGTGCTTTATAGGTCGTGGTAGTTCTAAGATAATGAACATGGAAGAGGGACGCTTACAACCTTTATTTTTGTATCACAGAGAGATGACCGTATTACCTGTTTTTGAACTATGAAACTCTAGAAAGCAAGTAATACTTCCTTTTCAGTAAGTGTGCACTCAATCAGGTTTATGGATATGTACTTTAAGTTCCTCTATAGAATCCAATTCCACTGGGACCTGATACTCGAGTCCTTGGAAAAAGAATATGCTTAGATCTGAACATCTTGGTTCATGATGTTCCAATTATTTGTGGTAAGATAAAAAAAACTATTTAAATTTTAGCTTCATTGTGCAAGTCATATTTTGTTGTTAGGATAGTTGCTTGTAGTTCATGTTGTGTTTACACATGGTATGATAACCTGAATGAGGTTTAGAGAAGGGAGTAAGAGTTCATGTTTCGTTAAAATTTAAAATAGGTTCAGTGAAAGATAAAAGCTTTAGATTGGAATATTGCACCGGAAGGATATCATGTTTTATAGTTAGGCACATTTTTTTTTCTTTGTCCTGTTATATTTGATTTTTCTATTTATTTCATGGACTCATCAAAATCAAGATATGAATTGTTAAATTTTGGTCTTCATTTGAAAGAAAAGCCATTTCTTAACACCGCTTACTAAAATTACTTTAGATAACCCCCTGTAGTTGAGTGATTTTGCATTTAAGCAAGCATTAACAAATCAGCTTGAAATTTTATATTATTTTCTTGGGCAACATTATGCAATATTGTCTAGCATAGTGGCACATTACTTGACTACTCAAAATTTAGCCTAAAAAATGAAACAATTTGTTCTATAATATTATATTGATTTCAGTACATGATTGAACTAATGGCTAAATATGTAGGAGCACCATGTATTATTTTGAATCTGCTTTCCAGTTACACTACTTGCACTACAATGAGTTTGGTTGATAACAGTTTTTATGGTTGTTAGCCTCAAAAGATAATAACCAAGGTAATTAAAGGACTTGGTGAGAAAACAACTGAATACATTCATAGTATTTGTTTGTGACCTTGTCTGTATATTTGTTGACTTTGCCATCGTCTTGTCTGTTCATTGAGCTCTCTATGCAAGGCAATATGTGTTAACTTTATCTACATTGATATATTATTTTTCTTCAACTATACCATATTATGTGACTGCTCCATTGCACTCTTTGATGTTTTAATTGCATAACTTAAGATTTTGTTTTTATATTGAATCCACTTTTAACCAATATTAACTTTTTTCCAGCATTCTTTGTATCAAGAACCTCTTGAAAGTTGTAAATTGTTTATTTATTTGTCTACAACAACATCTCATTACAAAAAGAAAAAAAATTGATAAATTAATGATGTCATCAGTTACTATTTATGAACTGTTGTGAATTATTGATGTCAACGAACTTAGTGGATTTAGTAGGAAAACATCTTTTTGACATCAATTATTTTCATTAGGGGGGTGGGTGTGTGGGGGTGAGGGGGGGGGATGGGTGGGTATTTCTGTGATAATCAAAACCTAAAGTAGATTATGAACTACGACGACAGATTAAGAACATAATACTGATAGATTGACTTGACCAGAATTCGAATTGCAGCACAATTTTGATAATATGGCTTGTTAGACTTTCTTTGTCACCTTTGTTGAATGTTTAGATTTGTATGCTATAGTTGTAACTTATCTAACACTAACTTAACTTTTTTCCTAAAATTATCAGGCAGGCAAAGGAAGTTATCAGAGGACTCAAAAGGCGCATTGGTCATAAAAGTTCCAGAGTTCAGCTATTTGCACTTACGGTAAGCATAAAAATACCATATATTTCCTCAATTCTGAAATTGCTCTTCAGGGATATTTAAGTTTCTGCACAGGTGGTGGTTTTTACATCCTTTTTCTTTAAGTAATTTTTCTTTTTTTTCTTGAATTATAACTAAATCATTTTGTAGATACTTCTCACCGTTCCTAATTGCAAAACCGTATGTCTTAGGCATAATTGTATCTTTTCATCTATGCTAAAATATTGTATTTAAAAATGGTCTTTAAGGAATTCTTCTTAAAAGTCCATTTGCTCAAATTTATTAATCTATATTAAACCTCTTTTACAAACTGAATTGAATAATATTTTTGGAACTTTTGGCTTTATTTTGTTCAATTTAATTTTATCTAAACATAGTGATTGAAATTGCAATCTTAATTGGGGTCTCAATCCTTGACCATCTTGGGACATTGCCACCGGTGCCAATATCTATGTTAGAGGCATGCTGAAGGAGGAGAAGGAGGTGCTAGTTGAAAGAGGAAGAAGAGGAGTGTTAGATTAGTGCTAGAAGTGTGTCGAAGGAGAAGGGTGTGCCAGTGTTAGAGAAAGAAGAAAGATAGGAGGAAGAACTTGGACAAAGGGGAGGAAAAGAAGCAGGAAACTAGGAAGTGCACATTGAGTGGATCTAACGCTAGAGCTAGAGTTTCAGTTTCGGACAAAAGAGGAAGCTAGGTTCCATTTCAGCATGGAGGAAGTTGTGAGGAAGGTCGTGGTTTCGACACTGACTAGGAATTTAGGTTTCGTTTCAGAATGGAGGAAGACACAAATTAATCTGAACCTTGAAGGAATTTGCAAAGGAAGCCAATTGCTCATGCCTGTATTGAGGATCTCTATGCCGGTTAAATAACATGATTTTGCAATTCGTGTAATGAGTTGCAAAATTACATGCCTGTGCAAATGGATTTCTCTTATATGGTTTATGTTTGTTTAAGGATGAGCAACATGAACTGTACACTTCATCTCCAGGTTAATTTCCATTTTATCCATTTCTGCATGCTAGTTTTAATAATCAAGCCTTTATTTTGACATGATCTTGCAGCTGCTGGAAACAGTGATAAAAAATTGTGGTGACGTTGTCCATATGTATGTTGCTGAGAAAGATGTTCTACGTAAGATGGTCAAAATTGTAAAGAAGAAGGTTAAAAGTTGATGTAATGTTTATATTTAAGTTTCCAAAACATTTCTTCTTATTGACATTTTCCAATTTACAGCCAGATCCACAAGTAAAAGAAAAGATATTAGTTCTAATTGACACCTGGCAAGAGGCACTTGGTGGCCCACGTGCAACATATCCTCAATACTACGCTGCATATCAAGAATTGTTGGTAACTTAACATATTCATTTATCTAGTTGCAAATAAACTTGACATTTCAAAATGTTTCTTGTCTTTTAGGATGCTTTAGTCATCTTGTTTCTATTACTTCTCTGCATATGTTGGAAACAATAAAAAAAGGATTAGGATGCATAGGACATTATTTACTTTCCATTTCCAAGAAGTCTTAAATGTTGGCCAAATACATGTGTGCTAACTGTTCTTTTTGCCATTGTCTAATGCTTTGCATGTGATTTCAAATATTGTTGGCTAACTTATGCAATTTATTTGGTTGTTTACTCTATAAATATTGTTTTAATTGATGATTGTGAAGAAATTAAACTGAAAGCTTTGGTAGCGAAGAGACTTCAGAAACTAAAGGTTTTGAATTAAGTGGAATGAAAATTGAGAAGCTAATTTGGCTTATGCAATTTATTTGGTTGTATATTTTATAAATGATATTGTTTTAATTGATGATTGTGAAGAAATTAAACCGAAAGCTTTGGTAGTGAGAGACTTCAGAAACTAAACATTTTGAATTAAGTGGAATGAAAATTGAGAAGGTAATTTAATAATAAGAGAAGAAATAAGGGAATGGTTGAGATAGATGAATATGAAATTGCTAGAAATTTTTTAAATATCTTGGAATTTTTATTCGATAAAGAAATACTGACAAATATATCACTAACGTGATAAAGAATGGAAGATTGAACTGGAGAAGAGCCTTTGAAGTCTTATACGATCATCTTGCTTCTTAGTCATAAAAAAAAAATCAAATAACATTCTAACACAATGTACCATAGTTTTGCATCAGTGTTGGGGAGTTTGAAAGCAACATGTACAAAACATTAATATTAGGAAAGATCAGAATGCTGAAATCAATGTGTGAGATTAAAATAATACTATCTAGGAAGGCATAACCTCAATGGATGACAAAATGTGAAATAAAATGTTAAGATGATATGGTTATGTTCAAAAGCAATTAATGTATTCTATAGTTAGACAAGTTGAGTTGGTGTAAGGGGTAAAGAAAGACCAATGAAACAAAGTAAAAAATAATTGAAGAGATGTGAAAATTATTAGTGGTATAACCTTCACCAGAGTTTAGTAGCGAAATACAATTGATGTAGCCAAATTCAACTAGTTGGAACAAACATGCTTCATAATGATGATGAATTTAACCAAAAATTACACTGAATGGAAAGTGCAACTGTTGCCAAAAACTGTACTAGATGGAAATGGAAAAAGGTGATAGAATTGGTTAGACTGTAAACAAGTAATGTGTCCATGAGGCATTCCCCGATCTGCTCTTGTGTTCCACACAACTGCTAGGTTGCATGCCAGATCTTTACTCATCAAATGAAGCATTGTCTTGCCCATCAATTTCACCTGCATATTTAACTCCCAAAAGAGTTACTAAATTGATAGTTTCGTGTCATCAGAGTGATCTCTCTCATCTTAAATCTTCTCTCAACATATTTTAGTTTTAGCTGTCTTAGTTTCTCCTTTTTGTCTTTGTACACCAGCAAGCTGGAGCTGTATTTCCTCAGAGAGGTGGGAGGTCTGCTCCTACTTTTAATCCACAAAAAGACTCCTTGAGCTTGTATCCTCCATCTGGACAGAGTACTGAGTTCTACGAAGAAGTTCCTGATACTTCGTCTGGATCTGATTTGCCTGCTTTGAGGTGTTTGACTAACTCTTATATTTTCTTTATTGTGTTTCAGTACAAGATTGTGCTAGCAGGAGAAGAAGCTGTATGGTCTTGACATTTTTTACATTTAGATCTCCTAATTAAGTGTCCAAGATCTTTATGTTGTCGTAGCCAAAGTGGGAGACACCTATCTCTTTCTTTATTTTCACTGTTTATTCTTCTAATCATCTGATTTTAGTCTACTTCATGCAAGGCTTATATATGTGGCATTAAGTTACTTAGTCAATCTACATCCAAGTCAAGCTCTATGATGATAATTTTGTTATTTATTACAATGTCTTAAACTTAGTTAAAATTTAATTATCTCTAAGCACAGATGAAGAGTGACGTATGCCTCTCCCATTTCAATGGTGATAAACAAATGTCAGGCTAGTCAGCGACACATTTCTCCAACCTGTCTACCTGCAAACCGCCTTTACATTCTTCACTATCATCATAAAATCTCATCAACAATTCTTCATTAATAAGTTTAATTGAGAATCTTTTCTCCTCATATGTGTTTACTTCAATTTGTTGGTCAAATACTGTTATGCGGTGTGTCAAAACTACTCCAAGAGTCTAATTGCACTTTGAAATCTGCAGCATAGCTGAAATTCAAAATGCTCGTGGCATCATGGATGTTCTTTCTGAGATGCTGAATGCTATAGATCCTGGGAACACAGAGGTATCCGCAATTTGACACTGGAATTTACAATAAAACTTTTTGTTGCTCTAATAACATGGAGCATGCTTTTCTTTGTTATGGATCATAGACCATTATGACTGATAAGGTTATGCTATTACAACTACTATGCTGAATTACTTGGTGATATTTTTCTAGTTATCTGTGAAATTGATACTCAATTAAAGTAATGTCTTTAAAGGTTGAGATTTATTTCTTATTTTTCCTCAATATTTGACATGATGTCTGGCAGAAAGTTAACTGCATCTATTCTAATTCTTATATTAGGGGCTCCGGCAGGAAGTAATTGTCGACCTTGTAGATCAGTGCCGTACTTACAAGCAGAGAGTGGTGCAGCTCATCAACAAAACCTCGTATGTTGTATCTGCAATTTCCTCTGCTTTGGTATTTTCTTTGTGAAAAGGGTAGCTAGTTGGAATTTATACCGTATAACTTGCACTCTGGTCCGTCCTTGAGATATCTCAATAAAGGCCTTGATCCATAGTTTAGGGAATCATTTTAAATAGACTGATTCAACTTAGGATCGGTCATAGTTGATCCGGATCTTACTTGAACATCAAAGGATTTTTGAATCCTTGTCAAAAATGGCTGATAGGAGTTGATTGAAGGTAGAGGTTGAGTTCAGCAAGGGCTCTTAAGAAGGGGCGTTTGCATTATAATGAGATGCGAGGAGTGTAAGTTGAAGGTTTCTTAGCTACGTCACTTTGACTCTTTATCTATCCTTCATCATAACCATGTCAGGCACCCAATGCTCTGAAAAGACACTCCCATTGACCAGGTATAAAGTTTCCTTTTTTATTAAAAAAGGGGTGTCTTCCACCTTGACAAATATTCATGTCTGATACTTACTCGAGTCTGAGTAAGATAGAAGCTCAAAGGTCCACGACATGGTTATTAGGGGAGCACTTATGTGTCTGGATCTTTGCAAATTAGGTCCACACATCATTGTTCAGATGTGCTGATGCAAGAGCCATTGGTGACTTTTGCCGTTGCCATGTCCTCATCTCAATACAGTTCATCCCGTCTACTTCTAGAAGAATTTGTTTGAACCCCATGGCAGAACTTGTTCTCCGCAATAGAAGAAACTTATAATAATTTATTCAGTTTTTTTTCTCATACTTGTTTGGAAAGATTGTGAAAATTGCATCTTGCATAATTTTTTTTCTTTTGCTATTTTGAATAGAGACGAGGAGTTGCTTGGTCAAGCACTTGCTCTCAATGATGACTTGGAGCATGTACTTGTGAAACATGATTCTATTGCCGCAGGAAAATCTGTTCAGGTGGTGAAGCCCAAATCGCTTCAGGCACTTGTAGATCTTGATGAATCTGTAGCAAACAAACAAACAGACCAAAGGTAAATGATTTTTTCCTTCCCATTTCTCTTAACAGATTCATCTCAAAAGTATGGTGGTTTTCAGTAGTTAATCTATTGTTTTTAGCCATGCCTGTCTGTGTTAGTTTCCAGTAAGATTTACTAGTTGTGAATTTTGATCAGTGTCGTTAAAAGGTGCACCTTGGCCCTAGAATCAGCACTTGTTTCCAATGGGGATCTCTAAGGGCTTCGTGGTGCCTAGTACAACCTAGAAATCTGTATGAATAATGAAAACATACGGAAATTTAAGAGGTGGCTGAAATTATCAAAGAAAACAAATTTGACAATAGAATGTATAGAGTACGCTTGCCTTTCTTAAGAGCAAAAGCGAGTCAAAATGGGTTGAAGAGGTGTTGATGTTGGAGTTCCTGTGGATGAAGTCATTGGTGGTGGTTCAAATCTAATGAAGGTATCTCTTTAGTTGAACTGTAAACTCATAGTGGAGTAATTGATGTCTAATTGAGAGTTGGATTGAGTTAGTGGTGAGTTGATATGAAGGCAGGGGATTGTGTGATCGAGGAAAGCAATAATAAGATAAAAATTAGGTGAAAACTGTATCTCTTTTAAATTATTTAGGTTCGAGAATAATAAAGGTTAAAAAAAACATGAAAGCCATCATTACTATAGATCGGATAGACACTTAAAAATAGTTGAGTGAACTCGACCAATGGTTGAAGTATGCTAATCAGTATTAGAAGGAAAAGGTTCATGGTGTTCTTTATCAAGTTCATATGTTTCACACTAGAACTTCTCTGAGGATGTAAACTTGGCAAGCTCATTTATTTTTAACAGACAGATGAACAAGATAATAATGCCATTAATAAGAGATTGTGTGATAGTAGGAGCACTATAAGAGAGTCAACCGTCAAGGTAATGACTACATTTCATGATTGCCACCAATTGTTACATTTGCCTGCGTAATTAAATACACAACAGGTGGAATGAAAGATAGCAATATGCGAGGGGAGTAGAAGAACAACAAAGGGACAGTGGTGGCGACTATGGAGTCGGAATAGGATTTGACTCTAATAGCAAGTAGAAAATCTAGCTTTCTGTTCTTATTTTTATATCCAAAAGGGGATTACAACTCATGTATACTATTTCTGTTTTATCAAATAATTAGTCATGAGACTAGGCCTATTATTTCTGTTATATCTAGCATACATATGATATTCTATATATTTATTAGTATGGTTTGGTTTCAACGGCTGACCACTCTCCCATATTTTAGGGAAATGTTTTTTTTGGAATTAAAACCAAATTTGTATACTGTTAAGGCAATAATTGAATTTTGCAATTTGGCTCTTGCTCGATTTGATTTTTCAAATTTAAACTTTGGATGCTCAGTACCACTTGTGCTTAGGAACTGCAACCTCCTAGTGCCTTTAAAAAGTACTGCTTATGATTCGATGTTTGACATGATGTTTTTGATACATATTATATGTAGGTCAAACACAAGCACAATAACTGGCGACAAACCTCCTCTTCAGCAATTATCATTGCCTGCACCTCCAACCCCCAATGGTTCAGCAACTTCTTTAGCTATAATTGATCCAAGAATCGATCTTCTCAGTGGTGAAGATTACAGTGAACACAAAAATGAGAATCGAGCCCTGGTGCCTGTCAACGAACCACTCATTAACTCTGCTTCTGACCAAAACATCTTAGCTCTTGCAGACATGTTTTCCAATGCTAAAACTAAAGAGAACAATAGCAACCCTCCAAGGCCATCTGATTCCCAATTGACATTGTCATCCCTACCGTCTTACACTTCTGCAACACCACTCACGGTGAATCCTCTCCAATTACAACAGCCTGCACAATTCAACCAAACAAATCCTATCATGAACAGTCAAGTCCCTACGGGCTTTTCATCACAGCAGCCAGCACATAGTTATGGTGTAAATGACCAAGGCCTAGTTCTTCCTCGAGCACCTTGGGAAGCTCAATCTGCTCCATCGAGTGCCTTCCCTAATTTGCACCCTCAACTGCTGCAACATGGTCAATTTGTAGGTAACACTTCCTTATCTGGGCCAACTGGCCATCCTGGAAGCTTCCCACCCCAAATTGCTGCAACTGGCCAACCTGGAAGCTTCCTCCCACAAATTGCCCAGCCGATGCCTGGCGGCTTTATGGGGGTAACGCACCAGCAAGTTATGGTAGGCTCACAACACGGAGGTCTTCAGCCTCATTTTGTCCACAACAATCAATATCCAAGCATGTATGCACCAATTAAGAATGACCAGATGACTGCTATCTATTCACAGCAGGCATATGGTAGTCATATGCCTGCCATTAGTCAGCAAGCTCTCTACAGCAATCAGCTGACTGGTTATGGTGGGTATTTGACGCAACCAGTGCCTCAGTTCTCTCCGTCAGGGGGTGCTGCATATGGCTATGCTAGTTCACATGGACTTTCGCAGATGATGCATGGGCTTCCTATGCAAGATAATCACATGTTTGTGAATGGGATGTCGTCCTATCCGAATTCAGTGCCCTCTTACTCGCAGCCAATGAACAAGACACCGAAGCCAGAGGATAAACTTTTTGGCGACCTTCTTAGTATGGCAAAAAACAAAGCAAAGTGAATCTACTGATAATAGGTTATGGAGCATGTAAAATCAACGAGGGCCGTTTGAAAATTTCTTTTGATATTTTTTGTCTTTGTAGTTCTGATGTTTTTGTGTATTTATTATTATTATTATTTTTAACTTCATTCTCGTACTGAATTATTTCGGCTCAGATTTATTTTATTTTTGTGTTGCTCATCCAGTCTTTTTTTTTTTTACTAACTTGTATCTTACACTTTACAAAGTGCTCAGTTATCAAAAACTTCACATACAGTGCATATATGTAGAGGAGAAATCGAAGACTAGAAGCAGACAATTTTTTTTTTTTTTTTTTGGATAATTCAAGTATCTGGATCTTTTGGTCTAACTAATTTTAGAAATGAACATTCAGTTTCACAGATCGGTGATTTATATATTCGAAAGCATGAGCAGCTCTCGTGTAATTGAGATTCGAACCGTGAGGATAATTTTTTTTTTTTCTCTTGAACAATCAAATGTGATGTATTTGACTGACATAAAAATAATGTTCGATCCTCTTATTTACAAAAAGATTCCCAACCATTAAAAAATTAAATTAAACAATTGTCGTCCTAGAAATACTCAAAATCAAGATACGACGAGTCGCTGGAATGGTCTTTGTTCCCGCTGTTCCCACCTGGAAGTCCACCCTCAGCGTTCTTTTTCTCCTTGCTCCCAAACTGACTAAAGTTGACCGGATCAGGAACATGTGGAGGCGCTATGCTCCTCACCAGAGCCCAATTGATCCCCTCAAAGAACGGATGCTGCTTGATCTCCGTCGCCCCTCTGTGGTACGCGATCCTCCTCTGTGGATCCTTCACAAGCAGCCCCTGTATCAGATCCCTCGCCACCAGGCTCGCCAGTGGCGTCTCCGGGAATCTCAGCGGCTGGCCGACCACGTTTTGAAGCGTGGCCCTGTTGCCGGAGCCCTTGAACGGCGTCGTCCCATGCAACAGCTCGTACAGGAAGATGCCGAAGGTCCACCAGTCCACCGCGCTGCCATGCCCCTCGCCGCGGATGATCTCCGGCGCCAGGTACTCGTGCGTCCCCACGAACGACATCGACCGCGCGTTCGTCGGCTCCGCCATGAACTCCAATTCGGCCGTACCGTGGTTGTTGCTGCTGCTGCTTCCGATCCCGAAATCGGACTTGGACTTGCGGTTTTTCTTGGGGAGGATGCGGGGGAAGAAGGAGGACGGCTGGATGCAGCTCTGCACGGTCTGGTCGCCGTCGATCATCCCGGCGTTGACGACCTCGCTGCTGCTCGAGCGAGACGAGGATTTGACGAGCGTGGGGTCGACTGAGCAGCGCAGGGAGAGGTCGAAATCGGAGAGCATGATGTGTCCTTCCTCCCTCACCAGCACGTTCTCCGGCTTCAAGTCCCTGTACACGATCCCCAACATATGCAAGTACTCCAGCGCTAGTAGCACCTCCGAAGCATAGAATCTGATTCAGAAAGAGAAAGAAGAAATGCAAGCTTGCTTCAAAGTTGGATGTTTTTTTGATCCGCCATACGAATGATGATTAAAAAAATGAAACCTTGCGGCTTGCTCGGTAAAATGCTTGTTAGGCTGCTTCTGCCGGAGCGAATGGAGATTGCCGCCGCTGCAGTACTCCATCACTAAGCAATAGAACTTCTCCGTCTCGAAGTGAGAATACAGAGTCGGCAAGAAGGGGTGATCGAGCATGGTAAGGATTTCCCTCTCGGTTTGAGCTCGGAGGAGCTTGTTCCTGCTAGCAATCGACGCCTTGTCCATCACTTTCATGGCGAAGAAGGTACCAATTCCTCTGAGCTCGACGAGATACACGCTGCCGATGTCGCCGTAGCCGAGGCGTTTCAGCAATACGAAATGACCGATGCCGATTGGGGACTCTTTGGCGTTGGCCAACTGAATGGCCTCCCACCGGCAGTCGCCGCCGGTATGGCGTCTGATGGGGGCGGAAACGACGCTGTCGATGCTGTCGCTTCGGTTGCTGTTGTTGCTGCTGCCGCGGCTGATGGAGTCGCTCAGTTTCGCGTCGCTGCTCTTGGCGGCGCCGGCGGTCATTGTAGTCGTTGTGGAGGTCGTCGTCGAATTAGCGGAGGTAGAGGTGGAGGCGCTCTCGGAAATTTTGGGTAGCTTGGAACCATTATTTGCGTGCTGCTGCTGTTTTGGGCTCGGGCATGGCGCTTTGGAGGCAGCGTCGGCAGTGCCGGTGCCGGACTTGAAGATTGGCTCCGTTTTTTTCTTGTTACGTGATGGCTTTGAAGCACCGCCGCCATTTCCATTTCCAGTCCCGGAGTTGTTTCTTGGATCAATTTGTTTGTCGTCCAATGAATTAGGTTCTTGTGATGTAGCATTGGTTTTCATGCCAGCTTCAAACAAAAAAAAAAAGAGGACCAAGAATCAAGAGAAGAAGAATGTTGACAATCTACGTGTTATCATCAAAGAGTCAACCTGTTGATCTCATCGATTCCGAAGCACAATTAATTTTAGGACAGGAGAACGATCGAGCTGCATGCAACGACGGAATATTGTTTGGGCGGTAAGAAGTAATTAACAGTCACCTACCGGATTGGGGAGGTTGATCGTATTTGTGGGGTTGGGAGAGGAAAGCGAAGAAGAGAGAAAATCACAAAAGGGATTTGTTTCATCGAGACTAATTACTAAAATTAGGGATTGAAGATCGGAATAGCGAGAGCGTGGGAGAGGATGATCGAACTGTTTATTTTTATCGCCAGGGGAAAAAAGTTTATTTTATTTCTACTATTTTATTGCCTGGAGAATCACTAGGACAATAAACAAGTCAAGTCGAGTCAAGTTTTAAAATGTTCAAGCTCGTTTAATAAGATAATTGAGCCAAATTGAGTCGAGCCTAAAATAAACTAAACTTTTGAAATGATTATTCAAACTTGGTTTGATTTATTTTTTATGAGCTTGAGCTTATTTGAAATTTGACTTGAGTTTGGTTCGTTCAGATGTTATCGAGCTCTCACTTCAAGTTTGGCTTGAGTTTGATTCGTTTAGATGTTATCGAACTTTCAATTCAAGCTTATTTGATTATTTAATTTTTTTACTTGTTTGATTAGTTATTGAGCTTGATAATCCAAATTTATTTTTTTATTTTATTTTATTTATTTAGCATGTTGATAATAATTTTATTAATGAATATGATTATTCACGAATATTAACGAGGTGAATACATATGTGTTCAAATTTGTTTGTTTAGTTTAACGAGTTTTTCAAGTTTGTTTGTTTAATTGATCTTGTGTATATTGAAAGAACATAAGCTCTTATCAAATTGAATATCAAGTTTGTTCATAAACGTTTGATTCATTTACAATTCTAGATATAACGGTTTTCATCTTTTGTTATACATGAATATTAAAAACAATTTTTTATAATTTGTTGATTTTAAAAAGAGATATTAGGAAATAAAAAAAACTCAACATTACTCATTACTCAGGAGGAGAAGAAGATGATTAAAAATAATATTAAATTTAAAAATTAATCTATTATAAATTTCATCCGTAACAAATTTAAACTTTCTAAAAAAAATGATTAAAAAAATAATATTTTATTTTAATATCTAAATTAAAAATTATAATATTTTAAAATTTACTCCGTCGAACCGCATCAAATCTCCCATCGACGCTGCTCCTCTCCCTCCCTCCCTGTGCATGCAGCTTTTGCGTTCGATTTATTGCCTAGTCGCCGGACTTTTTGTTTGTGCTGCCTTTTGTTATTATCAAAGCAGCAACAACTCATGGACGATGTCGCGCAATTATTTCACCTTTGTTTTTTTCCCCTCTTTTTATTATTTGCAATCGAGCGCGTTGCTCATTAACGCAGAAAAGAAAGAAAAGGTAAAGCTAAAATTGGAGCATGATTCGAACAGGATGATGAGCTTTCATTGCTCGACAAAGTTCAAATCCTTTTTTTGTTATTTCATAAAAGTCGAAAATTATAGCTAGCCTCGATCGCCAGTTGCACAAGTACCACAATTCCTTTGGTAATTAGAGTAGGACAAGCTGTAATAAATCATTTTTTATATATCCTCTGTCTCCACATAGAATTGAATTAAATTCTCGGATCATGGCTCCCCAGTATTTAACAAGAATCAAGCAGCAAAAGACAAACTCTGTCAGAAGTCACACAATTGCTCGCGTGAACTCGTTTTCACCTTAGTTTATAGTTCTTGAAAGTTAGTTTACAGTTTATAGTCTCCGCGAGAGGAATTATTGGTTAATATACGAAATATTATTATAAAAAATCTAGAGTCAAATCTTAGTCAGTAGTCAGGTCAAGTAGTCAGGTCAAGTTCCTATCCTCCTTTATGTACTAGTCATTGTTCTGACTAATTAAACTAGCTTCATGATTTACCTCGGTCGGGGAATAATCAAAAAATTTACTGTCATTTATTTTTTTTTAATTGGGAATAATTAGTTATTCCATGCATATAATGGATCCTTGGCGCAGCACTGCTCTCGCGAATGCTTCACCTCCATCTCTCCGGCGCTCGAGATGATTGCTTGGAAGGATTTCTACGCCGTCATGTGCGCCATGATCCCGCTCTACTTCGCCATGTTCCTCGCCTACGGCTCCGTCAAGTGGTGGAAGATCTTCACGCCAGAGCAATGCTCCGGCGTGAACCGCTTCGTCGCCACCTTCGCGGTTCCGGTCCTCTCCTTCCACTTCATCGCCCAAAACAACCCTTTTCAAATGGACTTCCGTTTTGTCCTCGCCGACACCATCTCCAAGCTCTTCGTCCTCTTCCTCCTCTTTCTGTGGGCTTCCTTCTCCGCAGCCGCTGGCAGCTCCAGTGGTCGCCGCCGCCGCCTTGACTGGGTCATCACCTTGTTCTCTGTTGGCACGCTGCCTAATACTCTCGTCATGGGCATTCCTCTCCTCCGCGCCATGTACGGGGATTTTACGCAGAGCCTCATGGTGCAGCTCGTCGTGCTCCAGTGCATAATTTGGTACACGTTGTTGCTATTCCTCTTCGAATACCGAGCGGCGACGCTGATGATCCAAGACCAGTTCCCAGGAGCGGGGGCGGCGGCGATAACCAAGTTTGAGATCGACGGCGACATCATCTCCCTGGACGGGCGCGATCCGCTCCAGGCCGAGTCGGAGATCGACGCGGAGGGGCGCATTCGAGTCCGCATTCGCCGCTCCACCTCATCGGCTCCGGGTTCTGCCATCTCCTCCTCCCTCGGCATCACGCCCCGCCGCCTGTCCAACATCTCCGGAGCGGAGATTTACTCGGTCAACACGCCGGTGCGGCCGGCTCCGCCGGCAGACCAGCAACTCACAGTGCGGGACATCACATTCGGCTACCGCTCTGCCAGCCCTTACCCCTCGGGCTACGCCTCCTCAGACGCGTACTCGCTCCAGCCCACGCCGCGGGCGTCCAACTTTAACGAAACCGAAGTCGTCGGTACGCCGGCGTGGGTACGCTCGCCGGCGTGCAGGCCAGCCTGGATCCAGTCCCCAGCGCCTTCGTTGGTGTGGCCCGATGGCGGACAAGGAGACAAGGATGTTGGAGGTAAGTACACACAAGACATGCGCATTCTTGTCAGGTTTCTCTTTGGACTTTCTCTCATCGCCATTGACGACAAAGCAAGCAAGCAAAGCATCGCGCACTGCCGCTGTGGCTCTGTCCCATTTGTCTCTTTGTGCTTCCTCTCAATAAACTACCCTAAAGAACCATCACTCTCACATTCTTGAACGACGCGTTGAGCTTAGAACGGCAAGCAGCTCCTCTGCTCCACTCCACTGCTATCGCTACTAATTTTTCCATTACCAATGCAGAGGAAAAGGATTTGAGCTTCAGGAGCACTGCGAAGTTTGTAGAACGCAAAGAAGACGAGCAACTGGCCATCGAATACGACCAAGACCAAGAGATGCCCGCCACTCGGGTCATGGTGAGGCTCATTCTTACCATGGTCGTCCGCAAACTCTCCCGCAATCCCAACACTTACTCCAGTGTTTTAGGCCTCCTCTGGTCGCTCATCTCATTCAAGTAATCCCCTTTTCCCCCCATATTCGGTGCTCTTTTTTCTTCCTTTCTTGTTTCACTAAGATTCAGAATTCTTCAGATGGGATTTGGACATGCCAATTCTGGTGAAGGAATCCATCAAGATAATCTCAGACGCAGGGCTCGGAATGGCCATGTTTAGTCTAGGTACTTAAGCTCGATCATTAAGAAGATGAAAAATGATGGTTACCGTAATTTACAGAACAAAATGCTGCTCTGCTCCATTACAGGGCTGTTCATGGCGCTGCAGCCAAGGATCATCGCCTGTGGACCAAAGATGGCGGCCATTAGCATGGCCATCCGCTTTCTTTGCGGGCCCATGGTGATGTCAGCGGCCTCCATGGCAGTGAAGCTGAGAGGAGTAAAACTTCATACGGCGATCGTCCAGGTCCGTTCGCCCCCTGCAATTGCTGCATGCTCAGTAAACTGAAAACCATTGTCCCTTTCTAAATCGCCTGAATTAAACTATTCAGGCAGCTCTTCCTCAAGGAATCGTGCCGTTTGTGTTCGCGAGGGAGTATGGTCTTCACCCTGACATCCTGAGCACTGGGTATGTTCTACTTCTATCCTCTGTAATCAACTGTAGTATTTTGTCGACATTAACTAGCTACATATCGTCTCGTCTGCAGAGTGATCTTCGGCATGCTCGTCTCTTTGCCCGTCACCCTCCTCTACTACGTCCTCTTGGGCCTGTAACAGAGGGCTCATCTACCCTTCCAACGTGCTATCTATCTATCTATCTATCTATCTATCATTCATGTCTCCACGCTGCTCTGCTCCACCTCCTCAATGCCTCTTGATCAGGCGTGAATTGGGTTTCAGATTCCACACATCATTTGAGTCTATATGATGCATCAATTACATTCCGAGTTCGTCTCCTGATTGAACTGCGCATGGTGAAAAGGCGCCCCTACAAAGTTTAGTGGTAGCCAAAAGGAGGAGAATCGAGTAGAGAAGTTTATGTGTTGTGATGGTGTGTGATATGATTAGGGTTTGTAGGTGGTTGACCAGAGGGTGTCATGATGCTATGAGACTCTTGAATGAAACTCCTATTCCTGTTGGCATACAATGCTTCAAGGCAAGTATTCCTTAGCCTAATAATTAACTCTCTTCTCGCTAATCCTAAATGAATCAAATATTAGTAAATAAATAAATTTTAATAATTTATTAAATTAAATAAACAAGTTTAACGCATATTTAACTTATTAATATTCATTAATATTTTTTTTTTATCAATGTATAAAATAAATAAATCATTTTAAACTTAATTTAATTTGATTTAATTATTTTATTAAATAAATTTAAATATTATAAAATTCGACTTGATTCGTTTATCGTCCTAAATCGAATCTGACCTATGAGCTGAGCCAGCCAATCAATTCAACCCGGGCCAGCCAGCCAGCCAGCGCAACCCGCATAAGTAGGGCTATAAATGAACCAAGCGTTCGTGAACAAGTTTGGTGTTCTGCTTGATAAGAGCTTGTTTATATTCGTTCAATATACACAAGATCAATTAAACAAGCTTGAACAACTCGTTAAACTAAACAAACAAACTTGAATACATATGTGTTCAGCTTGTTAATGTTCGTGAACAACATTCGTGAACAATCATATTCATTAATAAAACTCTTATCCACATGCTAAATAAATAAAATAAAATAAATAAATAAGTTTGAATTATCAAGCTCAATAACCAATCAAACAAACAAAAATTTCAAACAATCAAACAAGCTTGAATTGAGAGCTCGATAACATCTAAACGAACCAAACTCAAGACAAGCTTGAAGTGAGAGCTAGATAACATCTAAACGACCAAAAACAATCTCAAGCCAAGCTTCAAATAATCTCAAGCTCATAAAAAATAAACCAAGCCAAGCTTGAACAATCATTTCAAAAGCTTGATTCATTTTAGGCTTGGTTCCACTTGGCTTGGTTACCTTATCAAACAAGCTTGAACACCCCAAAGCTTGGCTCGGTTTGACTTGTTTACAGCCCTAGATGCTCCGATGCTCCCTCACCAGCACATCCCTGTCGCCGCTTCCATCCTTCCATCCGTCGGTTGATGCCTTCCAGCAATCGGAGAACATCCTCCACCGACCGTCAGAGATAGTCCTTGCCGCGAGAAATTAGCCCAAGTTCGCACATCCCTTTGGCAAGCCGTCAGAGGCGCCTCCTCCGCTGCCGCTGCCCACATACACACCGACAAGGACGGTTGTACGTGGTTCCGCCGACGAGGAAGCTGTCCATCGAAAGGAGAATCGTTTGCAATGCTAAAATCGGGCAGATCCCACCGATTTTATACGATTCCATCAATTTTATTTCGACCATGGTTCCTTGAACTGATGTGGAACAGCCGGAATGACCGTTCCAAATGGGAACGTGTTCCAAAGTTTTGGTTAATAACGTCGATTGCTTTGGGACGCCGTGTTATAAGTGCCGGAATGGAACGACCGGAATAGTCAAAATGGCTGGAACGGAATGGTTTAGGGTTAATCCAAGATAATTCCTCTTAATTAAATTTATTACCCGATTTTTAGCCGCTCGCGACCTTTTCTCTAGCGACAGGCTGTCGGCGGAGGTTATTCTCTGGCTACTCGCGATGGAAAAGAACGAGGATTGTTCGCCGGTAGTGGAACTTGCGATGCATTGGAAA
>JBBUKS010000060.1:1992998-2005064 GCA_038050645.1 Hedychium gardnerianum | reverse complement strand
GAGTTAGACTCAATTGGATCCAACTATTGGATTGAGTCCAATTCGAATTAGACTCATGGAGTCAATTCGGATTGATCTATAAGTTATACTCATTGGGTGAACTCGAATTCACCAAGGAAGAGGAAAGGTCAATTTTGAATTGACCATGATTATACTCAACCATGATTAGACTCTATTAATAGAGATTAATGGAGCATTGATGAAAAAGAAGACCAAGAGGCAAAAACCGTTTTTATTCATTGGATGAATATAAAAGGTGATTTTCATGTAATTTCGAATTTGAGTCTTCTTCTTCTCCTTCTTCTTCCTTGGCCGAAACTCCTTGGGTGGTTTCTAGCACAACCTTAGGTGATTTTTATTCTCCAAGTTTGTGAGTTCTTGAGACGGACGGAACGTGTTCGTGTGGATACCGAAAGAGGCGCGAATACTTGATCGTGCTGAGGTCCAACTAGTACCAAAGTTGTTGCAGGGAGAACGTAACTCACGCAACAAAGGTATAAACTCTCATAACTCTTAGTATACGGGTTTCCTTCGCATGGATCTTCTGGAAGGATTTTGAATTTCATTTCGCTGCGCTTATGTTGCTTTTGCGCTCAAGATCCTAACAGGTGACACTACCTTATTGAATTTGAAAAAAGAGATATCGAATATTCTTGTTCATCATGACTTCCAGGTTAAGAAAATTAGAGGTCAAGGATAAAATGATACTAGCAATATATGTGACGCATGAAATGGAGTTCAGACATTATTTCTCAGAGATTGTCCCCTATACACACTATGTTCATTATTTTGCTCATCGATTACAACTAACATTGGTTTCTGCAGCTAAGGATGTAAGTTCTATTTGGAAATTCTTTTCTCATTTAGATAATATTATCAATATTGTCACCTTCTACTAAACACATTGCTGAGTTACATGCTGCATAGAGAAATGAAATTCAGTATATGTTGACAATTGGAGAATGCAATTCTGAAAGTGGGGTCAATCAGATTGGTAATTTGTAACGAGCAAGAACTACTCGTTGGAGTTCTCACTATAACTCAGTAAAATGCTTTATAGGTATGTACGTTGCAACTTGTAAAGTTTTTGAAGTTTTTAGTGATCATTCTCCAAATGGAAGAGCTAAGGCTGAAGTTCGGGGGATTTACAGAAACATGACAAGTTTTGAATTTGTGTTTATTTTGCACTTAATGCATAAAATTATGAAAACGACGGATACTCTTTGTCAAATTTTTCAAAGAAAATTTCAAGATATTTTGACTGTTATTATATTTGTCTCTACTATCAAAATTATCCTTCAAGAACTTAGAAAATGCAGGTGGGAAGAATTTTTTTATGAAGTGAGTTTTTTGTTTAAGAAATGAAATTGTTGTGCCTGACCTTGATTGTCCATATAAGATCGGTTATTTTTGTCAGCAAACTACAGTTGAATATCATTACCACTTTGATATTTTTAATGCAGTAATAGATTTTATCTTTATGGAGTTAAACATTCGATTTAATGAGTCATCAGTGGAACTTCTTTCTCTTAGTCAGCTTTAGATCCTAAAAATTCATTTGACTCAAATAACAGTGATGATATTTGCAAGCTTGCAATAATTTTTTTTTTGAAAATTTCACAGATCAAGACATCATTGCTTTGGAGTATGAATTAGTATATTATAAACTTGATGTGATAAAAAAATTGAAGGTTTCTACACTTGTTGAGTTGTATCATCAATTGACTGAGAGTGGAGGTCAAAGATTTATGTTATATTGACTAGATGGATTCATCTTGTTTTGACGCTACCTATTTCTACCGCCACTACTAAGTGAGTTTTTTCAACAATTAAGTATGTGAAAATAACATTTTCCAATAAAATGAAGGATGAATTTCTAGAAAATTATTTAACACTTTATATTGAATGAAATTTAATTAAGGATATAAATATAAATTTTATTATAGATGAATTTTATATTTGAAAAGGACATAACTTTGTTGAATAGTATAACGTAAATAATTTTTTTTATTATATATATATATATATATATATATTTTGATAATAATATATAATTTATTATATTAAATAAAACCCTCCTAATTCTATTATAACAAAATATGATTACGTTCACTTCAAACGTTCTCAGATTATATGAAAACATTCTCATGGTGACAAAAAGTGAAACGCTCGCCCCCAACGTTCCCGTCAGCCCGTCCCAGGATCAATACGGAGGATATGAAAACATTCTTATTGTGGCAAAAAGGCGAAACGCTCGCCCCCAGTGCTCCCGCCAGTCCGTCCCAGGACCAACACGGAAAAGGTAAATCACGAGAACTAGTCTAGCTAGCCCGAACAGTGACTAGTGCATAAGGGGGGCAGGAACCTTATGAAAACATTCTTATGATTATATGAAAGAAGATAAATCACGAAATCAACTTATAATCGATCGTCAAATAACTAAAAAAATGAGAGAAAAAAATTTCTCTAGAAATATACACCTGATGAGACTTAACCTCTATTCCATTATAATAAATTTATTATCTATTAACTAACTAACTGATCCTCTTAACTCTACTTTCTAAATTCGTATTGATCCTAGAGATAAAATATTTGATGGTTATCTTTTATTTTTTTTATTTTATTTTTTTTAAAAAATATTGGATTGATAATTTACGTAATTAGGACGCTCTTTTAATTTTTTAATCTTAATTAGTCTTCTACTCGTAGCTGAGATTTCTCCAGGGCCATTTTATATTTCTAGATTTATTGCGCAATCTCTTCGGATCACGTGCCGCTCACATGACCTTCCCCTACCCTGAAGTCTCTCCGTTTGTTAAATTCCGAACCGCTGCCCGATTCTTCTCCCCGTGACCGAAGCCGCCAGACTCCGGCGATTTCCTCTTGTTTACCCCTCCCCGCCTTGCTGTCATGGGTGCGGAATCGGCGGATGCCGCGGAGGTGATCCCCTCTTTCCTCTCCGACACCGCGGCGAAGGTGTTCGTCGTTGGCCACAGAGGCCTCGTCGGATCCGCCATCCACCGCAAGCTCGTGGCGCTCGGCTTCACCAGCCTCCTTCTATGCACCCACGCCGAGCTCGACCTCACCCGCCAGGCCGACGTCGAGGCTTTCTTTGCAGCGAAGAGCCCCCGCTACGTCATCGTCGCGGCGGTCAAGGTCGGCGGCATCCACGCGAACTCCTCCTACCCCGCCGACTTCATCGCCGTCAACCTCCAGATCCAGACCTATATCATTGACGCATCCCTAAGCTGCGCTGGAGGCACCGTCCGCAAGCTCCTATTTCTTGGATCCTCTTGCATCTACCCTAAGCATGCCCCCCAGCCCATCCCGGAGTCCGCCCTTCTATCCGGCCCGCTCGAGCCGACCAACGAGTGGTACGCCGTCGCCAAGATCGCCGGCATCAAGATGTGCCAGGCCTATCGCATCCAGCACGGCCTCGACGCCATCTCCTCCATGCCCACCAACCTTTACGGCCCCCAGGACAACTTCCACCCGGAGAACTCCCACGTCCTGCCGGCCCTGATCCGGCGCTTCCACAACGCCAAGGTCACGGGTGACAAGGAGGTGGTCGTCTGGGGCACCGGCTCGCCCTTGCGCGAGTTCCTCCACGTCGATGATCTCGCTGATGCAGTGGTCTTCCTCATGGACCGGTACTCCGGCTTGGAGCACGTCAATGTCGGGACCGGGCAGGAGGTGACCATAAAAGAGCTAGCGGAGCTGGTGAAAGAGGTGATCGGATTTAAGGGAGAGCTCGTGTGGGACAAGATGAAGCCCGACGGTACGCCGAGGAAGCTCATGGACAGCTCGAAGCTGGCCGCAATGGGGTGGGAAGCGAAGATCCCCCTCCGCCAAGGGCTGGCGGATACCTACAATTGGTATGTGGAGAATGTTGTGGAACATTAACCATCATTCTTCTTCTACTACAGCATTTGACTGTAGTTTCAATAAGTGACAAATCCAAATTGCAAGTTATTCTACCTTGGAGCTTGAAAATTCCAATGTGAAGTTTCAGAACTCCACTCTTTGATGCAGTATTAGGTTTTACAGTATGGCCATAACACACCTTGAGCATTCCATCCTGTTAATGTTTCTTCTTTTTCTTCATGATCTGCTCCTTTTGATCCTTTGCTCCCCCAAGTTCTTCTCCGATGCCCACATTGTTTCTCTGCCTTTTATCTGAGATCTCCAAAGTGACTTCTTTTGGATCCCTTTTATGTTTCTCCTTATCTTTCTTCTTCTTGTTCCTCTGAATTTCTTCTTCCAATGCAGGTTTTGGTTCTCTTTTTCGGTCAAGATTGCTCATTTCCTCAGTCTCAACCATCATTTTCTTCTTCCCTGTATTTTCCACCAAATTTCTGGCGCTCGCCAAATTCTTCGCAGTCTCCGGGACGAGTTCCATTCTTTCCTCCACATCAGCCTTCTTCCTCCTTTTTTTGCTCTTCTCTCCGTGGCTTCCATGTTCAGCTTCAAATCCTCTAAGATCTGCGTTCCCATTCGCCAAAGTTGGGGTTTTCCCAATATCTCCGTCCGACTGCGCTCGCTGGGTCTTATCATCGCCGGCTTCAGCTTCATCTCTGCTCCTTTTCCTTTTCTTCTTCTTCTTCCGCTCTTCCTCCTCGTCTTTCTCCTCTATCAACGACTTCTCGAGCTCAGGGCGCCTGCGAGCGGCGCGTATCTCGCGGTGGAAGAGAACGAGCTCATCGAACGCGGCGGCGGCGCGGTGGACGAAAGCCGCGACCTCCGGGCGGGCAGCGTTCTCGTTGGCGGCGAAGCGGGATAACACCGCCGCGGCCTTCGAGAGGGAGATGGGCTTCGAGGAGACCACAGATCCTGCCACCGCCCTCATCGTTAACTACTCGAAGATCCAGATCAAGGATCGGAGGAGGAAGAAAGAGAGGACCTTTGGATTAGGGCTTTGGAATTCGCTAAATTAAGATCCTCCTGTGTGCGGCCACATTCACTAAATAATGCGATCCGCGTCCGTTGCGCTTCCGGATCCTGTGAGAAATTTTCATTATACCGCCGATACTTTAACTATTTTCTTAAAACGTCCCTGTAATTTCCCTCTCTTATATCTCTATAAATATTATTAAAATATTTTTTACAACTCCCGGTTGCTATTTTATCTCACTCATATAAAAAATAAATCAATAATTATGAAAATATAATTGTAAAAATGATACTAATAAACGATAAAAATATTTTAATATCACTTATAAAAATATGAGGAGTTTAATGATAATAATAATAATGTAAAGGTATTTTTAAAGTAGTTCAAATATAAAAAGAAAATATTTTATAATATATATTTTTTTACTTAATTTACTTAGATTTTATGGCATACAAATAAATACAATGTCATACACCATATACCATTGATTTTATATCGCATGCATTGAGATTGGATCAATAGAAGAAATCCATAAGAAATCTACTGAATACCAAGAAAAACACTTAATTCTCTTGACAGAGAGCAAAATAGCTTAGACATTAATTAGTTACCATCAGAGAAGAAGTTTTTGTACAACAAGTTACAAACGAGACTGAATACGAATACAAATATCATTAGATTATATTTGGAAAACATTTGTCTGAAACCTTTCATCATACAACCTCCAATGGCCATATCTTTCGGTATGGAACAGGGATCTTGGAATGTAGAAGTTGGGTTTGATTAGAGTCTTGAGATTCTTCAAATTGGCAGCCGCTTGCTCTATTCCTCTACTTGTCAAATTAGCACATCCGAATATATCGAAGTATTCAAGGTTTTGGCATCCCTCTGAAACTGAAATGAGGCCGGTAGACGAGAGTTTAGAAAAGCGGAGTTCAACATGCGTCAACTTTGGCATGAACTTTGCAATTGTTGTAGCCTCTCTGTCTCCATCTTGAGGACAGGCTCTTAAGTAGTCATCGGGAACTATACCAGAATGTTGTGAAGGGTCAAGCCAGTTCAACAAGTTCCTTCGGAAAACTTTAAGGTTAGAGCAGTTCTGCCCAATCACCTCGAGCGACTTGAATGAAATTTCATAGCAATTGCTAATGTCCAATTCGATAAGCATGGGGCAGAAAGTTGCAATCTTGAGCATTGACCTATCAGTTACACTCTGGCTACTCTTTATTGACAGGATCTGCAAATTCAGTGATCTGAAAATATATTTGAGCACGACAGGTAATAAATGCCTCTGGCTTAAAAAGAAAACTAAGGTTTCAGTTAACCAACTATTGTTCGGTTTTCATTTGTAATCAATAGGAAAAAAAAAAAAGATTAGTCAATTGCAATTGGATTGACAGAAGAAAATTGAGATTCAGCAAATAAAATGATTGTTAACCTTCTTTAAGCACATCTGTTCTTTCTTCCTGAATTTTGAAAGTATTAGCTATGGAAACCTCTATTTTTGTTTGTTCATCTTATAGACTTCACACCTCATGGGAAAACGAGCTCAAGAAACACATGCAAGTTCTAAATATGGCTAAATATGTGCAAAAATATATAATGTCCAGAAGAAAAAAATTAAATAAATAAAAATTGAAAAGAGAAGGAGAATTTACTAAAACAGTATACTTGGAAACTGAAATTCCATCTGCCGAAAGATGCCCACATGATATTTAATAAATGATTTAATAAGGTAATTAAATTTAAAAACTCAAATCATATTGGCTAAAAGAAAAGACAGTGGATTGAGATGAAATATGTCCAAAGTTGGAAGTTGGAACATGTCTCTAGGTAACTTTGATGAGAAGTTACCAGTTAACTTCATAAATCAAAGGATCCTCTCTCTAACCTTAATTGATTTACAAAAAATCGAAAAAAATACAAAAACAACTTTCATCATCAAGAAAAATATCTAGAGAGAGAAATTACCTACCTTGATTGCTTTCATTTAAAAAAATAATAATGGATCAAGGTATCTTTTCTTTCATTATTCTGTTAAAAAGAAAAGAGTTCTTAAACCAGAATTCTGATGCCACATAAAATCATACTGAAAATATCAACTGTTTCAGACTTGTATATTATTGATCTTGAAGTGCGTATTGATTGTATTAAAGGAAACCAAACAAAACTCTCTTAAGAAAGGAGCCACAAAAGCCACGCCTTTTTGAATTTGGACAAACATAAATCAACCTCTGGACATTCCATCTTTTGTTGGCGAAAAATAATTTTGTGACCATCATTCTTGAAAGGAGTCAGTGGCAATAGCACAGATAATAGAGATAAACTCACCTGAGCCCAGTGAAAAACATTGAAAGTGAAAAAGCATAGAAATTGTGGATATGGTGGCTAAATATGTGTGAAAATATGCAGTCTCCAAAATAAAACTTAACAGAAAAGGAGGCAACATACTTGGAAAAACATTCTGAGTATAAAATTTATTATGCCCCAAATGATATTTAATAAGATAATTAGATTTAAAACATGCTTGTTAACTTTATTGGAAGATTGCCATTTAGAGTGATACAACAAAAGGGTCCTCTTCTCTATCCCTAATTGATATACACAAAAAAATTATAGGAACAAAACATCATCAAGCCAAGGATGCAAAGAGAGAACTATCTTCCTTGACTGCTTTCATTCTTAGATACCAAAAATAAGAATTGATGAAGGTACGTTTGCTTCCATATTATACCAAAATTCAGGAAGTTCAGAGATTCATGGGTATGATTTAATTTTCTTATGCTGATTGGTTTTGCCTACATATTATTTCACAGAAAATTTCCAAATCCCACTCACTTTTTTAACTATACCACTTATGCCAATATTTGATCAACTGTCTTTCACTTGAATGCTCAAAATAAGTACAAACATAATTAAACAAAATACCAATAGACATGGAATTGCATTTCCTAGCTGAAATTCATTGAAACGCCATTCCTTCCATAGACTTGGAATTTGATTTCACTGTGACTTTGATCCAAAGAAGCATCATTTTGACAAAATATGCTTTGACATTAACACGAAAAAGTAACAATCATTTTACAGGAAAATAAATAAATGAAATCTTTTTATGAAAACCAGCTAGTTCGTTTAGATGCCAGAATCCCCAAATTCTGTTTTTTTTTGCTTAAAATAATTCAAATCTGGCAGGAAAAGATTATTAATTTGGAAAAAATAGATAAAAGAGGAGGATAAAGTACTAACTCACCTTTCCGCAGCGAAGCAGAGCGCATCATCGGAGCAGTGGCGCACTCGAATCTCCTGCATCGATCCGTCCGCCCGCTCGGCAGCGGAGCGAAGCATAGCGTCGACACGCCGTTGGAACGCCGGCGTCCACCATCCGGATGATTCAACGCGTCCAGATCCGGCGAATTCGAAGGCAGGCTCAAGGTCGAGAGAGGAGAAGAGGGACGGATCGAGCGCAGCGTCGAGCCAAGATCGGCAGACGATCATCGCCCCCTTCCAGCGATTCTCCAAGGAAAGCCTGCGGAACACGTTTGTGAGGCACACCGGCGTCAGCTCCGACCAGTCACGGCTCGCCTCCTCCGCCCCTCCGCCGCCGTCGGTGCCCTCTGCCATGAGGCCTGCCTCTTTGGGCGGACCGCACTGGGTCGTGTAAACCAAACGTTTACATCGCCACACAAATAGATTATAGAAAATGGAAAATATTATAAAAATCCAATTTTCTCAAATTTAACATAATCTTTTTAAATCCAACACATTTTTACGATAATTTTTCAAAAGACGCACTCTCTATTTTATATTTACCAAAAAATATACATAATATTTAAATTATCTTAAAAATGTATTTTATAGCTCTTTTATCTCTTACCAATCTTTTATCCCTATTTTTTAAAGCATTCGAGCTACATTTCAAATAGAGAAATGAAAAAAATATTTTTGTTGGTTCAGATACATGAAGTCAAGTTTAGCCACGTGATTATCTTACCTATTATGTTTGACACGTAAGTGTTCCATCACATTACGACGGAAAGAACAACCCTTATTTTTTATTCTAAAAGGTGATGTAAAACTTCTACTCAGTTAAAACTTCGACACTTTGAATACTCGGTATTATCCAAAGAAAACTCATAAAGGTTTCAACATAGCAACTCCTTCAACATTTTCTCTTCGATTCTCTTCAAAAACATCTCATGTATGTATCATACCGAATATGATAAATGTATTTTTTTTAAATGTAAAATTTTCATATCAAAATTTTAGAAATCCAAATCCTTAGCTCCATCAATAAATTTCATTTTAAACTCACTGATGGACATAGCAAGGTCCGATCAGACTCATTCCAAGTTGTGTAGGTTTCTTCATTACTTCTCAGTCCAAATGTATCCTCATTTATCATCTCGAAATATTTCTATCATTGATCAAAAGATTTTAAAACTTTCATAACACAGTGGTGCTGGTTTAAGAAGACTAGCATCATAAATACCTCAAGGGAATTGACACATGCACATAATGTATCCAGGAGATGTTAGAATCAGGAATGAACATCGTAAATACCTTCTACAAACTCATCTCCTCCGTTACATGTCAACTTTTCAGAAATTCAAGTCTCCTAGGTCCATCAATGAGTTTCGATCAAAACTCGTTAATGGACTTAGATAGTTCAGATTGGACTCATTCTGACTCTTGTTGGTTTATTAGATGCATCGGAGTCCAAATGTGTCATTCTTTACTGTTTTAAGGCCTTCACAACAGTGATCAAAAAGTTTTGAAACTTTCAGAACTCAGTGGTCTTGTTCTTATAAGGACAACACCATAGTGGTGCTGATCTTTGAAAATCAACACCACCCTGTGTGAAAAAATATAAATACCAGTACCATAGTGGTGTTGGTTTCGCAAGAACAATATTATAGTGGTGCTGGTCTTAAAAAACCAACACCATCCTGTGTGAGAACAGAACACTGTCATGCTGGTTTCGGGATACCAGCACCATAGTGGTGTTGATATTTCGAAACCAATACCATAGTGTGTGTGTCAATTAGCACGCAACTATAACTTGGCTTATGGATCTCAAGACCAGGATTTCACACCATATATACCTTCTACAATATGTTTTTAAAAATACATTCTGGGACCCATAACTTGTTGTATGAGGATCAGAACTATATTTATAAACCATTTATATATACCTTAGTCTATGTCATTGTTATGATTGCATTAATTATTTTCAGGGATGACTATATCTCTGATGAACTTGAATCATGCATGACCTCTATTGATTCATATTTAGTGAAGAGACAACGAGATACTCAACGGTTCATAAATGTAGCTCCAAGCAATATTTCATCTTCTTGTGAAAATACTAATATGGTTCACAGAAATAGAAATACAACAAGTGTTTTGATGTTTGATCTAAATGAAGAAGCAAATATATTAGAAGATGAGGTACCTCCCAGTAACTGTATAGTATTTAGAAAATATTTTGAGACAACATAGAGTCAACAAGAAGATTCAGATATTCGAATTACAGAGGAATTAGAATGCAATGCAAATTCAAAAGTATTCTTAGCCGATGATATCGAATTTGACCAAGCTGATTTTTACCTAGATCAGTACAGTGACTTATGGGAGGAGTTCCCGATGGCTGATGATCTATATGTATTGAATTCACGATTAACACAAAAGCCAATTATAGAGGCCACAAAGAAACATGAATTTTATGTTGGACAGGTTTTTTCCCTCCCGGCAAGAGTTCAAGGATGAACTTGTAATGCATGTTATCTATAAAACATGAGATATAATCCAGTTGACACCCGACTAAATAGAATTAAAGTTATTTGCTTCAATCAACCATGTACATGGAGAGTAGTTGCTAGGGGAGATGTGGAGTTCACTGTTTCAAAATATGTACAAGAACACCAATGTTCCAGCTATATGGAAACACATGATTACAAAGCTTGCACATCTACATTTGTAGCATCTCAAATTTAAGAGCAGTTTCTTAATTGTTCACAGTACAAACCAAGTTATATTTGAAGAGATATGAATTCTAGGTTTGGCGTTTCCATATCATATAAAAAAGCATATGTAGCCCAGGAGAAAGCATTGAAGAAAGTGGTTGGTGATTATGTGCAGGCTTATAAAGATCTTCCAATGTATTTGCGTGAGTTAAGATTTAGGGACTCTGATACTTATGTGGCACTACACAGAAATGACGATAATAATTTCCAGCATTATTTTTGGGCTTTCGGTGCTTGTGGGAGAGTATTTAGTCGTATCTATGGACATTAATTGGAATTGATGTTGCATATCTCTGCGGCAGGTATACTGGTATGTTGTTGATGGCAACAGCAATCGATGGTAATGGAAACATCCTCTCAGTTTGCTTTGGTATTGTTGAAGTTGAATGTGGGTCTGCCTGGAAGTGGTTTTTGGATAATGTAAAGAAATTTCTTGGTGTCAATCCACAGTCAATGAGCATTGTATCAAATAGACATCGAGGTATTATATCAACAGTTAGAAAAGTCTACCCAACTGCGCATCATGCTTTCTATTGTTACCACTTGTCTTGTAACATGGTAACAGATACTGGGGATAGGTTTGCTTTAGGCTTGTTTTGGGTAGCAGCAAGAGCTAATACAACATTCAAATATGACCGTGTAATGGAGTCCATTCTTGCAAGATATCCAGTTGTCTATCAATGGCTACAGAAAATTGATCCTAAAAGATGGGCTAACGCACACTTTAGTGGGAGAAGGTACATAATGCTAACCACTAATTGTTCGGAGAGTTTAAATGTTGTCTTCAAAGATACACATGAACTTTCCATTAATAGTGTATGATATGGGTGGTTGAGCCGGAGCCCCATGGTAGTACGGACAGATGTCACGCGACAAATAGTCAAGGTCAAGATTAGCTACTAAACTCGGTTGGGTCTCTCAACTCTTGGGCGGACGCGTGCTATATAGCCGACCAGGTATAGTTATTATCACCCCGGTCGGTAAAGGGCAATCAAGATCATAGACCGGAATCAAGGATTCAGGTCGAGGTATATTATGTTACCGACCAGAGGCACCTCACAGAGCCCGGTCGGTTGAATTATATTCCCGCTTAGGTCTATAATCCGACCGGATGCGCCTTACGAAGCCCAATCGACTAAAGTAGGTTCCCGG
>JBBUKS010000060.1:1972696-1982984 GCA_038050645.1 Hedychium gardnerianum | reverse complement strand
CTGACGTGACTAAAATTAATTTTTTTTAATGCATCTCTTCTTTCTCTCTTCCTTCGTGCGCGCTTTTTTTTTGCCCCGATTCTCAATATTTTTTCCCAAAAAACTTCATCTTTGGAGGTCATATATATATATTGTAGACACTCTCATCTTTCATCACATGGAAAATTTTCAAAAATCCAAGCCCTCTCTAGGTCCATCAATGGATTTCGATCAAAACCCATTGATGGACCTAGAGGACTCAGATCAGATCCATTCCAAGTCCTGTAGATTCACATGGCTCACGGGAGTCCAAATGTGCCCTCATTTACAAATTTTAGACCTTTCTAGTATTGCTCCAAACTATTTGGAGAGGTTTTTACATATTAGTGCTGGTCTTTGAAAACCAGAACCACGTTGGTGTTGGTCTTTAAAGACCTGCACCAGCATCCGTGCCACTTGACACACTACCATATCTTCTTCTAGGAGTCTCAGAATCATGATTGGAGGTCATATATATATTATAGACACTCTCATCTTCCATCACATGAAAAAATTTCAAAAATCCAAGCCCTCTAGGTCCATCAATGGGTTTCGATCAAAATTCATTGATTGACTTAGAGGACTCAGATCAAACCTATTCCAAGTCTTGTAGATTCACATGGCTTACGAGAGTCCAAATATGTCCTCATTTATAAATTTTTGACCTTCCAAGAATTTCTCCAAACCATTTGGAGAATTTTTCAATAGTGGTGATGGTCTTTGAAGACCAGCACCAACATTCGTGTCACTTGGCACGTGCCACATATCTTCTTGTGGGAGTCTCAGAACCATGATTTGAAGTTATATATACATTATAGACACTCTCTACTTCAAACCGATGGAAAATTTTCTAAAATTTTAAAAAATGTTCAGAATCATGATTGGAGGTCATATAAAAAATGTTCAGAATCTTTGAAGACCAGCATGTCCACTTTTCCTTTGTTCTCTATACGCAACCAATTCTGCTTTATTTTACTTTTATGTAAAATAATTAATCTAATAATTCAAAACTTATCGTCTTGTTCATGAGGAAGAAGGAGATGAGAATAACGCATATATTACTTGATTTCTGATTCTTAGTTTTGATTTTGGTATAGAAAGAAAGAGTATAGCAGGAAATAATTAAATCAAAGCTCTTTCAATTATATTTTTTTCAATAATTAAGCATCAACTACTATAGTATGTTACAATTATCATATGAATTAATACCTTCTATGATCGACAACTTCGACGCTAGTGGTACAGAATATGAATCGATAGAAGATAGAGAGGAGGGAGGAGTAAGAAAAATCTTTGATCAACTTAATGTCACTTACAAACCGCAGCTCATTCTTTTTCTTCTTCTCCTTCGTTGAGAAAAATGAGGTTGTTTTTTCCTTAGCTTTCTCAAAGCACTGTCTTGTTTTTCCAGTGACTGACTTTTCTTCCTTGGAGAAGGGGTAGCTCCTCAAGTACATCTGCCGGTAGGAGAAAGGGTAGTTCCTTAGGTACATCTATCATAGCTTCTTGTGGGAGGATTAATACCATGATTGGAGGTCATATATACCTTCTAGATATTCACCAACGATGATGTTGTTTTGTACATTGGTGATGTTTTGAACAAACCAGCACCAACGTGGTGCTGGTTTGAACAACGTGGTGCTGGTTTGTTCAAACCAATAACAATATGGTGCTGGTTTATTCAAACTAGCACCAACGTGGTGCTGGTTTATTCAAACCAGTACCAACGTGGTGCTATCTTGAACAAACCAGTACCAAAATGATGTTATTTTAAAAAAATCTTCAAAACAGCACCACGTTGGTGCTGTTTTGTTCAAAAATAGCATCACGTTGGTGTTGGTTTGTTCAAAACAGCACCACGTTGGTGATGGTTTGTTCAAAACAGCACCACATTGGTGTTGTTTTGTTCAAAAATAACATCACGTTGGTGTTGGTTTGTTCAAAAAAAGCACCATATTGGTGCTGTTTTGTTCAAAACCAGCACCAAAATAATGCTATTTTTGAACAAACTAGGATTAACGTGGTGTTATTTTGGAACAAATCAACACCAACGTGGTGCAGTTTTAAAAATATTGGTGCTCTTTTTAAAAAAATCAGCACCAACGTGGTGTTGTTTTAAAAAAAATAACACCAAAATGATGCTGATTTTGAATAAAACAGGATCAACATGGTGCTGTTTTGAACAAACCAGCACTAAAATGATGCTATTTTTGAACAAATCAGGATTAATGTGGTGTTGTTTTTGAATTAACCAGCACCAACGTGGTGCTGTTTATAAAAAATCAGCACCAAAATAATGTAATTTTTGAACAAACCAGGATTAACGTGGTGCTGTTTTTGAACATACCAACACCAATGTAGTGTTGTTTTGAATAAATTAGTATCAACGTGGTGCAGTTTTGAACAAAACAAGATTAATATGATTCTATTTTGAACAAACCAACACCAACGTGATGCTATTTTGAACAAACCAGTACCAATGTGGAGATGTTTTGAACAAACTAGCACCAAAATGATGCTAATTTTTAATAAATCAGGATTAATGTGGTGCTATTTTTTAACAAACCAGCACTAAAGTTGCGCTATTTTTGAAGAAACCAGCATCAATGTAGTGCTATTTTGAACAAACCAACACTAAAGTAGTACTGTTTTAAACAAATTAGCATCAAAATGGTGTTGTTTTTGAACAAAACAAAATCAACATTTTATTAATCTCAGAATAATTATAGCAGAAATAAAAGGATTGAAGTTCAACTATAAATTATATTACAGAGGAATAAAACTTATAGCAGAAATAGAATGATTACCAATTTTTGCAGCTATATATGGTTAAGGGAGCGACGGTGGCGGCAAGCAAGGGAACGAGCAACGACAGTGAGGGATTCCAGGAAAGCTGACATGGAAACGAGTGGTGGCAGCCAGGAATGCATGGAGAGGCGGCGGCGGCAACAACGGCGATGGATTTAGGGTTTAGGGAACCAGGAGGAAGAGAGGAGAGGAAGAGAGAGTTTAGGATACCCGGGAAAAGTTACGAGAGGAAGAGAGATAGTGAAATTTAAAATTTTTTGGGAAAAAATATGAAGAATAGGGGCCAAAAAACCCGCACGAAGAAGAAAGAAGGAAGAAAAACACTAATTTTTGCCACGTCACATGTCCACATAAGCTGTCGCTCATGGTCGCCCATATAAAAGTGTGCAGGCCATCAAAACACTATTGATATATATATATAATTTATATATAGATATTATATATAAATATATATAAATATAAGTTATATATAGATATTATATATATATAACACTGATCATCATCACACATATTTTGATCAATGATGTGCAGGTGGCCACCTGAGCAGGAGCCCATGGTTGTGCAAGCTAACAGAACTCATATATATAGGGTTTTGATAGCCTACACACCTTATCCTACACAACCATGTGCACCTGCTGAGGTGGCATAATCCTGATCACTGATCATCATCACATATATTTTAATCAATGATGTGCAGGTGGCCACCTCAGTAGGTGTCCATGATTGTACAAGGTAAAATATACAGACTAACAGAACTCTCTCTCTCTATATATATATATCATGCCAAGTCAATAGCTACGGAAACCTACTTGCGGCATGACAGAGAATAAGAGGGAATAAGAGACGTATAAAGAATTATCCTATATTATTCTTTCATCCTCTCTTCTTGTTTTGTAGATACTAGATTGACTGATTCAGCATGTTAACCGTGGCTCAAAATGACTGACACTAACGTATTCATACTGCATAATATTGCCCCATCTGTTTGCACAACAAAAAGTGCTAATAAGCAACAGAGAGTCGGATACAGTATTTATGTATCTACAACAACCAATTTTGTTTTGCAAGAGCAAAACAATGGAGGTATTACTAACATATATCCAGCTAAACAAACTAAGAGAAGTCAAGAATAAATATGTCAAATACAAAATACTTTCCAGAACTAAAAATAATGAAAATTAAATAGAAATTTTACCTGGCAAAAGACGAAAGTATTGAATATGAAAGTATTGAGAACAATGTCAGAGTCCAGTCCGTCAATTCCCAGAAGTTTTTTCCCATCAAACATTAGAAGGCCAAGTACAATCAGTTGATACATACTTTGTCCAATTATATTTCTCCACATGACTGGCGTAATGAAACTTTGGTTCCGCCCAACAGGTGGCCTTTTCATCATATTGTTATTTGGGGGCTCTGTTGCTAATGCTAGGGCACCTAATGTGTCCATGATCATGTTGACCCAAAGCAACTGAACAACAGTAAGTGGAGCACTCCCTGAGAGTCAATGTTGTGTGATCTAAATGTGGAGTACAATAAAATCTTCTTAACATTCTAAAAATATAAACTACAAACAAGTACCTGTGACCACTGCAGAAACAAAATTGACCATCAGAGCGACAATGTTAACTGTCAGTTGGAACTGTACAAATTTTTGGATATTGATGTAAACCGCACGGCCCCATTTGGCTACATTAATTATGGACGTAAAATTGTCATCTAATACAATTATATCAGCACTCTCCTTAGCCACCTGCAGATTATATAATGTAAACATATAAATGAGAACATGCACAAGACAACATTTAAACAATCATGCATAAAAGGCATCCAAGTTAGGGAGTCCCTATTATAACATGGGGTTTAACAGTTGTAAAGTAAGCATCGAAGTAGAATAAAAGAAGTCAGGTTTGGAGATTGTCAGTTTACAGCCAAAAGTACTTCAACTTGATGTTTTTACAACCATGGTTCTTTCTGGCTATGATATGCGTGGAGATAAGTTAGATCCCCTACTGAGTAATGAACTCAAGGTATATTGAGTAATTGTGTATCTTAATAGTTACCGGCCAAAACTATTTCACTTGTCAATGTATCTATCAATTTGTAGAGCAGAATATTAAGAGCAAAAAAACATAAACTTCTATTTTCATGGAAATTTTGATTGAAATTGAGGTGACTTCCAAGTCTATAATAAATGTGGAAAGAAGAAAAGTTCCTTTGGGTGATTGAACTGATAGGGATAAATGAATTCATTCAAAACAAGAATTCCATTCAAATACATGCAGAACTCTATTGTATTCATATCATTTATAATATAATACTTCATGTCACATCTATTCAGACTAGCACATATTTAACTATCAGCAGTAACATTAGAAATGTCAAGTGGACTGGGCCACCCATTACATTACACAGCCTGATGCAAAGAATGTGCCATGCTTGGCATGGATCCAATCGCCTGACATGACCTATAAGTATGGTACAACCTGCAATCAATTAGTATTAATGTTATTATTTTTATTGGTAAACTATCGGCCCAACAAAATTGGTTGGGCACAACATGAGTTAGGTGGATTTAAGCTCATGTTGAGCTTAGGATATGGTATCTTAGGTAGTACAAGGCATGATCCACTTGTTGGCATGTCGGGCTAAGCATGACCTAGAAATATCCATGCCAATTTGGGCATATGTTGTGCCCAACTGAGATACAACTCATTGGCGTCCTTAACTGACACTCCCCCTCATGGCCTCATGCCAAGCATAGATGTTGAACAATGCCCTACAAAATATGAAATATTCCACAAACAGAAAAGTAAGACTAAGGCACTAGTTGAAGATGATGAAGATCCAGCTCTAATGCAGCAATTAAGCAACTTTGACCTAGCAACTGTTTGAATTAAAGTTTTGATAATCATCAAAAGAGACTGAATGAACCAAATCTTCAAGATAATTGACATGATATTCTTTCTTGATTTTCCCTAAAATTGTTGATACTTCAGTTTCTATAGTTTGTGAAAATGAAGTGACATTTAACAACGGGTTGCAAAGGAAAATAAAGTAAGTTTCCATTATTTACTCGTGGTGTGAAGTTAACACCTAAAGATAAACTAAGTTTGATTTACTCTGAAATACGAGGGAATGTCAAAACTCAAAAAGGAGAGAGTATTATTCTGGCATCTAACCTTGGAGATAAGCTCATGAATTTGGAGAATAACAATCTGTGAGAGATTCTAAACAAGTATTTAAGAACAAGCATTACAAGGCTTCGTAGGTTCAGCGAACAGTTCAAACTACCCCAATGAGGCATAGCCTTTGGCTCCGACTAGCTTTATATTCATATTTCTACTTATTATGCACATCTTAGTTTATTATTTTACTCCATGCCTCCTCCAAACCAATATAAAAAGGCTATGTCCCTCCATTTCAAATAATAGATTAAACTGCGGATGGACAGCCATTCCTCTAATCCAAATAAGAAGATAATTTAAAATGCATTCAAGGAGTACCATAACCATGCATAGTCAGCAAAAGTAATTCACAGTTGAAAAGTATACCTCTGTGCCTGCAATACCCATTGCAAGACCAATATCAGCCTCATGCAGAGCTGGAGCATCATTAGTCCCATCGCCTGTCACTGCTACAACTTCATTAAACATTTTCCTCAAGTTTTTTACTAATGTATGTTTGTCCAAAGGCAAAGACCTAGCCATTACCTGTAAATGACAAAGTAAACTAGTTGCTAAAGATTAGGATAATATGATATCCACAACATATAATTTCGTGCCAATGTTTCAGTTAAACTGGTTGTTGTTTTTTTAGGAAAAAAATGATTGTTTGTGACCCAAGTGTGAAAGGTTTAACAGCAAGCACGGTAGTGTAGCTGAAATTGTTTCTCATTGCAGTAAAGCAGCGTAAAGGAACCTGAATTTTTGGTATTATATCTTTCATTTCTTCAGGGTTCTTGTTTCTAATTTCTGATCCTTCTATGGCCAAACCGTCCTCAGATAATATGCCACACTCTTTTGCTATGGCTTTAGCTGTATTTATGTTGTCTCCTGTAACCATCCGCACCTTGATACCAGCGGTTATACAAGTCTGAACAGCTTCCTTAACTCCTGGCCGTACAGGATCTTTGATGCCAAAAACACAAATAAGTGTGTAACCAGTAGCACTAATTTCATCCATATTCTGATCTTCACCACTTGTGTCCTTAAAGGCTAAGCAAAGAGTTCTCAGAGCTTCACAAGCAAAATCATTAATCACCTTCATAACATCGTCCTTTTGCTTATTGGATAAAAGAATGATATTTCCATCACTGTCAATTACCTGATCACACATTTGTAGGACAATTTCAGGCGCACCTTTGCAGAAAGCGCGAGTCCCTCCATCAGGTAATTCAACAAGGACAGACATTTTCTTTTTTACTGAATTAAAAGGTTCAACTTTCAACTTTTTGCAGTGCTGATGTTGTGAATCTACTTGTCTTTCTAACTCCAAACCAAATTCTAACAATGCTGTTTCCGTAGGGGTCCCAAGTATTGTATTTTCACCATCCTTCCCTCTAACCACGTCTGAACCACTATTGAGAAATATACATTGCAAAAGGACTGCAAAAGCACTTTCTGGTATCATGGATTTTAGAGATACAGCAGTCTCTGATCCCCTAAAAGATTTTGCTATTTCACAAATCCATATCTTATCAACAACCATGTGTTTAGTTGTTAGTGTACCAGTTTTATCAGTGCAAATACAACTAGCAGATCCCATTGTTTCACATGCTGACAGGTGTCGCACAAGTGCCTTCTCCTCCATGAGTTTTTTCATTGCGAAGGCGAGACTCAAGGTCACAGCCAGAGGTAGCCCTTCGGGAACAGCGACAACAATGATTGTAACAGAGATAGCAAAATAGTTTAGTATTGTCAATGCATCATCTGGAAACCATTTGAAGCCTGCATTGTAGAACTTCTCAACTAAGAATCTTCCTAACAGGGCAACGAATGTCAATGATGCAAATGCTAAACCAATCTTTCCGATTATTGTTGCGACGCCATTGAGTTTTACCTGAAGTGGTGTTTCATCTTCCCCGCCATAACTCAAGGTTTCCATTAATTTTCCCCATTCAGTCTTCATTCCAACAGCAGTAACAATCATTGTGGCAGAGCCATCTTGCACTTTAGTTCCTGCTAGAAGAAAGGGTTTTTCATGAGAAATATGCACTGGTTCACTTTCCCCGGACATGTTTGATTCATCTATTAACAAAGCATACCCAGAAATATACAGTCCATCAGCTGGAACTATATCTCCAATTGAAAGATTAACAATATCCCCAACAACTAAATCATAAATTGAAACCTTCTGTCTGTAGCCATCTCTGGTTACTTGAATGAATATTTTCTTCTTTTCTTTCTCCAAATTTCTGAATTGTAATGATTGCCTGTAATCACTGATTGAAGTGACGATGACAACCAAAAAAATGCTGAGAACGATTCCCAGCCCATCATACATACCCTTGGGCCATCCTTCTGTAGCAAGACCCACAACAATAGACATCAAAGCGCATATCATAAGGATGAGCAATGTCAAATCATGTAATGCATCCCACACGAACATCAAAAAACTTCTAGGAGGCTTCTCAACATACTGATTAATTCCATAAATTTCCTGTCTAATGGATAAGTCGCTTGTTTTGATACCATAATCCGGTGAAATAGAGATTTTTCTTGCTATGCCACTAACTCCTCTATGATTCTTCAATCTCCTGTTATCATGGGTGTGTGCAATGTTTGTCAATTCATCAGGACTTATAAGGAAACCAGCTTTTCTAACCTCCTCCGAAAGTGGATACTCAGCATTTGCACTAGCTGCAATTAAAGATGAAAAAGAATGATTAACAGAACAGAACAGAACAAGTCCACTTATAATTTCAGTGCATGAAGTTCAAACCATCAATAAAGTGCAGTGCAGCCGTTTGCACATAAAGGGCAACCCGAATTTTTCGAATATTTTCCTGTGTAAAACCATAAGCATGTTACCGTTACCTCTCAATAAGATATTGTATAACCAAAAGGAGTCTGATTAAAAGGTGAACAGAAAAAAAAAAAAGTACTCAGAAACAGTAGCACAACCAGATGCAGAATAGTTGCTGACACTATTTGACAAGGAATGTTAGCATGTAATATCTAAAATAGTTTTATAAAAGGGAAAAAAAAGTTGCCAAGTTTTCTAAAAGGTTGCAACATCAGCGTAAACATTTGGTGCGTAAGTTGTTGAGTGTAATTACATGAAGTCAAGATTAGATATGGTGGCAAATCCATGCCATCATATCTAATCTTAGAATTCAGGTTTTACTACCTTATTTAAGTATTTGAAGATTTAAATCTTCCAGCAACTGACACCAAACTATGGCTAAGGTCAATCTGTTAGCAAATCAGCCTTTGCCTCTCCTCATCTTAACTATAATGGGCAATACTGTTATTTTTTTTCAAATCTGATTGAGCCACTATTTATCTCAAAAAGTGGAGTAGTTAGAAAAAAAACATTCTTAACCTATACACAACATTATTCTTTTATAAATAGTAAGATAGAGCAGGACTTTTGCCATCGTTTCTTCAGAAAAAAAAAAGTAATTAATAAATATGGCAGACTGCAAAGACTTCGCTTAGATGGCACATTCAATTTACGAGTTACGAGCTCTGAGTTAGTTTACAGTTTTAAATCCTCAGCTAATCAGGTAAGGGATTCAACCTATCACAGCTTTCATTTCTAAAATCTATCTAAAATTCATACTACATTAGTTGCAAAAGAAAAATAATCTGAAAGTAAGCAAGCAAAACCCATTGTAATATAGAAATCGAATTGTCCCACACACAAAAAAGAGGGGGCTCTCATTCTATAAAAATAAACTGATGGATTAAAATAATTCAAGAAATTAGAAAAGGAGTAAATGACCATTTAAATATTTTCCAAATTAGAAGTCGGCAAAATAAATTATTGTTATTCTACTCACCGGCGAAACATCTTCGTGGGTCGTAATTCTAAAAAAAAAAATAACTTTTCCTTTTTAAAAGAGATAATTATTCCGCTATATGTATTTATTTTTGATGTTTTAAAAACTTAAATTATTATCAAGTTGTTTCACCAAACAGTTTGAATAGTTAAAATTAATTAGTTTTATCATTTTTCCCTCCGCCATCAGTTGCATGACTGCATCCATCCGATGTCTGAGAACTTCGGCGCTTCCTCTTCGAATGGCAATACGAAAGCCTTAGAAACGCTAGCAGCAAGGTCGATGCCGGCCTCCCTCTCCCTCGCGTGTTGCTCTTCGTGTTCCCGTCCAACTTTTGCCACTGCTCTATATATGTTAATTGTAGAAGATACAGTCCGGTCGAGACTAAATTTGTAACCACCACCTGAAAACCTATTATATTGTGAGTAACTAAGAAGTGAGCTTTCTTAATTGTGATTT
>JBBUKS010000060.1:1948129-1972596 GCA_038050645.1 Hedychium gardnerianum | reverse complement strand
CTCTAGTTCCACTTCCTCTTCCTCTGACGAAGAGTAAGCAGAATCAGCATCAGATTTGGAATCAGAAAATTTCAGATCAGCAGTGGCACGCGCGGAGGCCATGATCGGTTTGCTTTTTTAATCCATATATTTAGTTTTTCAAACCGACTAATTCTGAAGATGATTAATTTGATCTTATAAAAAAAATTTATCGGTTATCAAAATAAATCAGAAAGTACTAATGAACGCTCATCTAAATGACAAATATTTTTAGATTCATTTATAATATTTTATAACTAATATTTAAATTTTAAATTATTTAATTATTCATTGGTGGGCCTGCAGCCTCCTCTCTTTTAATTTATTTATACTGGTGAAAATTTTATAAATCCATTTTTGGCCCTCAGACTTTTCCTTTTCGTTAGCAACAGAATAATTTAATAATATAATTTTTTTCCAAATCCATCCTCAATCTTTGTTTTTTTTAAAAAAAAACAAACTACTTTATATTCTTTTTCAATGCTATATTTTATATTCATTCCTGATCAGTCGCAAAACGTTGATTAGAAATAGTAGTCATCTTCCATTAAATTTGGTGGGAAAGAAATTGTCCTGGACATCCAAAAAAGTGCCCCTAACTTCCTTACTCCCTACTGCAACTAACAAAATAGGTAGTCTCACACAGCGGATATCTCAATTATTCATTAACTCGATTCATTAATTAAGAGCACCCGATGCGAAGGAAAATTAGTCCCTCTCTGTCCATCACAGCTCTCGGTTCGACGTGTCGAACAGTTCCATAAACCTCAAATCGGAAACCCTCGCTTTAGCGGCAGCGAATCGCTGGTACTCATCGAAAACTGAGGACAAACACCACTTCTGAAGCTTTCTCAAACATCCTACGACGCAACCAGTTCGATGCTGAACGTACAGTAATTAACAAGGCACAAAAAGAGTCAATATTTTTTATGCATCGCCATCTAATGAGTAATGAGCGTGTTGTTGTTGATTAGTTACCTTTCCTCTCTTGCAATGGATAAGCAAAGGGTGGTTTTTGGCATCTGCGTTAATCAACAGAGGCAAATTAAGTTCGGCAAAACTTATAAATCATAAGAGAGAATATTGATTCGTACCGAGAATAACTTTGAGAGCATCGATAATTTTGTCTCCGGGAATGTCGATAAACGGTTCCTACGAGATTACACGTAATTTAAGACTATAAATCTATACCGAGGAGAGTTGGAAAGGGAAGAAACAAGGAAAAGGGTGAGGAAGAAGAACCTTGCGACCATCAATTCCGAATTGAAATAATGTTATACTATTGGACTCGAGAAACTCCAGGTTTTCCTCCGGATACGGTTCCGGGCAAAGATACCTGCAACCATGCAATCATAATAAAAAAATAATAATAAATAAAAAATGCTGGTAAAATTGTGGGCTCACACGATGGACCGGAGTTTGAGGGTGTGCAGGAAGCCGAAGTTGGTGGTCTCGGGGAACCCCGACCGGAAGACGCCGGCGTCGACGACCGCAAAGTTGAGCGGTGGAACTAGCGCTCCGCCGCAGCACTCTGTCGCTGCTGCTGAACGATTCAAACAAGAAGCGTGGGGGCAAGTGGTGGAGATTGTTGGGTAACCGACGTCTCCGGCATCGCCGTCGTCGTGGTGGTGAATTGGTGGAAGCTCCTGATGCGGCGGAGGAGACTCACTGGGAATCATCACCCTCCCCATAGATTTCTTCACCTGATCTTTCTTCCTTCTTCCGTTCTTCGCCGAAGGAACGCGAGGGGAGGTATTTGTACGGAGGAAGGAAGGAAGGAAGGAAGGAAATTGGAAGTGGCTCAGCACGCAATGGATTATACAATCAAGTGGAGAGGAGGTGGAAAGGAAAAGAAGATGGAGAGATGAACTAACAATGGATTTAGAGCAGCTCTGTTTTTGCGAGTAGATTGGATTAATATGATAGTCAAGTTGTGAGTGTATGTCAGATGTTGAGTTTAATGCCGAACTTTTGATTTCACTGTCTCGTTATGGAATTACTTTGAAATTAGAAACATGTCTTTTCATATGTCGTTGGATTGGTATGCAATTATCCCGCTCTTAGAATGATTAATTCTAAAAGTAATCCATCCTATAAAAAAATTTCATCGACCTTTAAAGAAAATTCGGAAAATTTTCATCAAAATTGTTCTGTCGCAATGAACAGAGGAGCTTTGGGTACGTCTAAAGTTAGGTATTCCGCTCACTATTTGTTTTATTGTATAGTGTTTTGTTTCCGCTAAAAATGATTCCGTTTGATTCCACGACAAAATTATTAAAGCAAAAAAAATAAAGCAATGGAAAAGTGACAAATCGCCTGCGCCGAATATCCGCATCTTCCATGCCCTCTCTCCTTTTTCTTTTTTTTGCTTTTAAAAAATACAAAATAATTTTTACAATTATTCTAAAACTTTTTTATTTTACACATAATTGATAATCTGCACGCTCATTTCCTAGACGACATAATTGATCCTTACAAAATTTAGACGCCTAAATTTATCCAAGCATCTTGGATAATTTTTTCTTAAGTAATTAATTGTGTCAATGAAATTCTATTTTTAAAATTTAAAAGTTGAATTATAATATTAAGCACACATAATTTTTTAAATTAAAAATTATATATTTTTATCATATATTATTTTTTGAAATATAAGCCCATCAATGTTGTCATGACACGAACACATGAGGTATTTGAGTCTTTAATTATTAGTAATACTTTTAGGAATCGGTTTATTTAACTAATTTAAAATTAGAATTCAAGGCCAAATTGAACTGGATGAATTAGAATTTTAAGGTAATTCAATTAAAATAATTATAAATTATTAACGCAATTGTTTTATCAATTATTGTACTCTAAAGGTAAAGTATCATAGAATAGAATGTTATCTGAAGCTAAATAAATGTATATAATTGATGTTAAATAAGTGAGTGGCTGTGGTGGGGAAATGACGTGAAGGTCACCATAGCCAAATAATGCGCGGGTTCCATGTGAGTAAGTGTGAGGTCCACATGTTATTCCACCTTTATCTGCGACATGCTTTTTGTTTTAATTATTTATCTACCTAATAATAAAATCACGGTAGCACTTGCCGTAGTCATTAGCATCACAAGATCCAATTGGAGAGATCGGAACTTTTGTAGCAAAACGCAGGGGTTGGTCAAAATCCTAATGATCTTTTCGTTGTCTGTGGTAGGGGTGTTAGTAGATCATGCTCAGATCTGATATGGTCGGTCAGATCAGTTTGTTTAGGTGTCGTGTCAAATGAACACGGTACATTTTATGGTTTACACTTCCTCAATGGCAAGATTTACACTAATATATTTATTGTACAATGTCGGCAGGAGTAAATTAGATACGTACAAAGCTGTCAGTTTTGGATTCAAGGGACTCCACGTGCTGGCTCAGTGGATAAGCGAAACTAGATTCGATCATTTATCTTTAGCTGGTGATCTAGCGTTCATCGACATTTCTATTTCCTCCAGGGAGCGTCCTTTTGTTTCAACGATGAAATAGGCTGCAAATATTGCCGATATTAAGGAAACCGCGCCAAAAGCTCCATAGACAGGCCCCACGCCGAACTTGTCGACGAGTTCCAAGAAATATAACCCCACTAAGAAGTTGCAAATCTGAAAAAACATGCAAACGCTGTCAAACAAGATTCCAAAAAAAAAAAAAAAGTTAAAATGGTTGTGTACGAGGTGCTCGGTTATTGTTAAATATATAACAGAGGGGGGGAAAAATCACCATGAAGAAAATGTTGGTATTTTCACTAACCATTGACGTCCAACAAACTATTTATTGTGATATTTAAGCAAGGTCTTACTGACTAGGTGAGTAAGGCTCATGCCACATTCTGGTGATGCAAACTAACCGTTGCAATTTACCATTGTCCTGTGACTTAGAACGGTGTGCGGTCTGTGTTCTAAATGAGCTTTTATCCAAATTAATTTTAAATAAGATTGCCATCTAGTGATGTTATAAGCACTCCTCTTTTCGTTTTGAGACAGAGGACATTCAAATGCTAGTCGGTCTTGCCTTGTGTTTATCCTAAAATGCAGGGATTACTGTTGACTCTCCTCTAATAACTCAGACACTAAGTCATAGAAACCTAAGTTTCACCTACACCTGATGTTACAGAGATGTAACCTTAAAAAATTTCTCTCTCTGCCTTTTATCTCAGTATTAAAGCAGCGAGGGCCTAAACCCAAATGATGCATTAAATAAATGAAAAAATTGTGACCGTAATTATCATATATGATGCACCAAATGTTTCCTCCATAGTGAAGACAAAAAAATAATAATAATAAATGCGGTTAAAACATACCCAGTGTACTGAGAAGCTAAAGCCCATTACTTTTGAACGTGTTTGTGCAGAACTAAGCTCTGGAATAATTATACCAGTAACTGGCCCAGCTCCTAGAGCAAATGTGAACATGTACCTTCATACCAGCAAGAAAATATTACTCCAAAATTGAAAGAGACAAGCTAGTCTTACATTTTTATTAATCATCTTTAGATCCTCAATCAAAATAGAAAAATTGATCCTCCTCTATCATTTATATCTGGGACATGTTTTATGAAAAAATGAATGCGTATTCCATGAATTATATATAGACATTGATAAATCTATCTTCAATACCTATACATATTTCTTTAAGCATACCATGAAATTTAAATTCAATCAAGAAAAGCTATATATATCTCAAAAATCAATACAAAATTTACCAGGAAAATGTAGAGAAGTTTCTGCCAAGTTATGCAATAAACATTTTGTGGCAATTTCATCAACTTGAAATATTCTAATTATATGCAAATCAAGTATAATCCAAGGAACATAAAAGGCATAGCTGACTAAAAAAGGATTCTAGACTTAATATGCTGAGTGCAGAGAATGATCACACAGTCAAATGGCAGCTTGCCACTCTATTCCTCCTTTTTTAAAGTTGAATTCCTAGTTGGGAATGTTGCCAAGACCATAATTAATGAAAAAATGTCAATACCAGTCAGATATCCTGGCCATTATTTACAAGCCCGAGTCTGAAGCAGCATCCTGATTGGAGCTTACAGTCTCTGAAGCTATTGCCAATAAGTATTGCATACTGCTATTCATGCATAATTGAACCTACTTCGGAATTTCAAATAAGACTTTTAGCAAAACTAAGGGGAAAATGATGGGATGGTTAAGATGAAGGGACAACAATAACCTAGCTAGAGGTGATAAGTTCAATCAATGTCACATTGCTCATGTGCTAACTAAAAGACCAACATAAATTCTACATGTGGCATAAAGAAGTTTATGTCACTTTGTAAACATCCATATAAATGTCTGCAGAAAAATGCATATTTCTCAAAGGGGTTGATGCTTCAATTCTTAGGCTTGGTTTACTTAGAATGGAAAATTAATAGGGAAAAGAGAGAAGTAAAGCAAAAAAAAAAATGAGTGATACATGATTCATGTGTAATTTTCTGAACCTTTCCATTTCTCTCCCCCTACCCCTCCTATTTAGACCAAGATAACCCAAGTGGGCGTTAGGGCATGGTGAATGTGATAAAGGAACAATAATTGTTGCACTTACTAGCAATGATATGACGTGGGGTAAGATAATATTATCCTGTGGGCTAATGAGAAGAAAGATTTGAGGAGAAGACAAGAGAAAAACACTGTCCTCTAAATTTTTCCAAAAAAATGAAAATTTTATATAATAACAGAAAATGATCCCTCAAATAGATAAACACATGTTTATATAGACTCCAACCCTAAGACACAAAGAAAGAAAAAAAAATCCTAATATACAGACCTCAATTCCTAACTTGTAAAGAAAGAAAAGAAATCCTAACAAAAAGGAAAAAAAACTTATAATCCTAAAATCTCTAAACGGACTCAAAAATCGAAAAATACAAAAAGATAGAAATTATCAAAAATATCTAAAATACCAAAAAAAACTAAAAATTACAAAAAATAATTATTATTATCAAAAATAATAATAATTACCAAAAATAATAATAAAAATCTTCAGATCCTCCGGCATCATTCACCCCGGGTTAAAGAAAACTCGTCCTCGAGTTTAGAATAATATTAGGTGGTAGCCCAGGAGGAAGATCATCTGATATCAACTCGGCAATTATTTGTTGTGGACAAATGGGTGCTAGATATAATTTAACACGTTTGGCTACTAAAAAATATGTAGCAAATGCTCCTGTTATCTCTGCTGATGTATTAGAATCACAATCTTCAATTCCTTTAGCGATCAAAGTTGTTGTCTCAAAAGAATCCTTAGAGGATTGAGGTTGATCCTTGCTTTCTTCATATTCTGATTCAATCTTCCTATCACCAATTAGATGATCCATGGCGTATCGATTCGTTAAAGAAATAGATAGAAGAGTCTTTGCTGTTGTGGCAACAATATGATTATTCGATACCACTTGAGCTAGCCTTTGGTCCCAATAGACTTTAGATTGAGATCTATAGAAATGGCATGCTCTCTCCTCCATGTTGAAGGGTGCTTCACAGTCTTCAAAAGTTTGAGCTTTGTTGCTAGAAATATCTAATTCAGTTGCAGAATGCTCAGAATTGGAGACAACGACATTATTTGCTACACTTCTATTCTCTGAAGCACATTCAAAGTGATTGATCTTGGTTACGCTAGGGGGCTCAAGTTCATCTTGTTGCTCTCCATGTGCGACTTTGGCATGACTTGATAAGGTATCTTCTTCACTCTCTTCTTTATGTGACATTTTCTCTTCCAAACCTCCAGTATTTGGTGGTAAATTGGTACTCTCAGCTGGTGCATGTAAGCAATTATTTTATAAATAACTGCAGGAGACTGGAATCATGGTTCTGCTATCAGGCTGGTCCAACAGTGAAAAAGTATGTCCTTTTCCATGTTTATGTAACTCTTCAAGTATTGGTCCCTCTGAACTGTGCTGAATTCCTATCTCATTGGCATTAGGAATACTTTCAACCAAGTTTTTGCAACATTCCTCAGGATTCCTGATGCTAGGTGTGAGAAATTCATTGTCTACACCTTTGTAATTCATATGGTCAATGGCATTACTGCTTTGTACAGAAGTTTGATCTGAAGAAAGATAAGAAATATTAAGATCATGATGCAATGAATCGACAATCCTTTCCCTTGAATTTCTCAAATCAGGAGATACAAAAACCAGGCAGCACTGTGCTGGTCGATCCTTTTGAGTAAATATTTGACACACTCAAATCAGCTCCATTGAGAACAGTTGTGGATCTCGTGGATGGCGAAGTTGATGCTTCCACAATATTTGGAAAACTGTTAACAAACTCATAATCTAGTGTATGTTCAGGTCGATAAAAGTAAGTTTGTATTTTGATTGTTGCTTCTCAGTTGGTGAATTAACAGATTGAGAACCTCCATGTTCTAATCCTGAATATGCCGTATCTGAGTCAACGAATTTATTGTTTCTCCATTTTTCAGCCAAATTTTCTGAATGTGCATACTTCTCCAATGGCCTATGACCAGACTCATTCAGCATTCTAATTTCCATAGATGGCTATCCGAAGCAGTAACATTAGGATGAACCTTTTTCTTATCGTTTTGAACAAAACTCAAACATGGAAGCTCTTTCCCTTCAACTTTTCCACCAATGACGCTTCCATCGGAAGAATTCTCAGTGTTCAAAATCTGCAACACGCCGTCACTAACTTCATTGACAACTTCATTCACCTCATCATCGTCATGAACTGGATCATTTGTCGCCTCGGTCTTGTCTCCAATTTGAGATCGAAATTCCTCTTCAATTATAGCATCTTCCACAACTTGCAGCGTGTTAGGTTCATCAACTTCTTCTGGGTCAAATTCCTCTTCTAAATCATCTTCGAATTTGTCCAGGTCATCTCGGGCATCGTAGCTATCGTCCTCCATGGCAAAACCTAATCGTGAAACAAAGTTTGACTGTAACTAAAGGGAAGAAATTGACCTTTCATCTTCTTCTTCATCTTCTCCCAATCCTTGATCTTGGTTTTGCCCTGTCTGTCTCGTGAGTCCCACAAGTGTTCCCATCACGCCGATGCTCGACCCTTGAGTCTGATGGCAATCAGCTTCACCTTCATCCGATCTGGAACTTGCTTATAGTCGAAGAACCGCTCCACTTTGTTGATTCAATCAACAAAATTCTATGTCTGTGACGTACCAAAAAATTCGAATAGATCAACTCGACATCCGAGGTCTACATGTCGATCCTCTCGACCATGTACCTCATGATCTTCAAGATTTCGCGTCACCGCCGCTACATGCTGAGTTAAATCTACGACTTGCCTTTGTAAATCCTCAACCGTCTTTCATGATGCTCGGCTTCCTCAATCGAAACCTGCTTGTTGTTGCAATCGCAACCACGACCACGACGACCTCCCATTGGATCTGACGCTCGACTTTCTCAATCAGAACCTGCCAACTCTGATACCAGCTGACGCCAGGCAGGATAGCGATTATCCTGCGGGCTAACGAGAAGAGAGATTTAGGAGAAGGCAAGAAGAGAAAACCACTGTCCTCTAAGTTTTTCCAAAAAAAAAAAAAATTATATAATAACAGAGAATGATCCCTCAAACAGTTAAACACATGTTTATATAAACTTCAATCCTAAAACACAAAGAAAGAAAAAAAATCCTAATATATAGACCTCAATTCCTAACTTGTAAAGGAAACAAAGAAATCCTAAAAAAAGGAAAAAGACCCATAATCCAAAAATCTCTAAACGGACTCAAAAAAATCCAAAAAGATAGAAATTACAAAAAATATCTAAAATACCAAAAAAAACAAAAATTACAAAAAAAAATAGTAATTACCAAAAATAATAATAAAAATCTTCAGATCCTCCTGCATCATGACATCAAGAGTAAAATGTCTAGAGGAGCAAATTGAGATAAGGACTTCAAGATATCATGTCCAAATCCATAAGGCTGGACAAAAAAGGCTATGAATGACAAACAATATAGGTATCGACTCAGTTGACTAGTTTGTCTTCTCTTCAAGAAGGAAAAGAACAAGAGTGACAAATAATAAGGACAAATTTTTGTTATTTCAAAATTACTAAATCATGTATTCGCTACAATATCATTGCATCACAAAGAATGTTGGCATGAGTAATGAGAAATTTTGCACTATAATAATAACATTAGATAGATAGATAGATATGAAACATATAGAACAGACCAAGTACATACATCAACGTGCCAAGAATTGAGAGTATGTGATTGGATCCTTCATCCAATGGATCATTAATGGCATAAACAATGAGAAACATTGAAAGTGCCTGCATATATGAAGGGTACACATTGAAGTACATGAATTATATATACTTCGAAAAAAGGATGCTTAGAACCAATGAACATTGTGAAATCAGTGAGTATAATATTGTATTTGTAGGTAATAATGAAAGGGAAAAGATAACCTTTTTAAACTCATGATCAATCAAGTAGTCATTTTATCCTCTGATTTGTTGTATAAGAAGCAACCACTCTAGAAAACTAGAAATGAAGCACACTTCAAGTTAGGATGAAAAAGAAATGTTCCACGAAATTCTGTGTAATGCTTATAAACACTCATATCACATCATAATGTTCCTCAGATTATTAGTTGTAGCCCTAAGATGAAACCTTGCTGGAAGTCAAATTCAAGCAACCTAAGCAATAATTGTTAGAACAATTGCAGCCTCTCTCATTTCCAGAAGGAATGAGGAAAGGCGGTCAATTGTTGAGGTCAGTGACACACAACAATCAGAGGCCTACCTTTCACATGTTAGATAAACTCCTTTACCTAGACAAAACTCATGGATGGAAGAGATATTTCTCTTCTTTCTCTTCATTATTCAGTTACATAGTCAAGCCTCGCAAAAAACTTACAAGGCATTCTCATACAGAGAATGAACCTCCAAAAGTTCCCTGGACTTCAACCTTTGGAGTGGTTCTCAGTTCCCAAACCCACTCGTGGTTACTAAAATCACTCTCAACAAATTAGATTAAACATACTTTGGTTAGTATGAACTGTAAAGATATTTCTTTCATTATAAACTAAACAATGTGAACAGCCTGACCGGATTTTGCTGAAAGTATACAAAAGAAGATGGGTCTACAAGTCAAATTAAGACAAGACTTACATTGAAGTCATTGGATTAAAATAATCAGTGTAATTTTTCTTCCCTATTATCACACTATCCTAAAAAATGATTTATACAATTTGTATCAAAACATTAAGTTATTATACTATACTGTATCCTTGATACTCAACATATATAGTTAGTGTTAAAGCCTAAGAAGAAGCTCAATCCAACTTAGATGTCAAAGTACATAAGTGGAGGATCTCTTCTTGTTGAGGATGCTTAATAAGCAACACTTACAACGTGAGAGTAAAGTTTCGATCCCTCATCTCTTCTTCACTTCTTTTGACATATCTCCTTCTCAAGCAGTAACCCAATCCAACTCGAAACATCATGACAATTAAGTAAAAGTCCTCTTGGTTTTAAAATTTAAGCATGTTGAATGAGACTCCTTAGCAATGTGAAACTAAGAGGTGGAGTTTCCCTTCTCATCTCTTCCTCTTTACCTCCTTTGATATATCTTCTTTTGAAAATAAATGCTAACATGAGTAGAAAAGTGAAAGAATAATATTGTAGCAAATACAAGTGCAAATTGATGACTCTAGATCTCTCCCAATTACCAGGTTAGGAACCGAAATTGCTGTAGAAAATATGGAAATAGAATAAATTATACTAGACAGCCAATAGGATTAATTATTTCCAAATGATCTCCTTTTCCAAATATATAAGAAAGCTTCGCACCATCCCCAGGTAGCTTCCTATTAGAAGTCTCCTCCTCCCTTGCTTATCCATAAGGGTCAAAGCAAATAATGCCCCTAAAAGTATATTTAACAGTTAGATTTTTCATATAAGAATTGTGTACAATTTTGAAAGAGCATAAAGAACCTGCAAAGTTGGTGAGTCCAACAAATAAGCTAGCCAATGCACTGCTAGTAATGCCCACATCTCGGAAGGTCAAGGATGAGAAGTAAAGCACTCCATTTATTCCAGCAAATTGTTGAAGTATGAAAAGAGATCCTCCAATAAAAGCAACTGGATCACATGCCAACCACTTCCAATTCAATTCCATTACAAGTATTGAGGGATGAATGAAAACAATATAAAGAGAAAAATCAGTTACCCAATTATTTAACCCTGAGACCAATGCTTGAGAGTTCCTGTAGTGGTAGATTTATATTTACAATTGTCTCTTTATCAGATAATTTAAATTCACACAAAATCCTCTCTAATTGTGAAAATTTAAAAAGAATGGAACTAAAAACAATGACCTTACAATTTTGAGATTCAGAGTACCATCACATGATAGTGGGATTGTTAATTTACTTGAACCAGTGCAATACACTTAAAACCAGATATCAATTTAATTCACTACTCAAAACCCAAAGTTACAAACTGATTTGAGGATGCCATTCAAGATTGAGATCTGAAGTAGTTCTGATACACTAGACATGGTATTCTGTCTCATAAAGGGTCTTACTGCTCAACAAAATTGATATCAACAAAGAGAAACAATCCTACAAACCCAAAAAGTTTTGACCAGCAGAATGGCTATTGTAAATGCTATTCATATCTTAGCTACCTTCATTTATTTAAACTTGCACCTGTTTAGCCTTTTAAAGAGATCTATAAAACAAAATAAAGACTTTGACAACCATTTAATTACCCACAATGTACCATTTAAAAATAATGCAGTTGAAGACACTTGATTGGTATCCTTTGGTCTATTTGCATTTAAAATTAGCATATTGCAACTAAAAATGTAGAGAGAGTTTCTCGGCAATGAAGACAAGAAAAAGTCATTTGTGCAATAGAACGAGAGATGAATGGGCGAGAGGTTGTTTGGTCAATTATATTGTATAAGACATCATCGAACACCATTAATAATAAATAATTATGACACATTTTCAAGATAAAAGCACTCGTAGAGGATTATTGTAATATTTTATTTTGATAAATTTTAAATTACCTTTTTTATATTTATAACTATATCGTCTTGACAAATTTTGTGATTTTTTTTAGTGCCCAAACTGAGAGAGAGAAAATCTAACTCTGCCACTACCAAGATGTGAGGAGGGGTAGGGAACACTAATGCAAGAGAGGAATACCTAATATTTTTTGGTTATCTATAAAAAAACCTTTTCCTAAATTTATGGGAGGGCATCACTGTTTCTTTTTAAAAAACATATTTTTCTAGGATTCGCAATAGAATACATTCCCTACATACCCCAATGTAAAACCACCTGTGCCATCATCCAATGTCTCTCCATGTTCTGATTGATGTATCAACACAGGTATAGAACACAGATAATAAAACTGGGAAAAGAATAGAAGCCCGATGCCAATTTCAGAAACTTCATGGAATATACAAAGTAAGCCGATCAAATATTAGGAATTGAATAATATAAAGTAAACTATCAAATATTAGGAATTGAATAATGTGAAACTTTGGTTAGTCTGATAGAAATCCAGCATTATCCTCAATTTACTATGGGATTCCAATTGTTGTAGTGGTGTTAAAGACAATTGAAACATGGTCCATAGAGTAAACCAAGCATGAGTAAATTATCCAACAACAACAACTAAGCTTTATCCCACTAGGTGGGGTAAATTATCCAATACAATTAAATAGTGATAAGCTCAATAAATTTACATCGAAACTAAAACCAGGTGGTGGTATGAATTGGGTTGAAAATAGATACATTATCCATTTGCTTCATTATAGACCAAAAGAAACAAATAAAAACATAAGTTAGTCCATCAGTATTGATGCATAAAAAGGAAAATAAAATAACAGAATTCAGCAAATGTTTGAACTTAAATGTTTAATCCACCTTTATTGTGGGGTTCCATAAAAAGCTCCAACCAGCTAGTCTTCTGAACGTTGGTATCATCTATAATCACATTCTGGATCTCCTCTGTAGACTTTTCAACTTCTGATTCTCCCCAAACTGTTCCAATAACTCGCTTAGCCTCATCTACTCTTCCAACCTAAACAAACTTAAATCTACAGTGAAACTTAAGAAAGCATACTGGAGGAATTATTTGACAAAATCACTATTACCTTGTAGAGCCAGCGCGGACTCTCAACAGCAAATTGCATGCCTAAAATGAGAATTAAACCAGGGGTACAGGCTATATAAAATAATACTCTCCACCTATATATGAGAGTTCAAAAGCAACAGGATTGAAGCATGTGTTATCGTATTTGAGTTCACAAGTGGAGATGAATGGACAAGCTAGATAATTTCACTCAGAGAACAGTTGGACATACTTTGGATAAAGAAAATAATGCATGAGTAAAAGAGAAAAAAGGAAGCACATTTATTAATGGATACATTTTTCACAAATAAAGTCCATTTTCTCAACTCTAATCCATGAAACCTAGGCTCTTCAGGGAGGAGCAAAAGGATCACACAACAAGGACATTGCTGATCTTTGAAAAGAATTTAACCCAGTTTTGAACAACATAGTTGTTGAAAATTTTTATCTTTTCAGAAACCATAGATATTGTCATCTACGGGAGGTATATTCATTAAGCTGGCATGTTATGTTAAACAAAAGTGTACAGTAAGAAGATAGAGATGGTAGGAAGTGTGTATTATAAAGATTTATCCCAAGTAGAGGTGAACTGGATTACACCACCCAGGGCCCAGCTTTGCCTGGCTTGGCATCGTCCCACATGCCTAGCACCAAAATGTGTATGTTGTGTTTCTACATTTATGAGCTATGGATACTAACAATCTCATATTTATTCAAACAAAATCTGAACAGGGGATTCTTAATGCTATTCTGAGAGTGTAGGTTGACATCTCGAGTGATTTGCAGACTCGGATTGAGTTAAGGATCTTGTCAGAAGTATGATTCATTTGGATCCTAAAAAGAGACTAACAATATTTGCTATCTGAAATTAATTTGTAGTTCTTAGTATATTACTAACATCTATGATCGGCAGGATGCTAAAAAAACTCATCTATTCATTTTAGCACAGATCAGGCGATACAAGAATTAAGTCCATGAAATAGAAAAGTATAAGATTAAGAAATGACAAATTTGGCATAAAATAGTAAAAATTCAACCCCAAACTATGGAATGCAAACCAATGACTTCAAAAAATGAGAAGAAAAACTAATACAAACCAAATAAAATGCCTCACCAATGTGAATCACTTTCAGAAGGAATCCCTAATGCAAGTGATGCAATTATCCCAAGACAAGTTCCAATTTGACAAAGACTTCCTAGTGAACCCCTATATTTTGTTGGAGAAACCTGAAAAACATAGCATTGAGGGACTGTTTTGAGATAATAAATAATTTTAAGAGAGAAAATATCAAATAGTATGAGGAAGTACAGAAATTTTACCAGAATCATATAGTTTGATAATCTACAGAACTTTAGAAGAATTCATATCTATTGAACAGCTTGCACATTCCTGGTTTTTCAGTGTGATATCTCTTGTAGTTGTTTGTAATGGGTGACACAGTTCAACATGTATCAGTCTGATCTTAGACGAGTATCCATACCAGATCGAGACTGAATAATACAAGAGATGAGTCATTTTTGATAAGTGTTCTTGAGGACACATTATTAGGGAGGAAGGTCTAAACAAGCTTCTCTAGAGCTAAGTCTTTAGTGACTGTTGGTTTAACTAGGCATATTATTCTACACTTGTTCTTAGGAAGATCTAATCCATTGTACTTAATATGTCATGAAACTGACCTCTAATGCTTCAATCAATAAGACTGCTACATTGATAAGCCCGGGGTCGATTCCTAGCGGGTGCGGAATGCCCCGCTAGCACCCCCTTGCATGCACTATTGTTGCTGGGCGAAGCCCCCGTGATTTACCCCCTTCGAGGAAGCGTGGGGCCACCCTGGAGACGCCGCCAAGATGACGGTTTCACCTTAATGCCACGGAATAAGTTTGCTACATTGACATTTCTAAGCGCTACATTAACAAGGGTCTTCGACACTAAAATTATTTTATGGCTACATAATCTTTAAAATGAATATGGAATTTTCCTCCATAGATTTGTCAAAGAGAAGGCATATCTAGAAGCCATAGATGGTGTTATCCACATGAAAAGTTCAAGAAATTGGAAGTTGCAAAGAGAATTGATTTTTTGTCAGTTAGTCAAATGATAAAATGGGTAATTTTTTTAGAGCTGCCAAGATTTTGCTTAGGATTATAGATGGCAATTGAGCAATATCTAAAAAATTCATTTGGAGTTTGAATTGAGAAGTTCATCTTGAAATTTTGATATTCAGTAAAAACTTCAAGGGAATGAATTGTTATTAAAGTCTTTTTGAAAAAGCTTATCTATTTTCTAATGTGAAAGAAGAGAAAATATTTGGTTAGAGAAGATGTGATAAAAATAAGTGGTTCAAAGTTCTAGCTAACCCGCACATGTGACTAAGCTTAAAACAGAAACTACTATCCATTGTAATTTGCACAATTTGAACTTGGTCCCCTCAAAAAATTTTAAACATAGCAACTCAAGGAACCAGAATGTTTTTATTATTCTTTATTGCAGACCTTCATGATTAATTTTATCAAGATAATCTCTATTAAATTATTTGTTTTAAGATACATACCTCTGATATATAAAGTGGCACAAGGACAGTATTTGCTCCAATCCCAAGGCCCACAAGAAATCTTCCCCATAGCATTTCATTCATAGTATGTGCTTGTGCACTGTAAAGGGATAATAAAATAATTATGACTCATGCTAAATTGTCATATGAGAAGATCAATGAAGAAAGAAAATTGATATGCATGCAAAAAGTAAGCCAACAATATAACAAAAGAAATACAAACTATTAACAGTACTACTTTACTAACAAATGAAACTAGTTTTAATTTATGCATAAATGACACTGAAAAAGTATGCCATTCAACAAGACATCTAAGCTGCCTAGAAAAAGGGATATATAATGAACCTTAAAAGTGCCCCCAGAATCAGTGGCATTGTGTCAAGCTGAAAAGTGCGCCGAGAACCAAACTTATCAACTAGGGAAGCAACACCTAAGCTTCCAATAAATGCACCAGCTATGAATATGCTAACAACAAGTCCTTCGAGAAAAGAATTTCCTTCAAAACCAAGCTCATGAGCTATAGCTTCAATAGGTCCATTCATCACCCTGTATATATATGCACACTTCAAGTTTGTGACATGAAGAAAGAAGACTTGCAATGCATTAACAAGGAGGATAACCAGCCAATAAAAACTCTCAGTAGTTATACAAAGCCATTATAAGAAAAAGAAGAACCAACGAAATAACTCTTAAATTGTTGTAGAAGTGACAAATAAACGGAAACTACGTTTGAGGATTGCAAGTTTTTAAAATATCAGTTTATGCTAGCGTTTCTGTCAACAATGAGAACAATTTTAGTACCTGCATCCTTATTCTATATATAATGGGGGAATCCTTTTAGAAGGTGTCATGAAATTATTGGCAAAACGCAGTCCTTTGCAATACCAGGTCAAGCGTACTGCAAAGAATCAATCTTATGGATATTCAAATTGTTCTTTACATATTAAAAAAACACTTTGTTTCCCTTCGAATCCAATCTACTTTCGGCGACACAACATGCACAAACAACAAGCAATCAGGAGCTTACCCAATGTGGTAACCGAAGAGGAAATTAGCCATGGAGGCAGTGAGCACGTGAGGGAAAGCCGGTAACCAACCAAGATCGGAGCCTTGGTTCTCTTGGAGTAAGTTACTAATGGCCTCCGCATCTATACACTCGTAGGCCCCCGAAAGCTTCAGAAATGATCCTGATCAAAGATAAACCCTGGAAACAATAAGGAAGGTAACCTGAAGGCTTCGGTTGCCGGTCCGAGTCAGAAGATACAGGGGGAGGCGGCGATTTGCTTGCGGCAGCGACGAGGAGACGCTTCAGAGGAGAGCGAAGCCGGAGAAGAAGAGAACGTCTGCCACTGGAACGAGAGAGGGGATGGACGATGAGGCAGGATCTAGATTTGATAGATGTGGCGATGATTCTAGGACACGGTGGGAATGGCACAGCCGACAACTGCATTTTCGCCAAGGGTAAGCTGGTTTGCGGCGAGGAGGCCGCGGAAATCGACGGCCCAAAATCCTATTCGTATGGATGTAGTTTTAACTTTGAAAATTCTAATTTAGCCTTTGAAATTACGATTTCCTGGGAACAACCAAGAATTTAGATGATTTCTCTTTTAGCCCCTGAAGTAATATTACATATTTATTAGAATTGTTAATATGGCTCAAATAGTTTTATTTGAAAAAAGATTTTTCCCATTGATTTAACAAAATAAGAACACCAGCAAACACGGACAAAAAGACAAACATCTGGCCGAAAAAGATAAAAATAAATATTGAACAATCATATTATTGGATGCTCGCCACCATCAAACTACGCACGGTCATGCTACAAGTCAACAAACTGGAAGATCGATCAAAGAGAAAGAGGAATCAAGAACGACGACGATCCACAATCCACATAATTAGCTAATAAAATCAACGATACTAACTGCAATTAGCTAGCTAGCTTTTTCGATGGTGACACATGGCACAGATCTCCAGTAGCTGCGTAGCTCAGACGGCGGCGCTGCAGGGCTCACGGGCGAAGCCGATCCGGCCGTTGGGCACGTCGAAGAGCACCCTGTGGTTCTGTTGCTGCATGTTCGCTACCACGTTGATCATCGAGTTCATGTTGTCCGGCGACGCCGCCATCGCGAGGCAAGAGATCGTCCCCGCCGTGCTGTGGATCATCACGTTATCCGGCGGCAGCGTCACGTTCATCCCTGCGAACATCAGCGAGATGGACGGCGCCTGCACGGGCCCGTCGTAGCACGTGTCGAAACCGCCGAGCGTTGTCACCGGCCCCGTCGCCTTCATCCGCCGCCGAAACTCGTCCCGGACAGCGGTGTACGCTGGCAAAACCAGGCGCGTGAACATGGTCCCGGAGTCGACGATGGTGCCGGCGCCGGTGACCGGGTCGAATGCCAGCGCGGAGGGGGGAATGTCGACCACCTTGCGCCCCACGCGGACGCCAACCATGTTGACGTAGTAAAGCGAGGAGCGGCGAGGGTTGGAGAGCAGAGGTGTGGTCTTGATGCGCTTCGGCTGGCCGACGGGGCCGAGCCGGAGCGTTCCGGTGAAGTTGAGGGACTTAAAGCTAGGAAGGCAATAGGAGAAGGTGGAGTCGTAGAGGCTCTTGGTTTGGGACAAAAAGGAGAGCGGCCCGCGGCCGAGGCCGAGGAGTCCCTGCTGCGGAACAGAGTTGCCGCCGATGACCTTCTGCAGGCACCCGAAGGTGTAAGAGGGCACGACGTCGGCTGCGAGGGCGAGGGAGTCCTGGACGAGCCCGGCCTGGATGGAGGAGGTGCCGTAGGTGAGGTTGAAGGAGCAGGAGACTGCGCCGGCTAGGCAGGAGGGGTTGGGGACCTGGCCGCACTGCAGGGAGCCGCATGGTAGAGGGCGGTAGCTGGTGGAGCTAGCGGCGGCGAAGGAGACGGCGGCAGAGGGACAGCCGAGGCAACCGGAGCAGGGGAACCAAGCGGCGTCGTTGCTGTTGTCAAGGGCGACGAGGAGGGACTGGGGCGGGGAACCGACCTTCGCGCGGACGACGTAGTTCGGGATCTGGAGGAGCTGGCGGCCGGGGGCGAGGGGGACGAAGGAGCGGCCGGCGGAGGCGGCGAGGGAGGAGAGGTAGAGGAGGCGGGATGCGTCGCGGGAGAGGAGGTTCATTATGGTGTCCTCCCACGAGGAGAAGGGCGCGGCGCCGAGAGGGGAGCAAGGGCCGAAGGCGTGGAGGATGTGGACGGTGGATCCCTCGTCCGGCGGGGTGGAGCAGGGAGTGGCAGCCGTGATGGCGGCGGCGTTGGCCACGAGGAGGAGGAGGTTAAGCAGCAGGGTGGCCATGGCCGCACGTATCTAGGTCCGATGCTGGAGAGATTTGAGTGGGAAAGACGATTGGAGGGGAGTTAAATAGCAAAGGTAGAGTAGCTGGAATCCTGGAATGCCACCATGTGACGGAGGTTTGAATGCCAACAACCGTGGCCGATTCTTATTGATGAAATTACAATTTTGACTATTTTTCTACACAAACAGGATTCATGCCCATTCTATCATTTGTTTGAATCACCTTTTGAGTTGATCGCGTCTTATTATATTTTGATAAGTGATATTAATTAGGATGATAGATGATATCAAATAGATCTTTCATTGCCCTAACTCTTAGCAACTCCCCTGCGTTGATGCAACCGAATCTCTATTTTCTATACTATTTCCGTAATGTTAAAAAAAAACTAACAACAAATTAAACTTCTACTAACAACCTAAATTAAACAAGAGTTAGCATGCGATTTAGAATATCTGTTGTTTTTACTATGAGAGGAAGAGACGCAGGGAATTAAGATAGAAGAGTTCGTGAGGTGGGGCAGTGAATGCAATGGTATTCACGTGACAGAGGGGCCGTACCAGAGTAAGTTCAATTCAATGCCATTGTTCCTTGCAGCTTTTGCTACAGCGTGTGAAAATGTGAATTATTGGAGAGCACTATTGCGGTTGCAGTAACAAGTATAATTCTGAAACCGTGTTTTACGAGTCAAAGATTGTTTTATTTCTTTTACTGAATCAGATCAAATCTAAGTGAAACTTCTCATTATTTCATGCTCATCTAAGTGGGTGCAATTACATTTACACTTCAATACTGGCGTCTAGCAGGAAGTTGTTTAAATCGGCGACCTGCCTTTAGCTACTATTCTGAAAGCTTTTCACTATTTTATCCGGTTCATATTGGAAAATTTAATGGAACATTTTCTATAAGAGCGCCTAAAAGTTTTATTTTTGATCATGCTTAGTATAAGAAATTAAGAAGAATTTTAAAAGGATAGGTATAAAAAAAATAGAAAAATAATAATTAGACAAATCAATGTTCACAATTTTATAAAAAAAATATAACATCAAGGCGGCGTCAGTGAAATAATTTGATAGTAACAATCAAAACACCTACGACACCACAGGCCAAGAACAAAAACAGTCCTATCAATTAGTACATATTTAGTCACGCACATATCACTCGACTTCGAACGTTGTTCCTGGAGCACTCTTGTGTTTTTTTCCGCCACCGACGGCCTGAAACTTCATCGGGTGGATCATTTCACTTTTTTAATAAAAAGATAATTATATTCATTTTAATCATCTTTTATAATTTATTTTAAAATTATATAAAAATAAATAAATTATAAAATTAATTTATAATCGAGGATGAAGCATTTCATGATAGTAAAAAGACGAAACGTTCGCCCCAGCGTCTCCGTCAATCCGTCTCAAGATCAACACGGAGGAGATAAATCACGGAGACTAGTTTAATTAGCCCAAATAATGATCAATGCATGAAAAAAGACAGAAACTTGATTATAATTTTCAAATTTTATAATAATAATACTTTATGTATTAATCATGAATCCATCGGGACAGGACGAAACATTTCACGAGTTGATGAGTGCCGAGCAGGGCTACTTGTTCTCTAGCGACACATATACATATATAAAATTTATCAAGTCGATTCGATTAGCAGATGCTGTGGAGAACGCGATGGCGCGCATCTATGAAGCTTTGTGTTTGCTTCTGCTTGTTCTGTTTTCATGCACGTTGTATTGTCAGAGACTCAGATTCCATCGTGGAGGAGGAGAAGGTCATGACTCATGAGCTTTGGTGTTAGTTTAAGTCTGTCTTCGAAAATCGTTCGGCTCGTGCATCACACTAATGATATACCTGTTTGCATTACTTTTTCCCTTTCGGTGACGGCGTCAAATTCTCTGGTAGAATAAAAAAGTGTTCGTACGAAGAGGACGACATAGCCTGTGCAACCAGTGCTTTAGACAAGAAGTCCGGGAACAATTGAGTTGTCTTGTCTTGGTGATGCACCTGATTTTTTTTGGCTATTTGCATTATTGGTCGAGAGCACGCGTACAAAGGTAGTGATATCCAGTCACTAATGGCCAGGCCACTCGAGGCGCGGCATGTCTTGACTCCTGGGCCATGCCCACCGGCCCGAAACGTCAACAACAATGCTTGGGTGACGCGGGTCAAACTTAGATGAAATTGATTATTATATTTATGAGCTAATTCAAATAGTTCTCGTTTACAAATTAAATGAGCTAATTCAAATCATTTAAAATATTTAATTATAATTATTATATTTATGAAATTGATATATTATCAATCTCTCATGCCCAACTAAGAGGGGTGTCCACGTGGGCCCACTTGCCACGTGAGCATCCCTTAGTCGGCCACAAGAGGTAGATAATATATCGATCATATATATATATATAATAAATAAATTTTTTAACAAATATTTTCATAAGACTCTTGATAAATACGTTTTTCAAATTTTAAACAAATATATTTATAAGTTCACGATTCAAATATCATTAAATTCAAACTTAACTCGATAATATTTTTGAGCTCAATTAGACTTAAACTCATGTCGTTAATTTAATCAAATGAATTAAAAAAAATCAAATTGAAACCGAATATATAACTTGCGAGCAGCTTGAAACCCGAATCATAAATATAACGTGTTTCAAAATGTATGCATATGGAATTCGTATTTCAAGATGTATTAGCATAATATTTATTTATTATTATTTAATATAAGTGTTAAGATATTTTTATACGAAATTTTTTTATTGATCAGATAAATTTAAGAAATATAGATGGATCACAAGTACTGCCCAAAGTCACAAATAATTCAACGCCAAATGTATTTACTACGGTGTGTAAAAATCTAACCCTCAGTTTTTTTAAAAACTCATCCGTCATCGCACCGGAAACAAAAAAACATATAAAAAGGTGTTTTTGTAAAATTATGTTATGTTTGATATAAAATGGCATCCGTTGACCTTTAACTGTTCAATGTATCTGTATCATTACTTTCCTGGCCGCCGAATATTAGCACGCTCGTCAATGTATCAACAAAGTCAACTTAAAGGCGACAACTTTTTTTTTAAAAATAAACCGGCGTCTCCGCCGCCGGAATTGTATCTCTTTCTGATCTCCATTTCGATCCTCAATCTATTGGATATGCTCCCGAAATCATTATAATAGAAGTTGAGTTCCAATGTCGAAGCACGTCAAACGCACACCTGAGATCGATCATTGGAGAGATCGCGCAATGGGCTGTTGCTTCTCTTCGGCCGCCGCCGCTTCCGTCGACTCCAGTACCCGCCCATCGACTGCCAAAGTCATCGGCCTCGACGGCTCCTTGACGGAGTATCCCGTCCCGCTGACGGCCTCCCGAGTCATCATCGCCTCAGCTGGAGCTTCCTTCGTCTGTAGCTCCGACGGCCTCTTCCCCGGCGCGCGCATACCGGCGTTGGAACCGCAAGCGCCCCTTCGCTCCGGGCAGATATACTTCGTGCTCCCTTCCACCAAGCTCGCTTACCCACTCTCCACCTCCGACATGGCGGCGCTGTCCATGACGGCAAGCTCCGCGCTCTCCTCTGTTTCCGCGAAGAAGGAGAGGCGGGCGACGACTTGGGAGATGCCAGTGGCCGAGTTCGACGAGGTGATGTGCGAGATAATTAACGAGAACAGTGGCGCCGCTCCGGCCGTGATCAACTCCGAGCTGCTTCGTCGAAAGCCGGTGAGCAGGAGGAAGGTGGTCATGATGCCGTCCATTGACGAAGTCAACGAGGGAAGCTCTCGAAATGGCAGCGCTTTGGCGTCCTTGTAAATTTGCTGATATGGAGTTTTCTTGGATGAATATTAATTGAGTATTTTCTTCAATATTTCTTCAATTCTAGTTTTTTTTTTTTTATCATTATAGGCTTGAACTATTTTCTTTATTTTTTTTCTAGTTGATTCCTCGATTGGAAGTTTTATCAACAAAATCTTCATTTCAATTCTATGAATAAAATAATTTGTACTGTAATACATCAATTGAATGTTACGGTGGATTAAAAAATAATTTTATCGTTAACTTTAGAATCTATATTTTTAGTTAGTTCATATACTTTTATTTTTTTCTCTGAACTTGTATTTCATCCATCTCCGTGAGTACGTCCATTTAACTGCGACATTTGTTTGACATGCCTAAACCTTTTTCGGCACAAATTTGAATATCTGGACAGGTTAATTAGAACAAGATTCACCAGGCAATCAACATTAATTTTAATTAAATTTGCAATCCCCCTGGCAACTGGCAAGAGCCTGAGTCGTCGACGCACATCAAGATCAAATACGATAAACAATTCATCAAGCCATTAAATTTGCAATCCCGCAGTGAAAGCCCTCGTTTATGATCGGAATTAAAATTCACGATCCTCTCGTAGCTGGATTCCTTTAATTCCTGATCAAAATTCAAAATCCATCGCCGTCCAATCCAATCTAAAATAATGCTCCCAAATCCAACGCGTTGGCTCTATAAAAGCGGCGATGGATTCCGCGCTTCCTCCTCCAGCTACGACCATGGCGCGGAAGAAGTTGAAACTCGCGTGGATCGCCAACGACTCCACGAGGCGGGCGACGTTCAAGAAGAGAAGGAAAGGACTGATGAAGAAGCCGAGCGAACCCTCTGCGACGTCAAGGATTGCGTGATCGTGTACGTACCGCAGGAACCGACGTCGGAGGTCTGGCCGTCGGTGGCCGACGCCACCCGCGTGCTCGCGCGCTTCAAGAACATGCCGGAGATGGAGCAGAGCAAGAAGATGATGAACCAGGAGGCGTTCCTCCGGAAGAGCGTCGCCAAGCTTCGGGAGCAACTCCGGAAGCAGGAGCACGAGAACCTGGAGCTCGAGACCGCGCTGCTCATGCGCAGGGACCTCACCGGCGGTGCCGGCTTGGGTGAGGCGGAGTTCGAGGCCGTCAAGAGCCTCGCGTGGATGGTGGAGGGCTGGAGGCGAAGGTGAAGCTGGTGCGGGAGCGGATGGAGCAAGTGAGGAGCCAACGCATAGAGGTCGTCGGCCTCCGGAAAGCGGAGGAGGAAAGGCCGTCGCCGGTGGTTGGAAGGGAGAAGGCGCCGGCGGAGGTAGCCAGTGAAATGTCGAGTTGTTTCCCGAAAGGAAACACTGGCGCGAGTGAGAACTATCATCTATTTAAATAATATGCCCTGTATCTATTATATTAATATTTTTTTTATTAACATATATTTATATTTATTTTAATATTAATATTTATTATTTCTAATTTTATTATTTATTATTTATTTTTATTTTTTATATTCAAAATTTATTTTTGAATTTTTTTATAAAATTTATTCATTAATAATGTTCAAACGAATGATCACGATTAATATAAAAATATTATAATATTCATTTATAATATTATTTAAATATTATAATATTTATATATTAATACTAATGGGTAGAGGTTGATGTTTGATTCGTACAT
>JBBUKS010000060.1:1932324-1948029 GCA_038050645.1 Hedychium gardnerianum | reverse complement strand
CAGGATAAATCTTAGGCGTTAATCCAACTGAAGAAATCAACAGAGATTTCTAAGTTGAGATTAAGATAGTCTTAACTGTCATACTCATGCATATTTATATCTGTCTAACTCTATTTTGCAGGACTTCAATTATATATTGTTAGAGGAAAAGGCAAAGCAGGTTTTGCGGATAAATAAAGTTTTAGGTTGACTAAGGGTTCGATCAATAGAACGAGCATTTCAGTCGACCAATCTGGCCAGCTGACACAGATCAGATTGAAGTTTAGCAAACATGTTAAACAATGTTTTCAGTCGACCGATCCAGTCAGCGTGGCAAAGAGATCAGATCAAAGCTCGCAAATATCACAAATAAGACTAATAGCTTGTTCAGTCGACAGGTACAATGTATCAGTCGATGAATACAATTTATTAGTCGATAAATTAGTGCTTCTTTTGTTCATGGAGTCATAAATTGAATACATGGTCGTAATGGTGTAGCGATTACATTTTTTAAATAGTTAATAAGATATTTAAGAATTAAATCTCAACTATGATATATTATAAAAAAAAAATCTCCAATGAGATAATAATCCTAAGAATATTGACCACCTGAATGAGCCTCTATAAGTACTTCTCGATTTATTCTAATGAACGATAATTTTTTTTTATAAAATTAAATTAATTATTTTCAGAATTAGTTATTTCGAAATGTTAAATAATAAATTGAATATATTTGTTATTTTACAGTTGATCCGTCTTTGTTTAGTCGCAATAAAAATATTTTAATTTTATTTAAGTGTGCAATGATTATTGATTAGCACTAAAAATATGGTGAATTAAACCAATGTCGATGGACTTCTTGTTCGTCTATGGACATGCATTGTTGGTTAATAATATCTATTCAGAATTATAATCAATTATTTCTAGAGCATAATTATAATAATTTGGCTCGGACTGTGATACGATCATAAAGTTGTTAGTATAAGAGCATCAAAATCAAATTTATATTTTGATATTATTAAAAGTTCAAATTAAATCTTATCATTATATGATAAATTAATTAAGTGTTCAAGATGCTCAACTTGAAAAGTCCTAATAGGTCAGTTGAATACGATACTAGACAAGGGAAGTCTCAATCGATCATGAAAACCAGACAGAAAGTCCAAATGGGTCATGTGGACCTGATATCTGACATATGGATTCGATAAGTCTGGAGGATCCGATATCGAATCAAGTGGAAGACCTGGCAGGCCGATTCGATGTTGGACAGTTAAAATTCAAACAAGTCTGAAAGACCCGATGTTTGGCAAGTGAGTTGAAATAAGCTCTTAAAAGGAGTACAGTGAGATTGTGTCTCAAACAGGACAAACCTTAGACGTTAATCCAACTGAAGAAACCGACGAAGGTTTCTAAGTTGAGATCAAGATAGTTTTAACTATCATACTCATGCATATTTATATCAATCTAACTCTATTTTGCATGACTTATATTATACATTATCTGTGCTAACTTTGTTTTGTAGATAAATAAAATTCTGGGTTGACTTAGGATTCGATCGACCGAATGAGCATTTCAGTCGATTGATCCGGCCAGCTGGCATAGATCAGATCGAAGTTCAGCAAATATGGTAAACAGTGTTTTTAGTCGACGGATCTATAGGATCAGTCGACTATCCAGCCCACGTGGCACAGAGATCACTCGCAAATACGGCTAACAGCCTGTTCAGTTGACGGATACAATTTATCAGTTGATTGATCCACAAAAGGAAATGACAGCGATCAGATCGAATCACTCAGGAAAGGAAGTTCTGAGTTTCGTTGACGGATCAACGAAATCAGTTGACCGAACAGCGTGATTTACAGGATTGGACGGATCGGATCAGAGCAAAGAAGGAAAGATATGAGGTTCAGTCGACGAATAAGAGGATCAGTCGATCGAAAGGTTCAGTCGACGGATCGAGTTTACAGTCGATCGAACAGTGCCTATAAAAGAAGATCTCAGGGTCTAAGCCATTTATCGGTTCTCGATTTACTGTTTCATCTCGATGCTACTACTGTTCATACAAGTTCTTCTCCTACAATGCCGAAAGGCTCACCGACAACCAAGCTTTATCTCTACTCTTAAGTTATCGATATATTCATTATTGTACTTGTATATTATTGTAACTGCTCATCTTATACTTGTACAAAACTGTTTCTTCTCCGAAGGTTCTTCTGAGAAAAGAACTATATTAGTTTGCCCATCAAAAGTGACCAAGGGTCGCGGACTTTAGAGTAGTAGTCCTTGGACTACGAACCAAATAAAACTAATCGTGTCTTTGTGTTCTTGTTTTTATTTTCCATTGTTATTACTTTGATTCAATTTTATGATACGAAAATAAAAGATTTGAAACGAACAAGATTCACCGCCCCCTCTCGTCTCCTACGATCCTACAAAAGTGAGACAAGTTTCCTTGATGGTAAGGTTTCAAATTTTATCCATGACACATTATACTTGGGGAATTTGAAAAATTTTTGATGTCTACACTTCTCAATTTATTATGATGGTCGGTGGAAAACTTCTGCAAAGTTGGATCGGTAACCTTCAGGATTAATCAGATCATAAAAATTAGATATTTGAATTAAAAAAACAATGATAGTAATTTGTCATCAATTCATCATGGGCAAATTATAGAACCATGTATATAAAATTCTAAAATATTCAAATCACGTACTTAAGTTTCAAATCATCAAATCATATATCCAATTCTAATTTTGCCCTTGTTACTATTCTCAATCGATTATTATAGTGTAGCAATTGATTTGAACATTGTTCATCAACACAGTAATGTCCTGTTTTGATCAAAACTGACTAATTAACCTAGAGAACTGAGAATAACATGGAATTTAGTAATGTCATATTTTGATCAAAACTGACTAATGAACATAGAGAGCTAAGAATAACATGAAATTTAATAATGTCCTGTTTTGATCAAAATCGACTAATGGACTTAAACTACTAGGAATAACATGAACTAAATTTTATGTGTTCGTCTAGTCCTATATATTCATCTAGTTCTCTTGATTATATTCATGCCCTCAAATATCAATTTGATATACTATATTGAGAGTAATGATTTTTTCAAAATCGAGTTTCAGTCAAAATTGATCGATGAACCTAGAGAGTTTGGAATGATATAGAATAAGATCATATGTAATTGTCTAACTCTCTTAATTATATTCATACCTTCAAATATTAATTACACATATTATATATTATATTGAGAGCAACGATTATTTAAATATTAATTAATTTTTTTAATTATAGTAATCGATTTAGGATATTATTATAAATAATGCATAATTAATTGTTATATTGTATCAACGATTAAAAATAATAACAAACACAAAAATGATATTAGATACGTGATGTAATAATTTTAAAATTTAGATATGTGATTTGAATATTTTAAAATTTCATATACGTGATTCAGTAATTTGTTGATTCTAAAAACTGATGGTGTGTTTTAGGAAAGAATAAATAAACAAAAGGTGTTCTTTGGAAAATTGTCGACCTAATAAATAAACAAAAGATGTTCTTTGGAAAATTGTCAACCTGGAGCCTGGGCCCCGGGGGACGTAAAGTGCCAATTTATTATTAGGTGATACTGGGCTGGATCGGCCGGCAAGTCTCTAATCATATCCATTAACTTCGACCCGATCCGTAAACCATAGCCTGCCCGGCCTTTCCCTGTTCACTTAACTATTTCTTGGTCACCTCCACCACTGGCTGTCGGAATGCAAGTAGACACGCGCTCTCCTCCTCTCTCTCCACCTCTCTCTCTTCCTTCCCCACATGCTGCTCTAGGGTTCCATCGTCAAGGTGACGAACAGGTTATTTGATCCGTAGCTCTCTTTATCGCCCGCTCTACAAGTTTCTGCTGATGGCCGAGACGAAGCCCGGCAAGAAAGACCTCGATTCTTACACCATTAAGGGTTCCAACAAGATCGTTAAAGGTGTTTCTTTGGATTCGTGCCTTGTTCTATGTTTGGCTTGCGCTTCTCATTGTTTCCCTTTGTTTCTGCTCCAGTTGGGGACTGCGTGCTGATGCGGCCAGCAGAATCGGATAAGCCTCCCTACGTCGCTCGGGTGGAGAAGATCGAGGCGGACCACCGCAACAACGTGCGGGTGCGGGTGCGGTGGTATTACCGCCCCGAGGAATCCAATGGCGGCCGCCGGCCGTTTCACGGTGCCAAGGAGTTGTTTCTCTCTGACCACTATGACGTGCAGAGTGCGCACACGATTGAGGGCAGGTGCGTCGTCCACACCTTCAAGAACTACACCAAGCTGGAGAATGTCGGCACCGAGGACTACTTCTGCCGCTTCGATTACAAAGCTGCCACCGGGGCCTTCACCCCTGACCGAGTCGCCGTGTACGGCATTTATTCATCAGCTCTCTTTTATTCTTTTTGGTCTTCTTTTTTTCATCTTAGCTTTTTTGTGATTGTATGCCCATGGGTCGAGCGTTATCTTGAGATCCAGGTATTGCAAGTGTGAAATGCCTTACAACCCGGACGATCTAATGGTTCAGTGTGAGGGGTGCAAGGATTGGTAAGAGACAGCTACTCTTTCTTCCTCTTTATTGCTCTCCTTGACTCAACCAAGTTTATGTGAGTTTCCATGATCTCATTCTGGTTATGTTAGTTCTCAGAACGCCTGTTTTATTCAATTCCATCATTTAGTTTGCTCATGGATTGCATGATTTTTTTTTAGCACAGAATGATGCCGCACAGTTTCCTTACCATGTAATGGCTTATACACATCACGCACCTCTCATGTGAAGAAAGACGTCATAATCTGCATCATCTTTCTTTTAGCACTGGAAGTCTGGAACCATACCAAAACTGTCTCTTTACTCTACTTTGTATTTAAATACTACATAAAATGAGCATGGTAAATGGACAGTGTGTTAATCTCGGCAGGAAACAGGAAACTCAGATGTATATGCTCCAATTTCTTATGCCTTAATATTTACATCATTTTTAGATAATAATATAAAAGGTCCAAATGTTCCCGCTATGCACAATACATTGACTTATTTGCATGCTGATGTCATACAATTCCATGGATTCTATAACTTGTCTTTTCTTCTTATCTCTATTTCTTTAGCATGGATATTTGTATATCACACTTTTAAGGGAAAACTAAGCTTAACCTTTGAGATTTCATTTGGTCACGGAGAGCTCTTTATACCATACGCATGTGCGTTGGTTTTATAAAAAGAAGCAACTTTTTTTAATATAAAAGTATGAACTACATATTTCTTGTTCATCTTTTTTATCAACCTTATATTAGTCTTATTTTTCAAAGCAGTGAATATTTGTTTTGCCCAAAGTCAAAAAAAAGAAAAAAAGTGACAAACAAACAAATTGTTGTTTTATTGTTTGATGAGAAGGTAGAGATTGACATTCCAGAGAAGGAATTCATTACAGGGGATCCAATTTTCTCCCCTTCTTTCATTCTCTTTGCATTCTCTATCAATTTTATTTTATTTTATTTTTTTGCTTTGTCTAATGATGCCATTACTTTTTCTCCTTTTTTTTCATTAAAATCCATATTATGTTTTCGAAATAGTGTAGTGCTCTATTACTTGATATGAATAATCTAATATTTTAAATCGTCAATTTATAACAGTTATGAGAAGGTCTTATGTCCTCCATTTGGAATTTTCAATCATGCGAAGTAGCATGGATTACCCACCATACTATGGATATCTGATCAGATGATGCTAGTAGATTTTTTGACTGCTCAGAATTCATATTAGGAATTTTCTTGTTACAAACATTAACAGATACTTATTTAGTTGATTGCATACCAATATACCATAAATCGTGAAATGATGATTCATTGATTTGTTGGAACTGATTATTGTTCAATTCAACGACCATAATGCGGGATGATCATGCTAATTTCCTGGAAGTTCAATGAGATTGACTGACAAGTCTTTGTGATGGTTGGAATTTACAGACTTTTGGTGTGGGATCAACCAGATTGCTATCTGCCTAGACCAGTATTAATAGCCATTATGTTGCTACAAGAGTCAAGGTTTCTTTATTATAATGAATTCCCTACCTACATGTGATTATCGTCAATTTGTCTGTTTCATGACTTAAGAAGCAATGGTGCTTCTTTGTTGTTTGTTACTATATGCATGTTCCAGAGGATAAATTTGTTGTATCAACATAATAATTATCTTTTTTGGTATATGCTAATCAGTATTTTTCCTCTTTTGATATAAATTTGTTAAAAATTTACTGTTACATTGTGATTATCTTTGCATCAGTAATGCGGTCGCATAGGTACTGTTACTGTTTAACTAATATGCCTTCAAGCATGTGATTATTATCAACTTGTTTATTAATCAAGTTTCAACTTAAATAACAAAAAATATCAAAATTCTTCTTTTGTAAAGGATCTTTATAAACCCTCCACATATCTACCTAGTCAATATGTCATTCCTGGATATGTGAACCCTAAAGTAGATTCTTGTTTATCATTGTGGTCTGTATTGTATTGGCATACCTTTAATCTGGTGATGGCTTAGATCAGTACTGATACAAGTTGACTAATTTGACTAATGGTGCATTTCTGCGTATTATTACAAAAATGCTCATTTACTTGGGTGATTTTAGCTTCCTATATCAAATTTTGTGATGGGATCTGGTACGTTTTATCTCAGTGTACTTCCTTTTCTTACTATGGCCTAGAATCAAGCATATATGCATGGATACCTCTTGGTAGGAGTACTGATTTATGGTGATCTACGTATATTGATGCAATATGTTCATGTGTTCCCTTTTGCCGCTTAGCAGATTAATTATAATCCCTGATCATAGTGCACAATCTTCACAAATGGTGTTTTTACCAGTAACATAAGTTCCTTTTTCTTTTTACTATTCTTAATTGGTATCGAGAGCAACACTTGCTAATGATCGATGGATTAATCAAAAAATAGCATTTCTTTCAAACAGCTGCAAATTGGATCTTTGTTTGCTTCTTTACTTTATTTTTTAGTCACTTTTATCGCCTTACCCTTTTAATCAAAATTGGTTCATTTGTGTGGCTGACTCTTTAGAAGCTGATTATTTGGACAGGTTTCATCCATCTTGCATGGGCATGGCAATTGAGCAGGCAAAAAAGTTGGATTGTTTTCTGTGCTCGGACTGTGACTCTGAACGTGAAGCTAAAAGATCTATGAATGCAGCTTCACCAGATTCTGAGACAAAGGTGATATAGTCACTATATATCCTACACCATCAGTGTACATTCTTATTGAAGTAATTATAGATGCAAGTTTTTCATCGCTGATCTGCATAGTTGGATGTATATATTTTTTTCTTTCCATACTCCTCTGAGTTGTATGCTGGCATTTAGCTAGTTTATATAGCATGACCAGGATACTCAGTGACTCCAGGGCAATCTGAAATTGTACGTGTAGTTCTAGAAAATGTGTGTAAAAATGATCTAATTGCGTCTCTATTTATGTAGGCTGAATCAAAGAGGCGGAAGAGGTAATTGCAAATGCTGTAGATTTGGGTCTTTTAGGATGTAGTCATTTTATAAAAGGGTTGTCATCTTTCCGGACATGGCAATGTACAGTGCAGTTCATGGACTACTAAAAGAACCAGTGTCATGTTTTGAACTCTTGAAACTATTATGAATCTTTTTTTAGGTCTACTTTAGATATATATATATTTAAGGTCTACCAACTTTTATGAATCTCTAAGGCGGTGATGTTTGTACTCATATCACCTTTGATTTAGTCTAATTTGTTCTACTTCAAATTTACCTTCCTGGTAAGGCTTGTAAGAGTAGTTTATAACTTGGAACCTTTTGTGTTGCATGTGTTATCATGGATTTTGATCTCATTTAAAGATTGTCTCTCTCTTAAGGCACCGAATAATTGTATTAGAAAATTTTAATACAATGTATATAGTTAACATGACATATATATAGCATAAGAGTAGAGAAAATTAAAAATATAACTAAGTAATGTAACAAATTTCAATATACAATTTTATAAGACCGCTGCAAGGAATTGGGGATCAGTGCCTAATTTGGTTTCATTATATTTTTTAAATGTAACAGATCGAATCAAAGTGTAATTAAATGTATATTTTCTAATCACGGGACTATGGTACGTACTTTAGGCTTAGTGGCTTAGATGCCAGAGAAATTGCAAGATCGTTTGTTTAACATATAGACAAGAGAAGTTGCAGTATTATGACTTTATTTTCGCATACAAATAATTGAAGGCTATAGATAGCAGTTGTTGGCACTATTACATGACATTTGACGGTTTTATATATGTATTTGCAATAACTGAAAGGTAAGTAAGTAGTGGGATCCTTTTATGCTTTCGAATTATTTTAGTATATATATAATTAAAAAGTTGACATGTCCTAAGATTCTATCTTCAAGAAACATAATTGATTTTCTATGATTCTATCCTCAACAAATAATGATGTTGAGGTATCAAGTAGCGTTCTATCTGTATTTACGAAATTTCAGAAATTTGGTTCCATTTGCTTACCGAAACTTCATCAAAGTTGTGAGGAAATGGTTTTTGCCGTCTTATTGCAGCAGTTGCAAAATCCCCTTTCTTCAGTTAGCTTTTTTGTTGTTATAAGCAATGATTTTAAGTTAAGAAATAGTGCTCAAAGATCTCTGCTAGGAATTCTGCACAGTGAACTTTTGCTTTAAGACGAGTAAAACCTATCTTGCTTTGAGTTTTGATATTTCTTCATCCTCATCTGCAAATTTTTAATATAAATAACATTCATATATCACAATGAGACATGATTTGGTGCGATGCAAATTTCTCTTCAAGTCGAATATTGAAAGTGAAATTAAAAATAAAAGTGCTTTGGGTCCAATCCTTAATTTTCTTAGAGTTGCTTGAATTTTCTTAAACAAGGTGAAGGAGCGGGAGCAAGTGTGTATGGAGCTTTGGTTGGTGATCATGGAGGAGCTTTATATGTAAATCGTTGTGGAGGCATTGGACTGATACCAGGCACTGTTTGAGCTAGGCTTGCTATATAATCGAGCTAGGGGGTCAACTACGACTATGAGTCATTCTATGAAATCAACAGCGTCTTTAAACCGTATTATTCATAAAATGTCGATCAAGTTAGTTAGCTTTTTAAATTGTTCATGAGAGCATCGATATATATAAATTATAGAACCATACTTCGATGCCACAGCCTTTCCATAAGTCCATTGAGCTTTCACTTGTTTACTGGTTTTCCAATATTTTCAAATTTCTTTTAATCAAGACACTTATTCATTATCCACATTATCTAATTAGTTACTAAGTAGTCGCATGGAGAGCATATTTACTGATCGGCATTACCCAAAAGTGTCATCAATCACGATGCGTTTTGTTATGGTGAGCAGTAGCGAGCGAGTAGTGTTCTACAGTGCCATGCGTACATATATATAATATTGGAGACATGTCTCGCCGAAAGAGAGAGAGAGAAGGAAAGAAAGAACAAAAGAGAAACAGTAGAGCAGTGAATGTTATGATTGGGAGCGATGTGTTCACAGGACATCGCCATGGTTAAATAATTTCTTGGGCGTTGAGAATTCAACACGTAGGCGATCGATTGCGAGAGGAATGTGTTGCCGGAATATCCTACATAAGTACGTATCCATGGAGAAGAGTGGAAGGATGGAGCATGCCCACTGTCACTGTTGTTCGTCAGATGATCATCTCATGATCTTTACCAAAATTTAACAATAATTCTAACCTTTTGAATAACGAGGAAAATCTGCAGTTTCGCTTCCGATCAGGTGGTGGTGGTGCGCAAAGCAAACCACGATTCCACGAGATCGCGATCCTTACATCGATGTAACCGAGCGATCGAGAGCCACCAATAACTTGTCGCCGACAAGCTCGTGCTGCTCTCATGCCCTCCAGCACTCCACGCACGTCACGCCGGAGCATGCACTTGGGTACGTGCGCACTCCTAGCCATCGGCCCCGGTGCCACGACCTCACGTTCACGTACGACCTACCACGGCCAGACAAACCGCACTGTTCCTTCTGCCACCTCCATCAAAACCTCAAGTCAAACTAGTATAAAGCCAACCCCCAAATCCCGGGCGACCTACTCCTACTCTCCTCTCCACACAACCATATGTAATGCCCTCTTTCTTTCTCTCTCTCTCTCTCTATCTCTTGGTTCCCGTGCCATTAATTCTCTTCCTCTTCCCTGCATGATTAGTATTTTCCTTTAAAAAAAAATACACATATGTATTGTACTCACTATTATGTTATGTAATATCCTCTGTTATCACCTCTCTAATCCTCACACCTTTTAAGATGAGGCAGAACAACAGCGTCGTCTAACAATAATGCATAATTTGGACAGGATGAAAAGGGCTCTCATCATCATACGCATCAAAGTTCACAATCCCTCAGTGGAGAAGTCAATGGTCGTATATATTATGACATACTTAATTTGTGTTGAGCCATTTGGCATTCTATTCACTGGCACTTTGCCCTTTTGATTCCATTTTCACTTGCAGCTTCTCCTCCTTCATGTGGCCATGTGGAAGGTTTGCCTCACAAAAGAGAGAGAAAAAAGAATGTCTTTGTTTGTTTAATTCGGAGAGCAGCGTTAACTGCTCCGGTGGAAAACCTTGAAGCTGACAAAAAGCCACAAAAGCAACTTGATCCATTTCTGTCTCGCTTAAAATGCGGAAGCACATGGCTGATCCTTTGCATGCCTCATAATTTAGATCCGTGAAGAGTTGTTTAGGCTCCACGAGGCTACAGTTTATGCTTGCATATGTCAAATCTGAGTAATTATCAACTTCTAGTTCTCACTAAAAACGAGAGCGATTAAGCCATGGGAAAAAAAAGAAGAAAAAGTGGTAGAGTAGTGTAGAATAGAGGACCCATGTTGATCCTATGTTATCTTTCTCATTCCCAACACACGGATATACACATCTGTAGCCCATGTGTTCGCACTGATTGATTAATGCAAATATTGAAAATTCCTAGTGGATTAGTTGGTTAATCATATCTTAAGACAAGAAATATCCAAATGCATGGCTTCCATTACTATATATTTTGAAGGTGAGGCATGAAGATATCCATCATATCCCCTGTCCATCTACAGTGTCCTCCCTCCCAGCATCTCTCTTTTTTAAACCCATCCCCTACACCTCTCTTCACCTCCACATTTCCACTACAATCTCACCATATCCAATTCCCTCTTTTCCTTTTCTTCCTATACATGTCTTCCTCCAAGTCCATCGACAATGCAACAGCGAAGGATCAAGCTGGGTGCAATGCTAACGCTAGTTCTTCCATGATGGACTTCTCCCAGGCTAAGAATTCGCACTCATCATCATCATCATCTTCTTCTCCATCCTCCGGCGAGAGGAGAGGAAGGAGGAAGCCGGCTGAGCCGGGGAGGTTCCTCGGGGTGAGGAGGCGGCCATGGGGGCGATACGCTGCGGAGATAAGAGACCCAACGACCAAGGAGAGGCATTGGCTGGGGACGTTCGATACTGCACAAGAAGCTGCTCTGGCTTACGACAGAGCAGCACTCGCCATGAAGGGCAGTCAAGCGAGGACCAACTTCATCTACTCCGAGACTCCCATCACCGCATTCCAGTACTCCGTCCTCCCTCATTTCCATTCCCAAAGCTTCAACATCCCGCAGCCGCCGCGCCACGGCCACCTCACCGGTGGTGCTCTGCCCGTCGTTCAATCCCCCGACGACAGCGCCTTCTCGATCCAGAGCCATCGCCATAGCATCTCCGCCCCGAGCCGTCGCACTGCGGCGGAGTTTAAGAGCAATGACGTAGAGATTTCTGATGACTTCCTGTTTTGCGATGACACCAGGTCGGGGTACTTGAGCAGCATAGTCCAGGAGAGCTGCCGCCGGTCTTCCAACTCCCGCAAGCACTCGACTGAGCCAAATGCTCCGGTGGCTTCCCAACTGCAGAACCAAACATCATCCAGCAACGCTAATGGAGATGATCAGATGATCTCGGAGATGAGCAAAGCGTTTTGGATGGATGAACCAGTGTGGGAACTCAGTTTCCCTGGTTCGAATGGCATCAATACGGATAACATCGGCAGCTCCCTGCCAAAGATCTCTGATTCCTACGACCTGTTTCTTCATTGACTGATGCTTTGATTACTAATGTAGCGTCCACTTCTGCATGGGATTTATATATAATTAACTAGATGTGTCATTGAGCTTTCAGTAAGATTTGAAATGCAAATATGTTGAATCTTTTTATCAGAGCATTTTATGCTTACCAGGTAAAAAGGTGAAGCAGCATCACATGAACGAAGGCACACTAAAGACTTGATTTTGAAAGCTGTGCATGATCCTTCACTGTTTTTTGCAGTTATATATGTACCTGGAGCAAGAGGGCAAAACAGTTCAATTCCCTTTGTTTTTTCCTCTAAAAAGGAGAAGAGAATGGAGGCCTGGTGATGCATTAATGCTGCTGATTGACTTTATTACTGTTATCTGCTTGCAGAAAGTCCAATGAGTGTCTTATGTTAGATGTCAGACATAAGAACAGTGAGTGCCTTTGTTGCTTTCTAAGAATTGTCTGTATCTTATATCTGAAGTAGCGTTGTTGAACACTACTTGCTAACTTGCTCAGATGGATCCAACTTTCCACCTCCATATCCATTTCCTAAGTGCAATCCAACTGCAAGTCAACTTTTAATAGTAAATTGATCCTACCTTCCTGTTTGGCCCAATGGATTATCTCTGGGTACTCATGTAGTAGTAAAGAATTTCTAGCTTTCGATGAAAAGCAAGTTGGTCTTAAAAGTTGTGGCAGGACAAGCTCATGGAATTAGTTCGGTTTTTTTTTAAATAATCTAAATATTTAATTTTTTCAATAAAAAAATACAAAATAGTTCGTTTAATTTATGGTAGAGCTATGGGTTATTTATTTGATTTTGTAATAAATGAATTAAATTTGGTTTTAAAAAGTGGTGTAATTTGATAAAAACATGGTATTATTGAGATTAGTGATACAAACGAATCAAATTAAATTGAATACTATGAATATTGATATTTGATATCTAATTTAAAATATATATATGATATTTAAATTTGATTTAAAATTTGAAAATATTAATAATTTTAATTCGAGTTTGATTCAAAATAAAATTTGAACTCGAGTTTTGTATGTATTTTGAGTAGAATCAAAATAAGTTTGAAATATCTTAAATTTGAGTTGGATTCGAATTATTAAAATTTTATTTAAGCATATTTAAATTAAAATTATATTAAAATAATTATAGTTCGATTTGAATTCAGTTTACGAGCGATTTATGAATAATCGAATAAAATATTATAAATTTGAATTTGACTCAAAAAAAAATTATCTAATATATTTGAGTTCGATTCGAATTCGATAATTTAAAATACAAATATGTTCGATTCGTTTGCCCCCTAATTGAGACGATTGGGTAAAATGGGCCAAAATTTCCAATTGCAACCTAAAATTTGGGCTAATTTAGAAAATAATTTATTCTTTCATAAAATATCTCCTAAAAAATTGAATTAATTGAGACAAACTAAATCAAACATATGATTCTAATTATTGATTTTTTTTTTTAATTTTAAGCTTGATTTAAGCTTCAACGCTTGATCTATTCAGACTTTATCAAGAGATTTATTCAAATTTATTTATTTATTTTTTAAAATTATATTTTAAATTTATTTGATTTCATAAATATTAACAAATTGAATATATATATATATATATTTAAATTTATTTATTTACTTTAATAAATTATTTGATCTTATTTATTTAATAGATTATATATATATTAAATAAATCTAAATAAATTTTTATTTAGAGGGGTCCGGTACGGTATATCGAATTCTAAACTTATATATCGTATAAAAAAAATCGGTATTACAAAATTCATATCAAATTTTTGGTATACCAAAATTTTAATATAGTATAACTTTTATATCGTTTATAGTAAAATTTTGATATCGATACGATATATATAATATACTGATATTAAATTTTATATCGATATCGAAAAATTCGGTACAGTTAATATCATACCAAAATTTTTAATATATCAAAAAATTAATATAATTCAATATATTTTGATACAATATGGGTGATATATCAAAATTTTAATATTTTTCTTTATCCTTATCCCTAATTTTTCTTGATTTGGGTCACTTGTCCTTGAGTTCCATTGGCCCTTCGAGTTAAATTGTCAAATCATTTACCATCATTAAATCTGCATATTTAATACACTAATATCACGGTTCTGAATCTTAACTAAGAAGATTTGCATTTTGATTATTATACATTTTGATAAGTCAGATAATTTTTTCTATGTTAGCTGATGAGTGTAGGATGTTGGGTATTTGAGTTTTAATATAATCACAGATTATTGTACAAAAATTATCTGACTTATCAAAATTTACAATAATCAAAATTCAAATCTGTCATGAAGAACCCACGGGCTTTATGAAATCACAGATTTAAATACAATATTTATATAATCACATATTGAATTTTGATTATTGTACATTTTGATAAGTAGATAATTTTTTCTATGACTACAAGATGTTTGTTTCATACTTGCAAAACTAACTCAAAAATATTTGAAATATTAAAAACCCACCAGCTTTTTTATAGAAATAAAATTATATTAAGTTGCACTTTGTGTGCACTCGTGCATGTATTAAAATAATACTATAGTTGTGTATTAAATCTGAAAGTTGAAATATAAATGTTATAATATTTTGAAGAATTCAATTCAAAATTGTATATCATAAGGAAGCAAGGTAAAGATATGGGTATGTTTCATAACTTAGAAGAAGAAAAATTCTGACAGTAATAATAGAAATAAAAAAAAACAATTATAATCCTTTAGGCATGTGAAGGATTACTTCATCCTGCCTAATTTCCTTAGGGGTGGATAAAATTTTGATAAAATCAAATTAATCGAATTAAATCGAACTGATCAAATTAAGAAATTTGGTTCGGTTAATTCAATTTTTCTTTTTTAAAAAAAATCCCATTCAGTTTTCCATTAATTCAGTTCAGTTTTAAAATTTGTAATCTGATTAAATCGAATAAAGATATTAATTTGATTATTTTTTATTTAAAAATATAATTAATTAAATAAAATTTAAATTTGATTAATTTAATTTTGAAATTTTATTAATTTGGTCAAAAATTAAATTAATCGATATTTTATCGATCTAATTTATTCGAATTTTTTTATAAAAAAAATAATTAATTTAATTGGTTTGAAAAAATTCTCATTTATTTGATTTTTGATTTATTTAATTTAATCAATTCGATTTTAATTGAATGTTCAACCTTACTTGTCAGTGACGGCCATAAGGAGCAATGCGCCTATGATGAAGATTGTCTGACCGATACAAAGCGTGTAGATCGGACAACTAATATGCTGCACAGTGTATCACAAATCCGATGGTGATGGAACTTTTAGAGTTAATGGACTCGAAGGAATTTAGAGAGTTAGAGTAATAAAAGTTGGGGAACGAATATATATATATATATATATATATATCTATCATGTCGTCAGAAATAGAGTCATTAATACTGCACTCTTTCAATAAAATGGGGGAGATGAGAATGGAGGATCGAACAGCACCCGCACGTGTGGACGAAAGAATGGATCCATAAGTAGCACCTGCGT
>JBBUKS010000060.1:1914491-1932224 GCA_038050645.1 Hedychium gardnerianum | reverse complement strand
TAATATAATTTTTTAAATAATATTTTTCAATTTAATTTTTAAACCAGAAATGTATTAATAAGAGTTCTATATATATTCTCCCCATTAAGTTGACACTCCCTCTCAACTTGTCATTAGGATTTAAGTTTGTTTTATTTTGATTAACTTTCACCACATAATTTTCAAATATTATTACATATAATTAAGTTAGCAATTTGTTATTTAATTAATTAAGATAGTTTATTTTGATGATTAATTACTTAATTAAATAAGACTATTTTTATGATTAATTAAAGGTTAATTAATTGATGTTTTCTACATAACACCCCATTAAGTTGACTAGTTTTCTACATAACACACTCTGTTCTTTATTTTCTACTCATGTTTTTCAGTGTCTAAGCTTTCAATTTCTATAAGAGGTTACTCCGCCCGAAGGAGTTTATTTTAGTGCTTTTTCATTATCTTGGATTAACAACCACCTAGGTTATAACCAAGTAAATTCTTTCGCCTCTTTTCTTTTTTATATTATTTGTTTTTATTTATTAATGTGTGTGTCCTTGCTAAGTTCAATAGCAAGAGAAAGTCTTAATTTCAAATTACAAGGCTATTCACCCCTCTAGCCGGTTCAACAGGATCTTACACCCCCCTTCTAGCACTTTTTTCGATCCTACACTATTGATTCTTGGGTCTTAGAGTCAAGTGCGTCTTTTCATACTACTGCTCAATGTGAAATTATGAAAAATTATGTTGCTGAAAATCATGAAAAAGTATATCTAGCTAATGGAGAACCTTTGGATATTGTGGGTATTTGAAGTATTCATTTGAAAATATCAAATGGGGTTGTATGGAAAATACAAAAGGTTAGACATGTTCTAAAATTGATGTGAATTTAATTTCAGTGGGACAACTTGATGATGAAGGGCATAATGTCATCTTTTGTGATGGTTCATGGAAGATTACAAAGGGTTCTATGGTGGTTGCACGTGGTAAGAAAAATGAAACTCTTTATATGACTTCTAACTGCAGAGATATGATTGTTACTGTTGATAGTTGTGCCAAGTCAGATTTATGGCATCCCAGACTTGGGCATATGAGTGAAAAAAGGATGAAGATGCTTGTCTCGAATGGTAAAATACCAAAGTTAAAATCGGTTGATCTCCAATTATGTGAAAGTTGTATTCTTGGAAAATAGAAAAGAGTTAGTTTCTCTAAGTCAGGAAAATATCTAAGAGAAGGAAAATTAGAGTTGGTGCATACTTATGTTTAGGGGCCTTCGTCTGTTAGTTCTCTTGGAGGGTCAAATATTATGTGACGTTCATTAATAATTCTACCAAAAAGGTATGAGTTTATTTTATAAAAAATAAATTTGATGTGTTTGCTACTTTTAAAAGATGGTAAGCTATGGTAGAAAATGAGACCAATTTAAAAGTGAAGTGTTTGAAATATGATAATGAGGTTGAATATATTTCTGATAGCTTTAAATAGTATTGTACTGAGAATGGGATCGAGATGATGAAAACTGTTCTTGGAAATCCTCAACAAAAATGGTATGGTAGAACGGATGAATAGGACTTTGAACGAGTGTGCAAGGAGCATGAGGATTCATGCAAGATTGCCTAAAGTGTTTTGGGCTGATGCAATCAACACAGCAGCTTATTTGATTAATAGGGGTCCTTCAGTGCCTTTGAATTATAACATACCAGAGGAAGTTTGGAGCAGCAAAGAGGTAAATTATTCTTTTTGAAAGTATTTGGTTGCCTCTCTTATGTTCATATTGATGCTTTTGCGAGAAATAAACTTGATCCAAAGTCTAAGAAATATTTCTTCATTGGTTATGGTGATACTGAGTTCAGTTATCATTTCTGGGATGATGAAAATAGAAAGATTATCAGGAGTCGAGATGTAATTTTCAATGAGCAAGTGTTGTATAAAGACAGACTAAGTAAATCTTCAGAAATTGTTAATTATGTAGTAAATAAGTCTAAGGTATTTCACCTTAAAGATTTTCCGGTGAATGATTGACAACAAGATGCTCAAAATAAAAATAAAAAAATACTCCTAACAAACCAAGAGAATGTAGCCCCATAAACCACTCTTGTGCCGAAATTACGAAGATATTAGAAAATTGTAAGGCCACCACTTAGATTCTCTCCATCACTTAATTATATTTTATTGACTGACAGAGGTGAACCAGAAAATTATGAGACGGTGCAAGTTGATGAATCAATCAAATGGTAGTTAGCCATGCAAGATGAGATTGATTCTTTGATGTCTAATCAGATATGACAGTTAGCAGAGTTGCCTCTGGGAAAGAAAGCATTGCAAAATAAATGGGTTTATCGGATAAAAAAGGAACATGATGGCAGTAAGCGTTATAAAGCAAGACTAGTGATAAAAGGTTTTCAATAGAAAGGAGTTGATTGCACTAAAAATTTCTCTCCCGTGATGAAATTGACCACAATCAGAATCATACTTGGGTTAGTGGCACAAGAAAATCTGCATCTCCAGAAGATGAATGTATAAAAACAATATTTCTTCATAGTAATTTGGAGAAATAAATTTACATGCAGCAGCCACAGGGTTTTGAGGTACAAGGAAAGGAGAAAATGGTGTGTAAACTTCAAAAGAGTCTGTATGATTTAAAACAGGCGCCTCAACAATAATATAAAAAGTTTGACAATTTTATGTGCAGTAATGAATTTCTGAGATGTCATGCATATCACTGTTGTTACATCAAAAGGTTTGATAGCTCTTATATTATTTTATTTTTATATGTTGATGATATGTTGATTGTCATATCCAGTCTACTGGAGATTCAGAAATTGAAACAGAGAATGTCAGATAAGTTGCGATGAAGGATTTGGGTGTTGCAAAACAAATCCTTGGAATGAGAATTATCAAGGATAAAGAAGTCCTAAAGTTGTCTCAAGAAGAATATGTGAAGAAAGTACTTTGCAGATTCAGGATGGATAGAGAAAAACCCGTGAACATGTACACCTTTGGCTGGTCATTTTCGTCTATCCAAGAATCAGTCACCTTCGTCTGAAGAGGAGCAAGCCTACATGAACAAGGTACTGTATGCCCCTGCAATTGGTTGTCTTATGTATGCAATGATATGTACTAGACTAGACATAGCACATGCAGTGGGAGTTGTAAGCCATTTTAAGAGCAATCCAAGAAAACAACATTGGGAGGCAGTTAAATGGATTCTTAGGTATTTGAAAGGTACTGAAAGTTTCACTTTATGTTTTAAAAAGTTGGATTTTGACTTGTATGGATATGTTGATGCGGATATGGTCGGTGATGTGGATGGTAAAAAAAGTACTATTGGTTTTATCTACACTCTGGGTGGTACTATAGTTAGTTGTGTTTCTAAATTGTAAAAGATAGTTACACTTTCTATCACTGAGGCAGAGTATGTTGTAGTAACTGAGACTAGTAAAGAGATGATGCGGTTATAGTCTTTTTTTGGGAGAGTTGGGTCACAAATATGATAAAAGTATGTTATATTGTGATAGCATGAGTGTTATTCATTTGGCAATAAATCCTATATATCATGCTAGAACTAAACATATACAGATTTGATATCACTTCATAAGATCAATTTTAGAGGATGAAATTTTGACTCTTTGTGGCAAAAGGCGAAACGCTATGAAATTTTGACTCTTGAGAAGATGAAAGGAAGTCATAATCCAGTTAATATGTTGACAAAGATTGTAACTATTGAGAAATTGAAGTTGTGTTTTAACTTCAGTTGGACTTCTCCACTGAAGATTGGAAAGTCGTTGTCGCTACAAATGGAAACGATTGATGGTGGATTAGTCTCCAAGTGAAAGATTGTTAATATATGTGGAGCTTAATTATTTATTTAAGGATATTTTAGGCATTTGACATATATTGTATTGCCGTCCTAAAATGAGATATATTTTATGGTAGCCGTCCGATGATTTCCTTTCTAGATAGAGTGTGAGAGAGACGAACAAAGAGTGACAAAAAAAGAGTTCTAGGAAAATTGGTTCTCATAAAAATTCTTTTTTAATCTTGGTTTCAATATAGTGAAAACTTGTAGTGATGGTAAATGAATATAACTCTCACATCAAGGGTGAATCATGAAAAAATCTTGTGTTCTTATTTCTTTTTCTATCTCGTAAATTATTATCGCTTTTGATAATTAAAGACCGAAATTTTAATTCCTAACAAGACCCGGGTTCATTTCGTAATCTTTTTGGGTTGCATGTTGAGCCTGTGGTATTTGGTCACAATTAGACTTGTTGCAAGTTATAATTGAATGTGATTATAATTTTGTTATCAAGCTTTCGTCAGCTTCTAAGTTTTCAGATGGTACTAACCTTCAAGAAGTACAATAATGTCATGAATTAAACTAATTTGTCATTAAACTAAACAAATACTGTTACTTTGGGACCAAACTTAAGTACAACGATATCATTCACCATTAAGCGAGTGCATAGTGATTGATTATCTTCAACGTTAGACCATGCATTGAAAATGATCCACAAGCATAAAGCCATGCTGTGCAGATCATTGAACCACACGCCCATGGAGGGAAGCGCTCATTTGCCTCATGCTTAAACTACTCTGCTTCGACCTGATGTCTTGGTGACTTGGGAGTACTAGAGAGCACTGCCAAACTAATTGCAGACAAAGACCCTCCTTCCTCGTCATCTTCCTCTTTGTCTATTACCTGAATCTGACCCAGCTGCTTAATCTCCCTTCCTTTTCCCCAAAGAACCATGTACAGACCTCCAACTATCAACAGGGATCCTATTGCACTGCAAACAGAGAGCCCGTCTCAGATTCATATACGCTTCGATACTGAACAAGTTATACTGCAATATTAACCTTCCCATGTAGAGTTTCTCATCGAGAATCGCCCAGCCGAGAACTGCCACAGTAATCAGTAGCAGTGGGCTGAACATTGAGACGAAAAGAGGACCTCTTCTCTCTATGCACCATGACATGAGTGAAACGGCCAATCCGGAGCCAATCAAGCCCTGAAAAAAATAAATCGATTCAGTTGAGCGAATTTGGTGTGATTTATAAGTTAACTAGTTTGCGAATGCTTATGGATTTGTGTATGCGTGTACAGCATAGACGGAGGCGGCGAGCCTGATGTCCCAACCCATCGCCCACGCCGACGCTTTTCTGTCGGTACAGGCAGCTAAAACCAGGCACTGCACGCCCGCCATGAAGCACAACATGGCCGAGCTGGTGTAGGGAGAAGAGAAGCTCTTGCTCATCTTCGCCTGCGCGTGCGCTAGCTGCGTGTTAACAATATTACTTTGTGCGATACGATCTTAATTATTGTTTCTCGTACTTGGATGATGAACCAGATTGCCCAAGCTAAGCAGCTGACGATGACCAAGGCGGCACCGAGGGCCATGTTCTGGCTGCCGGCGTCGGCGCCGGCGTCCCTGCCCATCTCCTCAGCGTACCTCCAGTGAATAGGAGATGGCCACATCCTGATGAGGCCTCCTCTGTAGAAAGTCATCAGCATGGAGCCGCCTACGCATAGAATTGTTCCTACGACTTTGGCCTGGCCTGCTAGTGTTCCAAAACCCACCGTCTCCATTCTGCACGCTCCAGGGCAAAGTTTAACCATCTGGTAACGTAGATCCTTAATAATATATTTTAAAAAGTCCATACGACTTTAACGATACCTGAAAGGGATTGCGATGATGAAGGTGATGGCAGGGAGGATGTTGGTGAGGGCACACGCGATCGTTGGGGTTGATAATTTAAGCCCGAGAAAGTACAGAACTTGGTTCAACGTTGCCCTGTTTCCATCATAAGCCTATCACCATCTATTTTCTTCTATGTTTCCATGTAAAAATATCTAGTCAAATAAATTAATACGATTTTTTTTTTGCATTTAATTAAACATAATTATTTTGATGGTGAATCAACCAATATTATTTTATGCACAGCAAGCACATGCAAGCTCTGACTTCCCCCTTATAGGGCATCTCTAGCTTAGTTAACAAGCTGCCACCTACTCTCTGGTCTGCATCACTCTGCTGAAAACTCACCCAAAGATGGAGCTGAAGAGAATCTGGACGATGACTTTGCCTGTGATCAACCTGAAAGCTTCTCTGCAGACACCAAATTAAACTACTTCAATTCTTACACGAACAGAGAGCTATAAACTTTAGATAATGTACCTCTCGAGAAAGAAAGCAATGGGGAAGAGGACCAGAGTGGCGACGACCTGCCGGTAAGCAGTGATAACAAAAGGGCTCATGCCGTCGTCCAAGGCCAACTTGGATAGCACGTTCATGCCTGCGTACCCCACCTGCACAGTGACCATGGCCAAGGTTGGGATGCAGCTCTCACCACCCATCTTCGAGAAGATGTACAGAAGAGGAGTAACGCAAATTCAGCATGCAATTAGAGATCAATGGAGCTGACCTATATATAAAGAAGCTGACGGAGGTTGAGAAGGGGAAGGGCAAGTGGCGCACCGAGACGAGAAGAACTGAAACAGAAAGCGCAGGGGGACAATGGAATACAGCATTGTTATCTTGTGCGCTGCTGTTAAGGAAGTACATGGCAGTGGATATACATATACAGAGAGATTGCATGCCGAGGGAGGTTGCACGTATTAGCTGTTTGTTTCGTTTGAATTTGGCAGGTTCGTGAATTGGAGTTTGGCTTTTAATGCTTTTGCTTTGGGGTTAATTGTGGCAGTGAAACGGCTTATGGCAGGTTGTCTGCAAGTTCATCTGGAGTTACAGAAGAGGACAAAGGGATAGAAAGGGATGTGGGGGTGTGGGATTATATATATATATATATCTGGAGTTACAGATGAAATCCTATTTATCTTATTTAATTTAGATATTATAACTTAAATCCTAAAAATTAAATCCTAAGCTCTAAAACAAGACAAGCTAATCCTTGCTGCAACTTGTAACGAGGCTATATACGACAGTTTGTGCTTCAATTATACTGATCAGGGGACGAGGGAAAAGAGGGCTTAAGCTTACTAACTTGTGTTTCTAATTCTAAGCATGATATCAACAAGTCTTTTGCATATTTGTGGACCTTATGATAGGCTATAAATTAAAATGGGGTTGTCCAAACAATGTTAATCAATTTTTAGTTAATTGAAGCTGGTCCATCAATTGAACAAAGTTTGTTAATTATATTAGATATAGAGTTAGACAAAAAAAAATAGTTCAATTGGCAAACATTTTTATTTTTAATTGTGTCAAATAAAAAAGTTGTTAGCATTATTTATTGAACTCCTCTATCAATTCCAATATCTTACATATAATACTCAAATAGGTGTTAATTATAAGTGACTTAGACAAAGACCATTTTATCTTCTTTTTTTTTATTTAGTTTATTATTTTAAAAAATATACACTATTCATCTCTGTTAAATTTGTATGTATTATATTATTTATATTTATAATTTTGAAATTTAACTCTAAGAAATAAAAAGATTAAATAATTTGATAAACTTTTGAAGGGGAATTGAAATATTATTGTCTGATGTTCCATCTTCTTCTCAAAAGTTCGGCGGTCCAACCAAACCGTGCTGGAAGATTTGTTCAAACGGATGGACCGCGAATTAATATTAGTCCGTTAATACCCCTACTTTAATAATCTATCTACCGTCCGACCACACTAAAAGTTAACTACGGATGGTATAATTCCAAGGGCATTAAGGACATTTTGGAAATCCATTGGCAGCCTCTCCCTCATTTGCGAATCGCTCCTGCCTCTCTCAACGCACAACGCGCCTCTTTTATTTTTTTTCTTTCTTCTGGTCCGCGTCGCGAGCCCTCGCTCTAGGGTTAGGGTTCCTGTGAGTTTACTTACCGGCGTCAGAATTCGGCCAAATTATGTTGCCGGAGATCGTTGCCTCGATCCTAGAATCTCGCCCTTCCCTTCGCTTCCCTCTCATCCAGCTCTCGGCGCTCGCCGGGTCCTCGATGGATTGAGATTGGACTTCTATTCATCTCTGGTAAACCCCTTTCTGAACCTCATGTTTCCAACCTATACCGATAGCCGTCTCCGTGCCCTTAATGCTTGCTCTTCTTCTCTTTTTTTTAATCTCCGTTGGATTTTTCTTTTCGTTGAGTTTTTTGGAACTTTGTTCTCTTTTACTCTGCAACAGATATTTAGACACAGTTGTCGTACATGATTTTTGTTTGTTTGTTTTAGAAGGTGGGTTTATGTTTTTGTTCTTAGGGCATTTTTTACAAAATAGATATCCGCGTACCAATCATGAGTACACTTGATAACTTTTACTGTGATTCTTTTGTCATATTTGTTACGCTTCATTCATTTTAATTGATTGAACTTTTCTCCAGCACTCGATAATGTGTGCTATTGGCGGTGGAAATTTTACGAAGTTTATTTATCATGTTGATTTGGCTTTCCACACTGCATGTAGATGTTTTAGATTTGGATGAGAGTGTATTACCGACTTATGTCTTCTAAACAGTATAAAGTTCACCTTTTTTTTTCAATTCATTAGCTTCTGTCATTTCGTGTGTAATGGTAAGGCATAAATTACTCATTTTCATAATCTTTTGCCCTATTCAGGGTTGGCTGTTGTAGAAAGAAGATGCCTTCTGGTTCTCAACCTGGAAGTACAGAGACATACATGGTACGCTTGTTGGTTTCTAGCTTCAATGTAGAAAGTTTCTTTATTATCATTGCATGAAAACAATTTATTGCAACTTCGTCTTGTTGATCTTGCTGGAGTTGTGCCTTTGGTTTAGTTTAGCATACCTTTTGTAGTTATCAAAAGGCAACAAGGAAAGCTACTATGAGAAATTAGTGTGAGTAAGCTGCTGAGGATTTGGTAAAATTGTGATAAATACTTTCTATTATCAAGGTCATTGATAATGTTAATCTGACCAATTTAGGAGTAGTCAATCGTCAAAACAGTTTCCTTAACCCTTGGTGTTTTGTAATTAGATCATTGTCAAGTACAATATATGTATGACATCTTTATAATTCTAAACCCAACTAATAATAATCATATCAGTTGTGGTTTTTCTTATCTTGTTGATTCATTATATTACCATTAAATTTAACAAAATCAATATAGTCATCTTCGTGGAGTATATTCTGATAAATAAAGCATTGAAGATGCATAATCATGCGCCGTGGTCCTTATTATCTCAAGGGTATGTTTTGGAAGATGAAGACGAGGTGCTTTTACTTGTGACTACATAATTATAAAGAAGATTTTCATGGTTGTCCATAAGTTCATTTGAATTATTTTTCTGTATTTTCAGTTGTGTTCACATCTTCTCATTTTAATTTCAGATATCTGGGGTTGGATCTGTTCCAAATATGACCATCTTTCCTCCTCCATCTGGATTTGAACTTGGGGGTAATGAAATACCATCAGAATATATTTTTGATCAAGGTCAGAATTATCTTTCTACTGGCAATTATGGTTATATTTATACTGGTGAGTTCCCTTTTTGCTAAAACCCACTTAATTGAAGACCGTAAAATTATGGTGGTTTTTATGCCTTTACCATTGACATTCTAGGATATGAATCTGCAGGTGAATGGGGTGACCCTCATAGTACATATGGTTTAGATAGTCAAGATCTCCATTACATGGTAACATTTGAATCTAAAGGATATTTTGAGTACAAAATGTTTTGGGTAGTGCCAATTACCTAGCAACTCAGTATTATTTTATTTATTGTCAGGGTATGCAGGCTGAAAGTATGCCATACATGTATTATAACCCTGGCTATGGGTATTCTCAGATTCCTTATAATCAATATACTTCTTATGTTCCTGGTCCTGTTGCTGGTCTTGATGGTCAATTCGTAGGAGTTCAACCGTACTTGAACGTCCCCTCGTACCAAATCTCTTCGCCTTCCTATGTTCCAGTTGTTGTCCAACCTAGTTCAGATTTTGTGCCAACAACCTCTATTGAATCAGTCTTTGTTGGCAGCGGCACACAAGTCATCACTAGATCTGCTAATGCTGGTTCAAAAATTACACCTATACATGCATCTGTCAATGCAGCTTCCTCTGCACAGCTAACAACTTCAGCACCTATGTTGGTCCTGTCTGATGCCTCTCAGCCATCACAAAACAATCAAGCTGCACATAGACCTTCAGAAGGGTTGCAAGTTAACATTCGATCAAGTAATCTGTCCATGTCACAGCAAACTACGATGCAGAATATCAGTGTCCATCCCCATCAGGTAGGATAATTCTATTTCACAATTTGGGACTCTTGTAATTCTATTTTACAATTTGGGAATCTTGTAATTTTATCAGGTGGGATTTCTATCATTATGCTGTCTCAATCCTTGCAGTTGTTTTTTTTGAGAGTGCAATTTCTTGTTAACTTTCTAATTTCATAGTAATTCTATTTTTGGTGCAAATAATGCCACATTTCTCGTTATATAGTTATTTGATCCTTTTCTGTTTTCGAGAGTTATTCTTTCCTCTTGGTAATTTTTCTTGTTGATTACTGAATGCAATTTTTGCAAAAAAAAAAATTGAATTTTATCAATGTTCAATCCATCAGGGCGCAAATTCCAATGAAATGCAAGGAGCCTATCAGTTTTCAAATGGGAGGACTCCATATGCTCAGAGTTATGCAGACTTTGCCGGCACTTCTAGCAATGGTTTAACTGATCCTGGATCCAATGTTCTTGGTTGGGCCAGACAGGATAAGCAAAGACAGGGACCCCAGTTTACTGTTGCTCTCAGAAATTCAGATATTTTCGGTGAACAGAACAAGGGACCGAGAAAAAACAGGGCAAAAGATCAGTCTACTTTGAATAGCCTTGAGTCAGCTGAACTTGGTCCAAGAAGTGATAATGTTGTTCAAGAAGGATGTATAATTATCAGTCCTGACAATTACAATAAGGATGACTTTCCTATTGAATATCCTGATGCAAAATTTTTTGTAATCAAATCATACAGTGAGGATGATGTGCATAAAAGTATCAAGTATAATGTGTGGTCAAGCACTCACAATGGGAACAGAAAGCTTGATAGTGCCTATGCAGATGCACAAAGAAGATCTGTAGGAAAACCAAGCAACTGCCCTGTCTTTCTTTTTTTTTCTGTGAGTGTTCCCTTTCAAAGGTTTTTATTTATTGTATTTTCCCTTTTTTCATATTGAAAGAATCTTGTTCCAGGTCAATGCAAGTGGCCAGTTCTGTGGTCTCGCTGAAATGGTTGGTCCTGTTGACTTTGAAAGGGATATGAATTTTTGGCAGCAAGATAAGTGGTCTGGAAGCTTTCCAGTAAAGTGGCACATGATCAAGGATGTGTCAAATGCAAGTCTTCGTCACATTGTGCTAGAGAACAATGAGAACAAACCTGTAACTAATAGCAGAGACACGCAAGAGGTATGTAGATAATTAAGTTGTTTTATATCTTCACAGAAATAATCATCAATATTATAATATGCCTAATATCTATAGTCTGCTTATATCATTGTGAGTCTGAATGCTTGATGCTCTTTTAATTGACAATAGTTGGATAAACAAATAAAAGTGCTTGGATGCAATCAAATGCAGGGATGCTTTGTGTGAGTTAGTGAATGTATAGTTTTCTCAATATTATCTTTGTATTGGATTACCATTTCATTTGAGGATTTCCCTACATCATTTATCCATAAATAGAAAATATGAAATGACAATATAGATGAATGCAGGTCTTCCAGCACCATTTATTTTATTTAGAAGCATTCTCAGCTTTGTTGTTGCTGCTAAAAAAATCTCTTCCATTTATGAAAATAGAAGCGAAAGTTAAATAGTATGAGATCCTTTGCCAAATTTTGCCTTATTTTGGGAGTTTAAGACTGCTTGAGGATAGAAGAATATTATGTATAAGATATGGATTTAGTTGGGAGTTTAAGACTGCTTGAGGTCCTTTTGTCAATTGAGTCGTGAAATGACAAGATGTTGAATCCATCTTTGGCTCTTGTTGCTAGTATTTTGCAGGTAGTACTCATGTTTTGGATAGCAGATCTTATTTGTGATAGAGAGCTTCTCTAGCAATCTGATTCATATTTTTAATGTTTTGTTTACATTTAGCATCCCACATAAGATACAAAGTGATGACATACCAGCAACCATTGAGTGCAGGAATTAGGATTAATATTTGGGAATTCAATGGTTATTCAAAGTCTGATAACATATAAGGAGTAGTCTTCATATTTATTTATATATATATATATACTGGATATATACTGTACAATTCCTCTTTAAGTAATTTATCCTGATATCAACATAGTTATCTGTGCTTCTGTATAGCATATGTTCGGTGATATATTTTATCCATTCATGATACCAATGTTTTCATTTAGTTTTATTTGGTAACATATACTAACATTACGACATTGGTCATGTGCCTTATCCACAGATACCCTACAGCGCAGGCATAAATATGCTAAAGATCTATAAGAGTAACCTGATGAGGACGTCAATACTTGATGATTTTATGTTCTACGAAGAGCGGCAGAAGAAGATGCTTGAAGATAAATTAAGGAATCTCGGGAGGACCTTTGATGCCTCTCATTACCTGCCTGCACTTGTTGCCTTCAATAGACAAGATGGCAATGCTGAAGTGTCTTCGAGGGCAGATGGTAATCAATCAAGTGATAGGGGACAGGTCACCATTGCAGTTGGCCATCAGCCAGCCAGTAGTTCAGAACAACCTTTGAAACATACAGAAACAGCTCAAGATGATTCAGTATCTAGGCCTTTGAAAGTAGCTGGAAAAGATGAGGGTGTTTCAGCTGATCAGTTTCAGAACACAGATGATAAATTGATCGCCGCTGCTGTTTCCTTGCCTACCAAGGCAAATGAGAAACATGCTACAATAGATTTAAAGGACCAAATTCATGTAGAAAATGGAGTGCAACCAAATGTTGATAATCATAATCAAAACGTGGAAGCTAAAATGAAACCTACAGCCAACCATCTGCCAAAATCTGATGAAAAGCAGCCAACTGTGGCAAATCAGCTGAAAGCAGAAACAAAACCATCAAGTTCTGATGTTCACGGAAAAGTAGATGGAACACAGTCAAAATGGAGAATTAGTCGCCCTCTATCATCCAATGAGAATACTAACAGATTGAAGGATGTCAATAGTGTGGGCAAGTTTGGCTCTGGAGAGGAACAACTTAAGAAAAATACTCATGTCTCTGAAAGTTCTTCCGTCAAAGTAACACAGCCTAAATTAGATGCAAATGGCAAAGATAAAGGTGGTGTGCCTTCTGTTGGTCCAAAGCAAGTTCCATCCAGAGACTTGGGCACCACGGAATTAGATCTCATTCCCACTGATTTTGTGACTGTTGGTTCAATGCAAATACAGGTAAAGGATCTCGGTCAGTCATTTTCTAGTGTCACGCTTGGTGGATCTGTGCTGAATGATGAATCTAAGGGAATGAAGTTGGGCAAGAAGGGTACTTCAGCTGACAGTCTGCAACTGAAGAGACGTTAAATGGTCTGGTTGCGCTAATTGTTTTTGCTTCTGCTCTGTATGGGCCTTTTTAGCAGTTCAATGAGGTTTGCTGTTGGACTGTGCCATTCTTAATTATCTAAAGGTGATTCTACTTTAGGGTTTTTCTTCTTTAGTTCAATTGGCGATGGCTAGGGATCGACTCCTGTTGGAATTTCAGTTTGCTTTTGGATGCTGGTTTTGTTACCCTCGGTTGTGTTTTGGGAAGACATAGGTTTAAGGTGGTGGGTAATTCTTTTTCTCTCCAACTGTTGATGAAATCTTATTTTAAGATGTTACAACATGTCACTCTTTTTTGTTACTTTCGTGACATCAAAAGTCTGATACAATATAGTGGTGAATTATACAGCTCTTTCCTGGCTTGATCTCGTTCTTCCTTTTAACTTGCAATTTTCTTACTGTTAGTTGGATGTTACTTATTAAAATGTGTATGCGTAGCTGTGTAATCTGGCTCAATTAAATTAGTAAAATTGATCAAGTTGCCGTTCCGATACATGTACGTCCGACCATTTGGTGTATAAGCCAACTGTCTAATCATGTCATCTTTATCGAATTAATCTGGATAGCAAGAAATGGCTTAGGTATTGAGTTTACGTTAATTAATTTTGAGATAATTAATTTAATTTTATAAAAAAAAAATTATTGACTATTAAGATAAATTAAAAAATGAATAATTCAGTCAGCGTTTTTAAATTAATCGCTAGAAAATTTTATTTATTAATTTATTGAGACTCAAACTTAGACTCATAAACTAGGATACCACTACCCCATTATTCGAAGCAAAATAATAAAGAAATGACCTTTCTGATCATATATTTTTATAATATATATTATGACATTTCAATTATATTTAATATTTAAAATAAATTATAATATTTGATGCTAATTCGATCCATTTAAGTTTTATTTATAAAATTATATAAAATTTATATGTCAAGTCTTCTATGAAAATTCACAACGAAAATGATCGAGCATAAATGCTGATGCACTTTTTATTGTTTTAAAGTAAAATTGAACTTACTGACATTTAGATATACTGTTAAATCAACGAACTAAACGTTTAATTTCACACCACTCTATATATTTGTTAATGTTTAATACACTTTCAGTATTTTTATGAGGGCATACGTATCTGTAAACTGGGAGTTATTTGATACCATAGTTTATTACATTGCCATTTGGACATACAAGGAAACCATTAGACCTATTTCCTTCTAACTAAATAAACTAATTAGACCTATTTCTTTCTAGACATAACCAATTGAAGGAACATGTATATGGGAATGACAGAGAAACTGAGAAGGATGTAAAAGAACATACAAAAGAAATTTAATTAATTGTTATTTAATTATAGACATACAAAATAAAAAAGATGGGTGTTTGAAATATCTCTTCAAACACATATATTCCATAGTCATGTAAACAACCAATATTAAACCATTATTACCACACCAAAACAGCCACCTTCAAAATGATAAATACAGTACTACAGTCTGCAACTGATCCCACTGTGACTGTTAACTCATAAATCCATTCTGCCATAGTTGAGAGCATCAAGAATCCTACCATGAACCCTTCATGCATTACCCTCCTCTTAAGAGGTGTATTTATTTTTCCAGGGGGTTCCTCCTTCAGTTAGGTGCTCATTGGAAAGAACAGAATTCTCAAGAAGAATGCAGCAGATTATTTGAAGAACCAAACAAAAAAAGTTACAATTACAAGTTTGCAACGAATAAATTCCTAAAACACATCTTAGGCAAATACAAAACTAGAAAACACTAATCAGCTATGAAATCCAGTGATTCTGAATGAATATTGAGTGCAAGTACTCTAAACAAAAACAATTAGTAGCTTGAAACCATTGCATTCTAAAAAAACATAATCCAACGTGACCTACACTAATACAATCACGAACTAAATATGAGTAAGTTAGAAAAAGGTGTCGACTTTTTAAGAAATATCAACAATGATCAAGAGGTCAAGCCCAGAACATCAAGAACATATACAATCTTATACTATCCTCCAACCAAGAAGCAAATATAACCAGTCATACAGTAGCAGATTCACCAATTAATTATGCACCGTCGACTCACAAAAGAAATCGCATCTCAAAACAAGGTTTCACAATGAAGATTAGTCCTCAGAACATCAACAAAATATAAAGCACTGATGCTAATTTTTTTCTAAAAAATATGCTGATTTTTTTCAGCTTGATATAGAGAGACCTTCATGTAGAAGCAGCGCAATAGTGCTCACTCACCTTGCGCCTTCTGGTAGACGTAGGTGAGCCCGCACTTACCGCAGTAGTGGCGGTCGAAATGGTTGGCCATGAAGGTGCCTGCGCCGCACTCAGCGTTGGGGCACTCCTTCCGGAGCCTGGTGACCTTGCCCGTGGCGTCATCAACCTTGTAGAACTGGAGCACGGCGAGCTTGACCTTCTTCTTCTTGTGCTTAATCTTCTTCGGTTTGGTGTACGTCTTCTTCTTGCGCTTCTTGGCGCCGCCGCGAAGGCGGAGGACGAGGTGGAGAGTGGACTCCTTCTGGATATTGTAATCGGCGAGGGTGCGACCGTCCTCGAGCTGCTTTCCGGCAAAGATAAGGCGTTGCTGGTCAGGCGGAATCCCTTCCTTGTCCTGGATCTTTGCCTTGACGTTGTCGATGGTGTCCGAAGACTCCACCTCGAGGGTGATCGTCTTCCCCGTCAGTGTCTTCACGAAGATCTGCATCTTAACGGCCGAGGGTGGTTCCGCCGCCGCCGCCGGCTCGGAGCAAATTGGATCGGCGAGATAAGTGTTAGGGTTTCGATTGAAAGGAAGGAAAAGCGTTATATATAGTTAGGATTGTAAATGAATAAAAAAAAATGTGACAAAGCTTAATGCTTTTTTATATTTATTCAAAATATGCACAAAGGGATAAATTATTAACTCATTCGATCAAATTTATAAATTTGAATATATTTAATTCGTTAATATTTATAAATAGAGATATTGAACTGAATAATGATATGAATACTATTCTTTTTCAAAAGCTTATTTATTATGTTCAAGTATTATCGTTTCATTATTAATTAAAAAATCTGAATAAACAATTTGAAATTATTGTATAAATTTTTTAAATATAATATATGATATATTTCCCATAGCGCAAATCGAACATCGATCCTCCAATATCATATTTAATTTTTCAAATATAATAAATAAAATAAAATAGCCTCCTAGATTGATATAGAAGTTAAAATAAAATTTTTAAAAAAAAGTCAACAAGAGACTTCTCCGGTCGATCTCATCGATCATCCGTTTAATTTCTTTTCGATCGATCCTATTGATCGCCCGCTTAACTTCTCTCCGATCGATCTCATCGACCGTCGCTTAGCTCCTTTCTGGTCGGTCCCATCAATCGCCACTCAGCTCATCTTTGGTCGGTCGCTTAGCTCCTCTTTGGTAGGTTCTATCGACTGTCGCTCAGCTCCTCTCGATTGATCCCATCGACAGTTCGCTCAGCTCCTCTCCGATCGATCCCACTGACTGACTGCTCAACTCCTCTTCAGTCGGTCTCATCGATCGTTCGCTCAGCTTAGCACGTCAGACTCTCCAACCCAGTCATCCCGACTGACTAGTAGCACGTGAGCCCGTCATGTGGGCGATCAGAACCGTGGGTTGTCAGAGCATGTAGAACAACATGAGATATATGGCGTGTGGCTACTGGGCATAGCATGTTTGCGACAGTACAGGGCATAGGCGATACGACCCTCAGAATGACGATGTAATCCTCAGATACGGACACCTTCCTCGATAAGGCCTAATATATGTCTTATCCTCCATTAATATAGGAGGAGAGAGGTATTCAACGACAGTAATATAAAAAAATATCCGCCCCTACAAACCAAGGTATGTTTATGAAAATACATACTTCGATTAATATTTTACTGTTCATCTTCTCCATTCTCCCCGTTGGAGATTGACTTAGCGTCGAAGTGGCTGAGTTGGGACACCCCTAACCTCCAATTTAATCCTCTCTTGCTCTCCCCTTTCCTTCTCAGGTCCAGTTAGTACCTCGGTGACCCCTCTCTCCCTAGTGGTCGGTGATTTCATCAATGCAGGTAGGGCTGTAAATGAACTAAACGTTAATGAATAAGCTTGGTGTTTAGCTTGATAAGAGTTTGCTTATGTTTGTTCAATATACACAAGATCAATTAAACAAACAAGCTTGAACACATATGTGTTCAGCTCGTTAATGTTCGTGAACAACGTTCGTGAACAATCATATT
>JBBUKS010000060.1:1888589-1914391 GCA_038050645.1 Hedychium gardnerianum | reverse complement strand
TTGATAAGAGCTTGTTTATGTTCGTTCAATATATACAAGATCAATTAAACAAACAAGCTTGAACAACTCGTTAAACTAAATAAACAAGCTTGAACATATATGTGTTCAGCTCGTTAATATTCGTGAACAATGTTCGTGAACAATCATATTCATTAATAAAACTCTTATCAACATACTAAATAAAAAAAAAACAAATAAGTTTGAATTATCAAGCTCAATAATCAATCAAACAAAAAAAAATTTTAAATAATCAAATAAGCTTGAATCGAGAGCTCGATAATATCTAAACGAATCAAACTCAAATCAAGCTTAAAGTGAGAGCTCGATAACTTCTAAACGAACTTAGCTCAAGTCAAGCTTCAAACAAGCTCAAGCTCATACAAAATAAACCAAGCCAAGCTTGAACAATTATTTCAAAAGCTTGATTCATTTTAGGCTCGGCTCGACTTGACTCGATTACTTTAACAAAAAAACTTGAATACCCCAAAGTTTGACTCGGCTCGTCTTGTTTACCGCCCTAAATGCAAGAAACAATCTCAAACAGAATCAAATTAAATAATAATAATAACACACAATTAAAGTAATAATACTCAGCTTTATGATTCTCTTAATTAGTAATCAAGATAACAATATAATCAAGTCCAACCTTGCTACAAGAACAATCTTAACTACTGTAACATCGATAGATCATTATTCTTTAATTACCTTCGATATACTCTAATTAATCTCTCCACTTCTTAAACAGCATCCATAACTTCAATAAGCTTCTTCACGATCGCAGTCGCGTAGATCGAAGAGCCTTCATGAATCTGGAAATATTACATAAATTCATCCAAAGTGATCCTTATTTTGGCAATTAATTGATCCAAATTTTTATAATTAAGAAACAAGATTGGATTAATTACCTTGGCGTTGAGCATGAAGTTGTGAGATCCTCCGACATTTCCGCCGGACAAATGCATCAACTCGAGGCGGAGCTCGTCGAGTGCCTTGACGACGGCGAGCAAGCAGTTCGCCCTCCTCCGGCGAGTAACCTTGATGTTGACCTCGTCGTCCACGATGCGCACGTCCACGAACGTCTCCTTGGACCTCCTCTGTATCCACGAGCACCGGAGCATCCCGTTGCTCGGTCCGCCGTCGACCAGCGGCGGCACCACCACCAGCGAGGAGCAGCTCTCCACGTCCCCGCCCGCCGCCGCTGCCATTTTCTCCCCCCTCTTCCGCTTCTTCTCCGCCAGCATCTTCAGCTCCTCCACCGTCCTCAGCAGCTCGTTGATGTACTCGATCGTGTCCGCCACAATCGACGCCCTGTAAGGCTGCCGGAATCTACACCGTACGGTCAAAGAACAAAAACAAAACCAAAAGAAAAACATATATAGAAATCAAATTCAGTTCGTAGAATGATGAATTAAACCTTGGTGGAGTTTGGAATGAGAGATTTGAGGTCCTCAAACTTCTTCCCGAGCCTCTCTCTCCTTTGCTTCTCATTCTTCTGCCCGCCCTGCTTCATCCCCCACACCTGATGCCTCGCCCTGTTCTCCAGCAGCTGCTGCTCTCCATGCATGTCCCTCAACACATACGGCGCCTGGTTAATCAACGCATCATAATGAACCGGGTGGTGGTGACAGAACGAGTCCATCACCGGCGGCAACTCCGCAAAGAACACGTCGGCCGCGGCTGCCGTGCAGTTAATGGGGAGGTCGAAGCACGGCGGTTGCAGCAGCTGGTGTTGGATACCGACGGAAGAGCCATTGACGGTCATGCCACTGCTGTTATCCCCCATGAGTGGCAAGTAATCTGAGTGAGTGGACATAGAACCAAAGTTGTGGTACATCTATCTTCCAGTCTCTGCATCAATGAAGTAACGCTAAACATATAAACATTAAACAGTCTTTAATCAATTACAGTAGTTAATCAAAGCCTGTACAGATGATTACATCGAGCCAATCAGGCAATTAAAGTGACCAGGGTGAAGTCGATAAGTGTAGAGGAGAGGAGAGAGATGTGGTGTTATATAGAAGAGGCAAGAGTGTTATGATTTGGAGAGGAAGAGAGGCGTTGGGTTGTGCTCGAAAGGAAGTGTGGAGAGAAAGAGATGTTGGTGTCTTTCAAGGCTGAGCCATCCAAATTAGAGAAACTGGGGTTGTTTGTTACTTTAAGATTCCATGGCTCCTGGTGTGGACCATCACCTGTCCTCTGTGGGCCATCCTTCTGTGCAGCACAATCTTCCGTAGCCCTGACACAGCCTCTCCTCTGCTTCCAGAACTCACAGTGCAGTGCAGAGACAATGAATTAATCGAACTATGTGATATGATTGGCTTGATTAATTAGAACTAATTTGATGGTTAGGACAAGGAGGAGTTTCCTAATGTCTTGGTCAAACACTGGACCACTGCCATGGGCACTGGGTACGACATATGGATGAGGGGAGAAGGAAAAGGACCCGAGAAACAGAAAGCCACTGCACTCTTCTCTGCACAGCAGTTTCCCTGCGATGCATGCACATGTAGGGCTGCATCATGGAGTGGAATGGGAACAGAAGACAGATAACAATCAAATGATCCATTTTAATTAGGAGAAATGAGAATATTTATGATTGGTTTCAGTTACTGATGAGAGGAAAGTGAAAGTTACAATGCATCATGGTGGTCCAGAGAAGGCCATGCAGTGTGTGATGGTTAGCAACAGCGTAGTAAAGATGAAAATGTTTTGAACACTAAACAATGGCGATGTTTAGAAACAGGACAAGATGTAGAACAATCAAAATATGTTCCATTGTATGGCAATTAAGGACTAAATTACATAAATGAGTATCCTTTGTGGGATAAGAGACATCAATTTTGTTCATCTCTGCGAATGATTGAAAGAATCTCATGTGATTTTTACCTATAGTTTTGTATTTGATGTAATCTAATTGGAGAAGTTGGCCCATGCCTTAGACGTGCCTTCATCCTATTTTCGCCTAAAATGTACTACTTCTAGGGAAATATCTTTTGAACTTCTTGATGTTTACTTAAACGAGCCAAGAAATAAAATCCTGGTGCTCCTCGAGTTTGTTAGGTTTGTCTTTGTGATCCCTTGAATTTTCCCCTCTTTTAACTTTTATTTATTTATTTTTGGCGATATGATCTTTTCACACAAACGACAATCAACAACAGATCAATTGTCACTGAAACTGAGATCAATGTTTAGGACCTCACTACCTTCTTGAATTACTAACAAACTATGAAAGAGATTCATATATACTTTCTCGCTCTGTTCTTCAATTGGCAGAAATGATTTGCTAACTCGCAAAGTTACTAAAAGAATAGCAATCTTCTTGAATTCAGAACTTCTTCTGTGAAGGGCCCCTTTACACAAGTTCTGTTAAGCTCTCGCTTTGCACATTAAAGGGGTGGAGTAAAATTCTGACTCATCTAGTTCAAACAAAGTGTAGAAACAAGAACATCTCCTTCAAAATTGTTGAGCTCTGGCATGGACTCTGCTTTACATATAAGGTGGCTTTTGCAGCTTCCTAAATCATTTGATAGCTTTGTGCACAACTGCAATCATAACAAAAAAGATTTACAGCTTTTGTGATGATGATCTGCACCTTATTCTTTCACTAAGTTCAGATTTCAATACCTGTCGATACAGTGTAGAATCTCCATGTGATCTTCTTAATTCCACAACATACAAAGATGGACTGAGCTCAAATACCTGATACACCATCACAGTTTGTGTTTAACAAAACAAGTTCCACACAAAAACTGCTGACAGAATTACAATGAAAAAGGAAAAGTTTTACCTGAGCAGACACTGAAAGTGATTCAGGCCTAGTGGGGCTTTTGGAGGCCTTGCATTTTTCAATTACTTTCAACTGCAAAGTTTATCCAAGTGCATTGTGTAAATTATTGCATCGAACTGTAAATCGGCTTAATTAGCTACAATCATAAAATGAAGTTGCAGTCGAATTACTTTGCCATGTCCTTTTTGGACTTGGAACCCCATTTCAGTAACAATATCCTCAATCTTTTCATATAATTCTTTCGGTGAATGATTTGATGTGAACCTGATCTTCCTCTCCGAGACATCCTGCAAAACCCGTTCAGCAGAATAATATACCTTTGTATTGACTGAGAATTAAAGTAATAAAGTAAATTACCTCTTTCTCAAAAAATCCAGAAAGATCAAGAGAGGAAGACATTCCAATCAGTTGAAATGCATTGATGTGGGTAGGTGTATTTCCACTGTCGTCTGGCTCATTATGCTTACACAAACAAGCAGCAAAGGCTAATTCAGTATCGACCATCACAGAATAGTAAAGGTACCAAACTAAATGCACCAGATAGTTTGAGGGTCTGGTCACCTCTTTGACTGGACAAGGTGCATTATCAAGACACAAATCCTCTTCGTCATCAATGGGGACAGCAGGAGTGTAATCTTGCTTGAACCAAACATGTTCTTTGATTCCAGCTACATTTATCCTTGTGATAGGATTTGGATCAAGGATTCTCCTTAGGATGCCTTGAGCACCAGGGGAGAGGCATTTAGGAAATTTTGTATCGCCCCTGACAATCTGAAACAACCAAAAAAGCCACAATGAGGAGTTGAAACAAACATCATTTAATTCCATTGTCAAGCTTGACACACACACACACACACCTTCTGATACAGTACAGCAAGGTTTCTGTCATCAAATGGCAGAGATCCTGTCAGAATAACATATAGGATGACACCACAAGACCATATATCTGATCTTGCACCATCATAGCCTCTATTTGAAAGTACCTAAAGGGAAAATTCTCAAAAAGAATTATCTTTTTTTATGACAATTACTGTAAACGTTCATGAGAAAAACTTTTAAATCTTTTTACCTCAGGAGCAATGTAGTTGGGGCTTCCACAGGTTGTGTGCAGCAATCCATCATTCTGAAAAGAAGAAGCAAGTTTAGAGTATTGCACTTTAGGGACAAGAAATTACAGTAAGACTCATGGGACATTTAAAAATAATAATAATAAAATAAAATGCATACACCCAAATGTTGTGGTAAAGCACTGAGGCCGAAATCAGATACTTTGACGTTCCCTTTTGCATCGACAAGAACGTTTTCTGGCTGCAATAAGAAAGGGAACTTAACTAAGAACAAAGAAACCGAGCCATTAGGTGATAAATTAAACTTGTGCTCAGTAATCACCTTCAGGTCTCTGTGGTAGACACCCTTATCGTGGCAGTAACTTACAGCATCAATCAGCTGCTGGAAGAGCTTCCTCCCTTCACCTTCTGAGAGCCTTCCCTTCAACGCCTGCATCACCAGTCATCACAATCAATTCCCCGTGAAGAGCCAAACTAAATTGAAAGCTGACAGTTCTTACAATTTTGTCAAACAACTCGCCCCCATTAACATATTCAAGGACCATGTAAATCTTAGTTTTGCTCGCTGAGACCTGCAAGTTGCAGAAATACAGAGCTTAACCATTCCAGTAATGGCAGCAACAACTCCAAGGTATCATGAAGTTCCAAAAAGGGTCTTTTCTGCAGTATGAGCTACAGAAATCGAATCAGACGCCATGAATGACCACTAGTAAGCATGTGATGCACGGTTCCTTGCGAGAAAGCAACCAAGGTCGCAACTGCCCTGCATGCCCCGACAACCAGACGGTACCCACCAATCATTCAGCTCATGGGCTGCAGTGATAGGTGGGCAAGTGGGACCCATAGCCATGTGACTGCTACTAATTTTGTTGCTTGAACAACTAGCCGACCGTAGTTGATCTCAGGCAGAAGAAGAAGAAGAAGAAGAGTTTTGAAGACCACGATCACCATTTTATAGGATTGCAAAGTCGAACTTCTCAATCGAGAGCAAAAAACTTGTAAAAATCGATTTTGTTCAAGGTTCCACTGAATCGAAAAAAGGGGAAATTATATACCAGACCTCATATAACCGGACGACGTGGGGATGCTTCAAGAGCTTCAAGGTGGCGATCTCCCTCTTAATCTGCCATGCAGATACACATCGTTTTAATTGAGCATAAACATAAACATAAATACATGTACAAAAACTCATATATGTACGTGTGTGTGTGAATCCATACTTGGTCGGTAATTTTGAGGGATTGAATTCGACGGCGGTCGAGTATCTTGATGGCGTAGGGATGGCCGGAGTCGACGTGGAGAGCGTACTTGACCTTGCCGAAGTTTCCCTCGCCGAGCGTCCTCCCCAACTCGTACTTCCCCAGCACTCTCATTCCTTCACCTCCTCCTCCTTCCTTCACCATATCCACTACTACTTCTTGTTCTTCTTCTTATTAGATCATAATCATTTAGTTGGAGATGGGCAACGTTGGATTAATGGATTTATAGTTGGAGATGGGGACTTATGACTTCTTCCCCGACTCAACTTGTGACAGGACAGAGGGAAGGAGGAAGGAAGGAAGGGGAGAAGCAAGGTGGTCGGTTTGATAGTTTCAGCTGCTGTCGTTGCAGTCTGACGATTATCTTTCAATTGATTTAGAGTTTTATTATTATTAATAATTCAGTTATTTCATTAATTAATTAATTTTAAAAATAATTAATTCGATTAATTAATGGCCGTAAGTCAGGTGATAAAAAGTAAAATATTCATTTCAATATTTTTATTTCAGGATAAATTATAAAGATTAATTTAATTTATCCGAACAACGATCAATCAATGTACGAATAAAAATAAAATTTTAATTAAATCCTGGCTAGTAGCCAGGTTCCTATCTCCTTATGTACTAGTCACTGTTCGGGTTGGCTAGACTAACCCTCGTGATTTACCTCCTTCGTGTTGGTCCTGAGACGGATTGACGGAGGCGTTGGGACGAACATTTCGCCTTTTGTCGCAACGAATAAAAATAAAAATTTAATTATTAGTATTTAAATGGCTGCAGGTCACGCAATGATATTAGCCAGTCAAGACATGTGACGCACGTGATTCCTTCCGGTCTATTCCCGCTCGGTGGATCCACGGGTCGTCACGTAAGAGGCAATGTCGTGTTTCGGGGAAAGCATCATTTAGCATAATACCCGTATTATTATTTTTTAATCTGTTTCTAAAAAAAGTAATCTTTTAAAACTAAAGAAAAATTTATTTTTATCCTTTTCTAAAAAAAGTATTCTTCTAAGAATAAAATTATTATAAGAATATTAGAATAAAAGTGTTTTCCAATTAAAAAATGAAATAGGGTTCTCTTGGTCATAACAAGTCTTTTTTTTTTTTACTTTTACCAAATTTTATTTCTTTGCAAAAGTTTGTCTTATTTTTTAAAATACTTTTATGATTATCAAAATGCCTCATACAATTTTTTAAAAAAAACATATTATTATTTTATTAAATTACTTAATGCAGTTTATGTGTAATATGATTGAGAATTTTAAACTTTAAAAATTATTTTTGTGATCTTGAAGTTTTAGAAGCAACCTAAGAAGATGAATAATTATAACTTCTACGTGATTCACGAATGGAATAATCAATTTTATTTTAACGTCTTTGATGGTGCTTGTCAAGTTTGGTTCTTAGTCAATTCAATTACTTTTATTGACAAAAGAATGTTCAATTAATTGACGTCTTCTGATTAAAAATGAGAGTGAAAAAATCAAACTCGAAATGGCCTAATTTTACTTTCTTAAAACATATGGAGAGTAATACCATCAAAATTCATATAATTTTCTCTTCAAACCTAGATATTATTAATAATCTAGTAAAAATATAATTTAGTGATACAAATTCGACAGAGTAATTTTTTATTCGAGGAGGCATTCTCATACTTGAATCAAAATTCTTTCAGATAATTAAATTTGTCACCGAATGAAATTTATAATCTACAAAATTTAAATCTAAAAAATATCATTTAGTATTTTTTTGAGACTCTAAATATCTATTTTACTATTTTTAGTAAAAAAAATTTATAATATTTAAGATATTTTTTATATTTACTTATTAGAATTAAAGTTTTAGATTTATATAAACCTCTTGTTTAATATTTTGAGATCATTTTTTATTATTGCTATTTTAATCATCATTTTTTCTTGAAACGTTGAGTTATTTTTTTTTGAATCAATAGATCATGAAAAATTATTTTCAGTATTTATGCATGAATCAATAAATTTAATCATTGCGCTTCATGATCACTTAGTGAGACAAAATAATATAAATATATTTTATTTTAAAAATTGGAAAATCTGGTTAATTGCCCAGTATTTTCTGGTAGTATATAGAATTAGGCTCGTTGAATGAATTATCAAATGTTATTTTATTTGAACATGTATATAAAAATTTTACTTGGTGGTAAAAAATGAAATCGTTATTTTTATGATTCTTTTAGGATGGTCCCTCATTATTTAGAAGAGGGATAAATTATGAAAAATTATTAATCTTTGAACAGTAATTATTATATGAAGAAAAATAGAAATTTAATAAATATTATATTATTAAAAATTAAATTTTAAATTTTTTGATGACAAAATCCGATCCTTCCGTGGGAACTACAAAATTTTTACTTGATTCAACAAAACAGGAATGCAACCAATTAAACTCATAAATAGTTTGTCCATTCTCAAAAGTTATTTTTAATTCAGGCAAACTTTTTATTATTTTAAATAAAATAAGAAGCATGCAAATTGGCCCAGTGGACATATAAATGATGATTAAATAAATAAATAAATTCGATTATATTTGTTGCACGGATAAGCAATGTTTAAATTAATTGAATCGCCGAGTTGGAGTTTGTACTTATATTATTATTATTATTTAATTTTGTGTCGGTATCACATGGATTTATGACAAAGGAGAAAAAAATAAATTTTCTTAATAATATTTTTATGTGGATTTGAAAATTGTGATGTTCTTCGATCACAGCTGTCCTTTTTTTTATATAAAAAATAATGAGACTAATTCTTGATAACTTATCAAAGTAAATGTAAGAAAGTATATTAAAATTGACAAAGTAGCGCATTGAAAAAAAAAATGTTCAATTATAAAAAACTATCGACCTTTTTAATTATAGAAATCATTTTTTTTCCTTGTTCAATGTTATCCATGGTGATGAAAATGGCACGGCTTTGTAATATTTATTTATTCACACTTATCAAATCTAAAGAGAACTAATCTTATTTATAGCTATGGAAAAAAAAGGTCATAAATATTTTATCAAATCATGATTGAGGATTATAGAGGGATTTGATAAAGATGGACTACCAAGAGAGTTATAAAGAAGGATAGACGAAGAAAACATACAACTAAAGATATATATGAGAAGAAAAAAAAAAGCGTCAATAAAAGGAATCATAAGAAGAAATAATCATATGAAACAATGGATCGGGAGATCGGTATAATTGAGAGAGAATTTATGGTCCGAGATTAAAATTTAAATTTGGGATCTCGACCCCAACTACGTCTAAGTATGAAGGAAAATGGACCGAGAGACCGATATAATTAGGGAAGAATCCACGGTCCGGAACCGGGATTTAAACAAAAATCCCCCCTCTCTTTCAAATTAAACATTGAATAGATAACTTAAAAAATTAAAAAAAAAAAACTCAATTTAAAAATCAAAGAATTTTTCTACGAGAAGATAAATTGAAATTCTCATTTAATTAATTTCAAATCACGAAAACAAATTAAACAAAAGAAAAGAAAAGAAAATGAAGTCAGAAATTATTATTGAGGCAACCAACCTTGTGAGACATCTAAAAGCCACGATAGCACTCTTAATGGCTCCAAAGTCTAAAACCACCTCGAAAAGCATCAAGAGACACATTATTATTGAGGACAACGAGACAAAACGAAGCTCTTTATTGTCTAATTATCGTAATTATTAATAGAGTTTGATTTTTAAAAGAAATTTAAAAGTCAAGAGTTCATATTTATACGAAGATATTATAAATATAATATAATGCAAATATAAAACATAAAAAGAAAATTCAGAGGTGTGTCTCGTGTGACTTTTGAATCACTTTCATTCATTAATGCTAGAAAATCAAAAAACCAATCAGTCACATGAAAAAAAAAAACTACATGAAAGCTATTCGCTTTAGGTTTTGTTCCACACAAGTTAGTGATTCATAAAGAGCCGAGCTGACTGACTTGTCTTGTATTACGATTTGACAGAGTGTTTTAGTTATTTTTGTCTCTATCAATTTTTTTATTATCATTAAATATTTATTTATTTTTATGTATTTTTTAATATATTGCTACCCAAACATATATGAATTGACTTCATCTTATCTATTTATTTATGGGTCATCGTAATGCACCTATCTCATGCTTAAGGTGGAGAGACACCTGTCTCGTATCTTGGGACCAATGGATAAGGGCCATCAATTTTGTGGGGCCCTCCATGTTCCATGATTTGGAGCATATTCACCGAATCTCAGGTAAGTAGGGATGGCATGTCTAAAATTAAAATTTCAATATGTAAATAAAGCTATTTTTTTTTATAAAAAAATCATTTTTCTATATAAAAAAGTTGAGATATGTAAAACATCTCTTTTTGTGTGCCGATCGATAAACACATAATGTGATGGTGTATCGGCTCAGTCCATCTATGTCTGTTGTGGAGTTAAGAAGATCACGTGGAGATGGTATGTCAGTGAAAGAATTGGAAAAAAAATAATTAATATTTGATGTAGTGATTTAAAAAGTAAGTTAAATTTGAATATTTAAAAAATTTAGATGCAAGGTTCAATAATTATAATTTTTTTTTATTATAGTAGCAAATGAACTAGAAGTGGGCTGCTTTGTATATAGGCCTCTTTATAGGTTTTATGGTCTCGGAAAAGTTGAGCAAGTCTGGGAAAGGGAGAAGGGTTGAGCTCATTTTTGTGTATTTTGGCCATGTTTAATTCACCATTAAAAATAATCCACGATTTTAATTCTTTCCCTAAATTAATGGACCATTAATATGCCAACAAATTGGTTCAATTAATTAATTTTATCTTGGCCATTAAGCAATTGATTCTTTCGTTCTTTTTAGTTTATTTTTAAATACCAAGTTAAAGCCACTAATGGCTCATTGACTATGATTAATTTCTTGACCTAGTTCGGTCGGTGTACCTACGTCCGCATATTTGACAGTATACATTCATTGAGTGAAGAAAGAGATATAAATATTGGAAAGAAACATCAGAAGATAACAAATAAATACTTTTTCATAAATTTGTTAAAGATAATACCGAATGAAATTAACATTTATGGAATATAAATAAAAAAGTCTAACAAAAATTAGAGAAATCGAATTCTAAAAAATTTATTGATATTTTATTTTTATATTCGAGGATAAAGAGATGATATTTATTTTATTTTTCCCCCACCGACGATCGATCGCATTCACACCCCGCGCGGTTCCATTCATTAATGGTTTTACAGTTCGTTGGGCTTCGGCATTGGCAAACAGTTATGGGACTCACCTCGACGTGCTGCCACGTCAGTGGTCCCTTGCTCCGTCCGCCAAAGAAATTGGCGCCGAACTCGCGCTGCACGTCGCCACCAGCACACCTGCCGTTTTTATTGGTTTCTCGAGTGGTCCCCTGTGACGATGGCTTCCTCACGCGCGGACCACTCCTCCAGCAGATGACGTCGTCCTAGACACGTGTCCTTCATTTCCGCGCGGACGAAGCTACAGAGCGACATCCACGGTGTCGGCAAGAATGACCCTTAGACTTCTTACACGCGTCTGCTTTGTGGGACCCGGGGCGGCGCGAGGACGGACTTGTCCTTGTTGTCCGCGTGGTGGTCCCCGGCGACGGTTGACGAACCGGAGCTACATTTGGACGGACAAGATTATACTTACCAGTTTCTAAATCTGGTTTAGTCAACAACCGCCGAACGCGATCCACGAGGTCGGGCTTGAACTGACTACGAATCCCAGCGTGGTCGGGATTAACATCCTAAATCGTTTCGCGATACTTTTGCGCATTCTATGTTTAATTCCTTGTAAAAACATAATTCGAGTGTTGGCAGGCAACCATGCGTACGAAATAACATATTGATTGGGAATATGCCTCAAATGTCCTCCTCGCCAGCGAATATCCGCCGTAGATCTTCGTGCCACCTCAAATTTGTCATTGTTTTCTGCTGGAATATATATATATATATATATATATATATCAACGGTGTTGGGATCGAGTCGTTCGGGTTCCTCTCCTTGCTCTTCCTCTGCCTGCGATATATCGCACAGAAAAGGCGGTAAATGGAGTCGGAGGAGATTGCTTCCAGCATCTACGACGAGGCGAACAGCTACAAGATGTCACGCCTCTCCCTCGAATCCGAGGGCGACGACGCCGACGTGGAGCCCTCTTCCGAGGACGAGGGCTCCAAGGGAGGAGCGCAGGGCGGCGGCGGCCGCCGCGTGATATTGGACGACGACTCCTTTTCTGGAGGCGGAGGGATATCGTCGATGCCCGGGACGCCCGACCGCGGCCTCGCCGCAAAGGAATGGACCAAGGAGTACGCGAGCGAGACAGAGGCGGCGCGCGGCAGGGGAGGGAGGAGGAGACCGCACCTTCACGGCCGCATCCGCAGGGATCGGTGGCTGGAGCAGGTATGGCAGAGGAGGAAGAGCCACGCTGCGGAGGAGGACTACGGTTCCTCGGCGGGGGCGGAGTGCCGGGTCGTGGTCCGGCCGCTCTGCGGCTCCGGCCGGATGTCCATGGACATGGAGGAGGTCCGAGCCTGCCGAGACCTCGGAATCGGCCTGTCCAACGATTGGACGGTGGAGATCCCCGAAACCTTCTCCGATCTCACTGCTGACACCAGCAGCGGCGGCAACTCCCCCGTCAACTGGATCTCCAGTCCAGGTACAAACACCACCAATTCATACGAACATTAGTCGTTTATTCTAATTCGTTGGCAAGGCGATTCAATGATTTACATGAATCAGGAAAAAAGATTTTTTTTGATGGATTTTAATATTCGATTCTTGGCTGTGACGATGCTGCCATGGTTTTTTTTGTTGTTGCAGGTGATAACCCCAAGGACGTGAAGGCAAAGATTAAGGCTTGGGCTCAAGCAGTGGCGCTCACTTCTACGTCTCGTTTCAATAGCTGAACAACCTGAACTGAATTGCCATGAACGCTGCCTGAGTCATTCATCATATCGCATCCTTTTCACGTTTGTTTGATGCATTCCTTTTTCCGGCTGTTTGATAGGATTCTTCATCTTCCATAGATTTCATGTATCCCTCGGTGGAGGGCTCCATTGATCTCAATTTTCCTTTCTGTAAATACTGTGTTGTGTGTTGGGTCAGAGGGAGGAGCTCCTTCTGTTCCCTGTACATATTGCATTGGGTTGTGAAGAAACATTTTTAGCAGCCATTGTTCTCGGTAAATAAGGGAAATTTAGAGCATCAAAAATCCCAGGGAAATCTTGCATTTTGTGCATGGCACAGCATGCATAAAACTATAGGAGTGAAAGGAAATGCCAAACTAGAGATATATCAAAAGGATATCTAGTGTATTCAATCAGTTAAATGAAGGGCTGGTTTATTTGTGCATGAATTGTAATATTATCTGAATGAATAAAAGAACAGAACTATCGTACATTGATAGTTCAGCTCGCTTGATCATTGCTTGTTCAGGCGATGATATTATCATTCATCAAAGTTTACAAAATCGCAAATTTTACGTTTTATTTTGAAAAACATCATGGGAGGGCGAGAGTGAGTTCCAGTTGAACGAATTGCATGCCCATTTTAAAAACATTCATGTTCCTGTCTTAAACTTACGGAGGGTGAGTTGGGATGGAGGTTGATGGAGTCTATGAAGATCACCATCATCAGAACACCGAGCGTATGAAGAATGAAGAAGAGAGAGAGGAAGAAGAGGGTTAAAATGAAGATTTAAGCGAGTGTTCAGGTACAATCACTCTCATATTTAAATCGATCTCCGACAACAACAGAAAAGTATAAAGGAGAAGAGGAATCACGTGAGGGTTAAGAAGATGAACGGCGCGTATCTTCCTTTGCGGGAGTAAATCCTTTTTTATAATCAGTTATAGTGTATTTTTTAATATATTAATGACACATTAATTAATGAATAAATGCGTGATATACTGTGATACAGAAATGTCCGATTGAATCTATAGGTATGGGCGATGTAAAGATACAAAATATGATATTGTACGTGTTCTCACAACTCACATGTTCTAATATTCCGCATGTTGTGTCAGTATAAATATTATCGGATGAGTCGGCATGCTAGAATAATGTGCCTTAATATAATTGGGATAAAAAGAGGGTAGTCCAAGAGAACATTAAATCTAAGGATAAATCAATCGAGAAAATAAGATGTATCCGCTCGGTAGGACTTGATGGGAAGAGGCCTAATCAATAAAATCGATCAAGGTCGATAAGAGGTGTACGATCGGGTCGCCCGTAAGACCATAAGGTGTTTCTCGATCAATTGGTTTATAAAGTCGATCGGAGGTAAAAAGGAAAATCGATCGATTCTTCAAACTGGGAAGTAATGTGATGTCCCGATCGAGCCGAGATAGGTAGAAAATGCTGAATGGAGTATAATGTTACGTCTGACGAAAATCTCTCGGAGATTTGTTAGGAACGCTTAGTTTAAATCGTGAAGATCATAAAAAAACACCCGATCAATTTGACCGTCCGAGGATATACTGTATTTGATGTTGATCCATCTTAATTTGATCTCTGACTAAACGTAATGTTTAACTTTCAAGGATACAGGTGACAATTTTTATAAACCCGTATCAATTCATATTATCGCAAATTGTCTTCAACACGTCAACTCAATTGAACCATGCACGGATTAACTAACTTGCTACTGCGATTAGCTTGCTTAGCTCATTGAGTCCGTTTAGATTTAATTTACTCGCTGGAATTTATCAACTTGCTTGAACAGAATAATTGGAGGATGGAGGAAAAGCATTAAAGAGATTTATTAATAGATTAAATAACTTACATGTAAATAAAAATAATTTATTTTTTTTTCTTAAAAAAATATTGTTTTCATATATATATATTTATACTATCACAAACTGTCTCTTTGCATGACGTCCGACAATCCAATAGATGAGCCTTCACAGAGATGATCACTTAAGGCGGCAACCCTGACGTCAATCTACTGCTCACACCCAGCCACATCGAAGCCATACAGACCATTTCCTCTCGACTGAGAACCAGTAGAATCTCGGTTCAAGAAAGCGATCGAGTCAACGTGTGCAGTAAACAATCAAAGAATTAAACTCACTGATCACTTCGAGAATGACATAACTATCGACATTGATCCAATATCGACTATGTTTTCATATACGTTATCTCTACGTACGGTGGACTTTAATTAAATCCAGTAATTAACTATCATTTCAAAACAATTCCAGTAATTTATTATCATTTCAAAAGTATTCACTGAATAAAAAATTGAGGAGGAGAGCGAAGCAACTCTAACAAGAGTAAAAGGAGCACTTTTTTTTCTTCATAATTTCGTGCTACTGATCAACAGCTAGCGATGGACATCATAGGCAAGCCAATAAGAATTGATCAATTCATATCAGTGATATGTCGAGGAGGAAATTTATGTGCCTTTGTGAGGAACTGGATCCCAGCATAAGAGCCTCACCACAAATTAATTCTCGAATGGGAGGAGGAGGTCCTACATGATCGAATATTGTCATTAAGTCGGACATACAGCCAAAGATAGATTATGAAAATCTCGCAAGGACTCATTGTTTTACTTGAATTGCCATAAAGTTGGGGCATAAAGCCAAAGATTGTGACGACCCGCACCAATAAGTAACCATGGTCGCCCCGCAAATCCCTTACAGAGTTGGGGTTGAATCAATCTAGCTAGAGATTGAGCCGGCGAAATATCAATTTTAATAATGACAACCGAGGATCAAGCCAATCACAATGTTGGTTATTCACCGACTAAAATGGTTTTATATTGTGGTCTTCTTCGGTGGGTCGCCGTCGTCCCACATGTAGTTCCAGTTTGGATCGCTATCACTTCGTCGTCAGCTCGTGGTCCAACAACCACGCCAGAACGCTGCCCCTTCTTCGCACGTTATGTGGATCAGGCTTATATAAACCACACCGGAATTAACCAGGATCCCAGGAGGCATCGATTAGGAAGCAGCAGCTAGCAATCAATTTGTCCGATAAATTGATTCGATGTCTGCCAAGGTAAATCTTCGTCGAAATTAAAGCCTGCGTGCATTATATTCCCAGTTCAAACCCTGCTCGTACGTACGTGCACATGTACATTTGACGCGCGTTAATTTCTGCAGAAAATAGTGTTGAAGGTGAGCATCATGTGCAAGAAGTGCAAGGTGTGCGTGATGGGCATCATCGCCAAGTTCGACGGCATCACGTCGATGGCGTTGGACCTGGAGAAGAGCACGGTCACCATCGTCGGCGCCGTCGACGCCGTGCTCATCGTGAAGGCCCTCCGCAAGGCCAAGAAGCCGGCGGAGATCATGACGTTGGGGGAGCCCGACAAGCCGCCAGAGAAGAAGCCGGAAGAGAAGAAGCCGGAAGAGAAGAAACCGGACGACAAGGATCCATGCAAAAACCTGCCGCCGTGCTGCAAGGCCTGCACTAATTACGTGGTGTATGATGATTATCAGCCTCTGTGCATCATTTTATAATTTATTTGATTGCTGAGATCGATCGATCTAGCGATATGTGCACGTATTATTTCAGTTGCGGTGTGAATATTTGCGATCTATTTATATGTTTATCGTAATCTCTATCAAGATTATGATAAAGATTTGCGTATTAACTGAACACTTTAAACAAGTAGCTAGCTATCATGCTATCCAAAGTCGCATTCTCGAAAGAGAGTTCGTTGGGAAAGACTAAAACATATCTCCTAACCATTTCGGCAAAGAAAAAGACCAAAAGAAATGATCGATCGCTCCAAATATTAAATTACAATCAATCATAAGACTCCGTCGCCATACATCATACTCCGAATTGATAAGAGGAACAGGTAGAAGAGACTTAATTAATTAATTGGCCTTAATTGACAAAATTATGAACGTTGATAAAGACTATAAACAGGGGGATGAGAGAGACTATCTAGTCACCTACTCGCTTACGTCGATGTTAGGAGCAAGGCATAAACTACACTCATAAGCCAACTAAAATTCCATGTTAGGTTAGCAGCTTCATGTACTTGTTTGAACGTTAAAGGTGCTTACAAAAATAAAGCATGATTACCTACTTTCTTTTTTGTTTTCAACAAATTGCAAAGTGACATTAGTAAGATATTTATTTTATTACAAGTTTATCTTATATGAATATTTTAGCTCGATCATGAGGTGAGATGTAGATTCAATTCAAGATATCGATATATATGTCTGCAAACATATGGGCCAAAATGGCACTTAAGCTATTACTATCTTTGTCCTTGTGCATATATATAATAATTAACTTATTGTTAAACAGTCAACATTGTCCTCAATCTCATCAAGCTTGCAAATGGCATATGTTTCCCTCTCGAGTCGCAAAAGGGCATCTGTTTTCTAGGAGAGGGACAGAGGCACACCTTCAACACAAGACCCCCGAAAAGAGTAACGAGGATAGAAGGATATGGGAGAGGAAGAGGGAAGGAGAAGATTAGGACACAATTAACTGGAATATCTATATCCTCTTCTATATCCGTCTGTTTGAAGAAATTTGGAATACCAATTGGAGGAATATCTACTATATCTTGTTCTGTTTTTTACACTAAAATCGACTCCGATGAGACCATAGCGACTGTTGTAGCCAGAAATTAGCTCAAAGCTATCCAAAAAGGACCAAGCAAAGTAACCCTTAGCATTCGATCCGTTCCTGCAACCATCATGAATTTCAAACCAGCTAAGCATTTTAAAAGTTTGATCTTCTTAAAAAAATGGAAGTACCTTATGGAAAGAAGCATGCTTCCAATATAATCTTCCATGTAGTTTGCTCTTTGCTCATCATGATATTCATGTCCACAAGTTGCAGGATCTATGTTGTACTCCGCATATCCTGAAATAACCAACTGTAAATGTGCTAGAAACAATGCTAGAGTGTGATGCTGTATTTCTTGGTAAGCTTCTGAGCTGAACGATTACCATTTTCATGGATAAAGACTGGTGGATTTCCATAGTTGTCTCTGATATAGTCTAGCAACTTTTGCATAGCCCACGGTGTAGAACGCAATGCAGGAGGATGTTCTGAAACAAAAACCTGATGGAAATTCCATCTACTGTTAGACTACATAGTTTTCAACCAATTCCAGGGAGATATATCACTTTGAGAGAATTAGAACAGCTTTGTGCACCTTTGTAACTTTTGTTTGTGGAACTGCAGAAGGAGCATAAAGAAGGGGAAAAAATTAAGATAGAACCACTGCCTAATACCAAGACCAGTTTGAATCTTACTTACATGTTAAACTGGCCGACATGTCAGTGTACCAATCTCGCAAATTGTCATCCGGTTTACTAGTTGTTGCTTGCACAAAAATCATTTCATAGTGATTAAATCCAATGAAATCAAAAGATCCTCTCAACATGACTGACTCTTCTGATTTGAAGGATGGTAAGCGAGATCCGACAAGCTTCCGCATCACCGACGGGAACCTTCCATACACCATAGGATCAACGAACCTGCCACAGAGCCGAGGAGAAACCAATGCAGGTTCCACAATTTCTGTATGCCTAGATTGAGCGCAGAAAAGATATCTTCAGTTTATTGTTTTGTTACTCACCAGCCTATTAGGAAATCCAATGCTCTCTTAGCTGCTGCTATATCTTCTGGTAATGCTGTGAATGGCTCATACCAGAAAGCAAATAAGGTAATACCAATATAACCTCTTTGTTTTGGCTTTGGCACAAGAATACAACTCTAGTTCAGATAACATTCTAATATTAAGAGCATTCAACGAAAAAGAGAAGCTAATGTTGAAACCTGGTATTTCTTTCTGTACAGGGAGGCTGCTGATGCATGAGAAAGCAAAAGGTTATGAGCAGCCACATATGGCTCAACAGATGAATTCCCTTTGCTGCAGTTGAGTCCATATAAGGAGGCCAAGGAAGCAGAGCAATGGTTTGGTGGAAATACTGCAAGATCATAGCCAAAGATGGAGTAAACGTTCGGCTCATTGATAGTTGTCCAGTATTTTACTCTGTCCCCAAACTCTTTGAAGCACACATCAGCATAAGCAGTGAAGTCCTCTCTGCATAAGAATGAGCACCATCTCAGGCACTATTCAAGGAGGTGCAAATGAAAATGAAGTTGTAGAAATTTACACAATGTTTGGGCTCAAGACTCCTGAATATTCATCTTCCAGAGCTTGTGGAAGGTCAAAGTGAAGAAGAGTGACATGAGGCTCAATTCCTACAGGCCAAACATAGTTTGGGAAAATAGTGAGTGCAAAATGTTTAAGGTATGATTTATCATTCTAATTGTACCATATTTCTTGAGCTCATTGATCAAATTGTTATAGTACTGCACCCCTTCTGGATTAACAGGCCCTCTGCCATCTGCAAGCATGACACATGTTAGTTTCATGTAAGCTTCAACTATTTTGTAGCAATTTGAATACTGACTAGGAATGACTCTGCTCCAAGAGATGGAGAATCTGTAGGCATCCAGGCCCATGTCATACATCAACTTCACATCTTCCTGCCACCAAGAGAAGCCAAAATTATATATACCATCACCGTTCAACCAAGGAGGGTATAGTTTTGTCTGAAACACTAGTCTTTCACCTTGTACTTGTGATACTGATCAGCCGCTACGTCCCCTGTTCTCTTGTCCACACTTCTCCCTGTGATTCTTGGGGCATTTTAGATCTTCTGTTTATTTCTTGGTAAACAAAAAGTTAATCTTAACCTTCATGTGTATATGTGTCCCAGATGCTGGGTGTTTTCCCTCCCTCTGCCGCTGCCCCTTCTACCTGCATGAGAACTTTGGTAAATCAAAAATTTTTCATCCGAAGCTCGAGCTCAATTTTGAAGTTTTTTTGGTTTTTTTTTTTTCATATTGAGTAAGATAGATCAAGGGGGAAAAAATTGCGTGACCTGGTACGCAGAGCTGCCGGCGCCGAAAATAAAGCCAGCAGGGAAGTCATCTCTGCTGATGCTGCTCGCCGGAGCTGCTGCTGCTGCTACCAATACTATTCGCAGTGCCCAAAGCAACTCCATCTCTCTGCAATTTGCTCGAGCAACAAAAAGGTAAACACAATCTTCATACTACAGCAAGCGTATGGCGTCGACGCCTGTGGATGTGTTTTGTAGATAACAACACATCGTGTGGCCGTGCAAGGTGCAGCTAAGGACAATAAAACATACTGATAAACTGAAGCCAAAAAGCAGACAAATTAGATTACTTCTTCTGCTAGGACATGTTTCGATTTAGATTGGTCACGGTTCTAGTTGGATCCCAATCACATCGTGCCCGATCCGACCGAGCCCATCGATACAGTTTGCTCCCACTCTATCAAACGTCCTGTGTTTCGTCACCAAAGAAAGCTTTGCTTTGTTTTAAACTAACTTGCTGCTTTGTTTGAAACAAAAATGTCGATAACAAGTAATTCAAAATTTTCCTCATCATTTCTGGCAGGAATCTCTGTGTTTTTGCCTGATTTTCTTATACTCGAGAATCAAATAAAAGTTACTACCGAAGAATATTATTGAGGTATTAAACTTCAACCTGTGCATCAATGTTCATGCTGAAAAAGCTACTATAACAGGTTCCTTGACTTCCTTCAGTTTTGTTCTCGAATGACAGTCCAAGAAACAAAGATCAACTTCAACAGAGCCGAGGAATACAAAACAGAGATTGGGAGAGAGCAAATGGTCACCTGGTACGCAGAGCTACCGGCACCAAATATAAAGCCGGCGGGGAAATCATCTCTGCTGATGCCGCTCGCCGTCGCTGCTACTGCTCCAGTTCCAGTAGTGCCCAAGGCACCACCACAGACCACCGCCTCTTGCAGCGCCTCTCCATATTCTTTCGCAATTGCCACGAAGGGAAGACGACGGCGACCTCTATGGACGTGTTTTACTGATGCCACTGTTGCGGTGGCGCCGGAGCCGTCAATTTAGTCCGTCAAATAATTTAAACAAATTAGGTTAAAATTTTATCAACCCACGCCCGCTATGGACCGATCCGCCTAGGCTCACGACCCGCACGAGTTGACCCCCGACAGGCTTGAGTTGATATACGAGTTGAAAAATACACTTAAGTTAAATTTATTATCTTTTTTTATTATAATTTTGAAATATAAATAATATTTTTTATATTTATTTACGTTCATTTATATTTAAAATACTTATTTTTAGATATATTTGATTGATGAATTTTTTCGAAGTAAAATATTAAAGATATAATTTTTTTTTAATTTTTAATGAGTCCACGGATTGATCCGTCTAATCTATAATCCGTCTAGATTGATAACTCGTTTTATCCCATCAAATAATTAGTCCGTCGTTGACCGACCCATCCAGCCACGAGTTAGCTAGTTTGACTGCTCTAGATGGCGCCATCAACGTCGTGGGGAAGTCCAATCAAAAGCAGAAGAAAAGATAGCGAAAGGAAAATGTCTATTTTAAAGAATTGACCATCGAGGATTACAATTTACAGCGTGTAAATTGTTCTATTTTCTAATTTTGCTAAGATAAAATTTTATCTTTTCTGATTACAGAGTGATTTTTTGAGTTTATGGTCTAAAAATAGTGATTTCAGTTCCAACTGAAATCGTACCATGTGGGCCAATTTCAGTTTCGTTATCACTTCAATAAGAGAGATGGTAGCAACTTGGGTTTCCAATGCAACGTTTGGTCGAGTTGCCGCTGCAAGCTAAACAAGCAAAAATAGTTCCTCACTACGTGAAAAATTACCCAACCAGTTACCACGTCACCTAACAAAAGAAAAAAAACTTCCTCGGCTGGGCCCACAAACATCTGCAATTCCTACTACTTGATACCAAAATTTGACCGGCGCCTTCAATGACCTAAGAAAGCCATTGTTATAAAAAATGTTCTCATGGTAAGTTTAAACTGCACCCAGCATTTCTACCTTTTTTGTCATTGAATTAATTACGCTGGCCCCACCGTTTGATGAGAAGGCATAAAGTTTGGCAGGATTTATTACGAGACGCAGAGAGCGTGAAGCTCCCTCATTCCTTTTGACAGCGAGGAGGCCAAAAATCCCTTCTCTCTCACACGCGCGCGCCTAGTCGCTCTGCTCTCGCCTTCGCCGGACCACCACCTCGTCCTGCTCTCTCCATTGCCATACTGTCGGTAGTTCATTCTCCCTTCATCTCTGATCTATTCATCTCTTCTAGTTCCCATCAACATTTCCGATTCGTGCTACTACTTTGGGAAGCGATCCTCGGCAATAGATCGGGTTTCACTCGATGTTCCGTGTTTTTTTTTGTATACGTGTTGCTTATCAAGTTATCGCTCTTCGTCGATTAGAATACTTTCTTAGGGTCGCCACATTTGGTTTTGTCGATCGCGTCCTCCCTCTGAGTTTTTGTTCAGACAGAATGAGGGTTACTTCTATTTTGTTTATTTTTAAAGGATTATTATGTTTTTGGATTATTGTACAGATTTGTTTGATTTCTTGATTAACTGTTTTTTTTTTACTTTTTTTATGCACAGATCACTCCGTGATTTCCGCTTGTCATGGAGCAGGTAAGAAATCGCTTTTTGTCGTTTTCTCAATTTGTGATTGTTTCGTCGGTCATGTGGTGGAAATTTTCATCGCAGTATGAAAAGGTCGAGAAGATTGGTGAAGGTACTTATGGAGTTGTTTACAAGGCTCGGGACCGTCTAACTAATAAGGTGATTGCCCTTAAGAAGATTCGTCTGGAGCAGGAAGATGAAGGGGTTCCTAGCACTGCCATCAGAGAGATCTCATTATTAAAGGAGATGGAGCATGGTAACATTGTCAGGTTGTTTCCGACATATAATTCCGACTTTGAACACAAACTTGATTCGAATAGGACATACACCATTGGCCAATCTCTTTGAATATTTTGAATCACAAATCACTATTCAAATCGTTGATGAAAGAATATATGTCCTTCGATAAAAATTGTTTATTAATTTGTCTAAAATTTTATTTATTTATTATTCAAATATATGAAACAAATATAATACTCTATCATTTTATAATTTTAAATATCTATAATATATTAATAAAAAATAATTTACATTTGATTTATTAAATGAATATTTTAATTAAATTATATGAACAACAATATCTCTAGTTGAGCTTGTAAAAAGTTCGAGCTTAGCTTGATATGATTTTTTATAAACAAGTTTGAACCAGCTTGATAAGTAAATAATCAAGCTTAACAAGGGTCAAGCTTTGCTTGACTATATTATACCCCTACTTATATGTGAAATATACTATTACAAGATTTTGTAGACGGAGATATCATGTTGTCATCACTTCTACATCTCATTACTAAATGAGTAAATACCAGGTCACTTACATAGTTGAGATCAAGTCAACATGAGATTATAGGTCGATAGGCAAATAACGTATGACACTCATCATCAAAACTTATGGTAGGATTGACATTAGAATAACTATCAAGTCAGGTTAGGGAAGCATTGATCCATCAATCACTAATCAAGTGTTTCAGAATTTTTAAACCTTCAAATTTAGATGAAAAGAAGCTCAATGAAATATAGTATTTTAAGGAGCATAAGGAGATTTTAGTTATTCGGTTATACGGAAATAGTGAACTCCATTTCAATTTGTTTTCTTTCAATTGCTTCCAACAACAAAAGTATGCAAACAGGACTGGAATTTGAAACAAATTTGACTCGAGTTTAACTACTGAAAGTTTAGCCAATTCAAACGAAGAGAAAGCTAACTGAAATTAGTATCTCAAGGAAAGGCAACTTTAAGTACATCTCAGATCTGTATTTCCGTAGTTTGCCGCAACTTCAACATCTTTTCTTATGAAAGATGTACATGCATTATTAGGGAATTAAGTTATGTAATCTATAATTGCGATCAAGCCAAAAAGGGCAAAGCATAGCTGCTTCTCGCATCAAGTTTGTAATGTGAAACAGTGCACAACCCATGAAAGTTAAAAAGGATCAAGCATAGTGATAACACTGTATTTTATTTTTTTGCTTTGGTTCTGCAATGGATTTATAGTCAAAATAACATGAATCTATATATATGTTGTATTTACACTATTCTATTAAAAGCTAGTATTTTTTCATTTATCATGTGATTGTGCAAAGGCCATATGGGAACTCAACTCATTTCCAGCACCAGGTTACATGATGTCATTCACAGTGGGAATAAATTATACCTTGTTTTTGAGCATTTGGACTTGGACTTGAAGAAGCACATGGATTCTTGTCCAGGACTCTCTAAAGATCCACGTATGATAAAAGTGAGGTCCTTACTCCCTTTGTATTTCTCACCATTATTTATTCATTTTGTGAATAAGAATCTTTCACTAGTACTTAATAGAAGTGGTAACTCAACCATGGTTTCATGGTTCAATTTAATGCATTCATCTTTTGGCTAGTTAAGTTGTGTATTGTATTAGAGTCACTTGTCTCTTTCACATTTCATGCTTCTCAGTATGAAAAATTAATTAATTTTATCAATCAATCACTTCTAGATCTTGATTTGTTAATCTACTTTCGACTCTAGTTGCAATAGTCCCTTGATATTTCTCCTCCCTTTAGTACCACATTATCAAGTGAAACCCTCTTGAGAATCGGAGTCACACCTCAGGCATTAGCTATTTCGGGCCGAGCAGGACATAACCTAAGTCCTACATTGTTAGGTCACCTCCTTCCTTTAATCTCAGATTGTTAAATGAAGCCTTCTCAAGTAAGCTTAAGTGTGAGTTTACTTGGATAGGAAGATAGGAAGGGCAGGAGCATGAGGGAAAGTAACTCAAAGCATGCCTAAATGATAGCTCCATGTGTAATTTTGTGAATCTTTCCCTCCCTTTTATCTTGCCACCCAAGTAAGCCCAGCCTAAGTATCAAGAGATCCATTTTGTGTCACATGCATTATATTGTGCTTGCTTCCCTTGTATTTTCACAGGATCAATAAAATTATGAAAAGGAATGTTTGAAGTATATGACTCATGTTGGTTATTTGATTGTGTACTTACAAAATCTCCTCAACGGCTATTGTTGTCTACTAATATTCCTTACTAATAAGCAATTCTTTGTCCTTATTTTGTAGATGTTCCTCTACCAAATTTTATGTGGTACAGCATACTGCCATTCTCATAGGGTTCTTCACCGAGACTTAAAACCCCAAAATTTGTTGGTTGATCGACATACAAATGCCCTAAAGCTTGCAGATTTTGGGCTGGCAAGGGCATTTGGAATTCCTATTCGGACATTAACCCATGAGGTAGTTTATTTGAGGCTATTTTCCTTTTGCAAATTCATGTAAATTAACAAATATATGAAATTTGTATCTGAATGGTTTAAAATATTGAGCAGGAAATATTTCATATTGGAAGTTTTATCAAAAAGTTGAAGCATTATACAATTGCAATAATGCTGAATAATCTTTCTTTTCATTGTTAAGGCACTTTGTTTAGCACATAAAAACATAACATCTCTCTGTGAAAGAGAATACTCACATTTGGATTTGATGTGTGTTTACATGTTTCTGTTTCAGGTTGTGACCTTGTGGTATAGAGCACCAGAAATCCTCCTTGGCACTCACTGCTACTCTACTCCAGTTGATGTTTGGTCAGTAGGTTGTATCTTTGCAGAAATGGTGAATCATAAAGCACTGTTTCCTGGAGATTCAGAGATTGATCAATTGATGAAGATTTTCAGGTTCATAAATACTTATCAC
>JBBUKS010000060.1:1867125-1880790 GCA_038050645.1 Hedychium gardnerianum | reverse complement strand
CTAGTCGATTGCTCCAATCAATTGACCCCTAATCGATTGCATCAATCAATTGGTAAGCAGTAGAACTATAAATCTCTAAATGAGCTTTGTTTCACATCAAAAATCGCTCGTTCTGATATCCGAGTTAAAAATTATGGTCGTCGGAAGTTTATTTTGTCAGAATTTCTTCGTTGCCTAACATCTGATCAATCTTGATCTATTGGACTTAACCTAGTTCCCAACTAGATTTATCTAGTTCCTAACTAAGTTTGTTTATTTTCCAACTAAGTCTTCCACCGCATAGCTCCACTAAGATTTCTATTGCCTAGTTTCCAATTAGGTCTTCGACTGCTTAGTCCTGCTAGGACTTCTACTATCTAGTATCCAATTGAACTCAATCTACCAGGACTTCGTTGTTACCTAGCATCCGATCAATTTTAAATTATCAAGACTTTATTACTCATGGGTATTCAATTCTTGATGACTCACTTAAATTTTTAATCATTAAATATTCGATCTACCTTAATTAACTTAAAATTTTCTCTTATTAAATTTGATCATTAAATGTGTAATCAATTTTGACCATTTAAAATTTTGAACTTTTAATATTTAATCAAGTATTCGATAATCCTGACCAAAAAAAAAAGGAGAAAAAAAGTACGCCCAAGTGCGAAAAAAATTCGCCTGAAATCCTTCATTAAATAGCTAGGTGGGTTGGCAGATCTATGATTATATATATATATATATCCACCAAACTTACCCTCCTACTTTTTTTCTATGTTTAATTCAATGGAATTGACTATTGATTCTGGTTTAAGTTAATCTTAATTTCCACAATTGTGCAAAGTTCACCCAACACCATTAATTACATCTTGATTTACATTCATGGACCCATGCATTACATCTTAATTATACGACAGTCTGTAAGAAAGCTCTTAATTGCCCTGCGTAAATGGTTGCACGAGCCCATGCATTAATTTGGAATTTCATGTATTTTGGCTAAATCTTTCTTTTCTCCTGCCAGTTCTTGAATTCCCCCCTCTTAATTATTTTGCTTGTTGTAGTGGATTGCGAAGATCTTGGCAAGTAATAATTGTGATTTCCTTCCCTGACTTGGACTCATCGACAATATATACATTTCATGACTCTCGCCACCTTATCTCGTGACTGTATTTCTTCATCTTTGACCAGAATCTAAACATGCTATGAACGCTTTAATTTCAAGCGGCAGACAGTTGACCGAGAGATATAGATTCACTTCGCCAATTGCTCACTCAAGTCAAATGCTTGACAAAACTTACCACGCAACAAAACCAAGTAAACGAAAGGTTAATTAATGTAATACGTGGAACACACATATACGTACGCTTATTGTTTTCATTATTATCTTTAGTTGATGAAAGTCAAGAATATATAAAAGAGATAGATAACAATTTGTATGTGGACGTATGGAGCTAAAAGTCCACCAATTGAATATTCTGATGGATGTGTAAATTATGAAGCCAACAAAACGGTTGATGAGCATGAAGAAGTCGACATATGTTAGTTAATGCAAAAAAAAAAAAAAAAACACTCAAAATGCAATTTTCTTATGCAATATTCGCAAATTGCATGCTAAACTTGCTGATTGTGAATTCATATCGAATACGATCGAAGCAATAAAAATGATCCGACCACTAACAACTCTCGAGTAGTCCCCGGCTCCAACCAACCAAGTCACTCCCTTACTAAACTTTATTGATGACTCTTTAGGGACCATCTTAAATACTTCATCCTTTAACACTACCAACTCGATGGTTCAATGACTAATCATTTTGACACGAATTGTATAAATTAACATCAATGTGGATGCGCGCTCTTATAATCAATCAAATTAACTTTAAGCTAGCCTATATGATAATAATGGTTGAATGTTATCTTCATGCAAAAAGGCGAAACGCTCGCTCTCATTATTTCCGTCAGCCCGTTCCAGGACTAACACGGAGGAGATAAATCACGGGGGCTAGTCTAGCTAGTCCGGACAATAACTTGTGCATAAGGAAAGGCAGAAACCTGGTTACTAATCAAGATTTAACCCTCAAACTTCATAATGATAATACTTCATGCATTAACTATCAGTTCATTTCATGAAAACTTGAATGCTATCTTCAAATACTATGAAACATATTATAGGTATAGCACTTATGTACGCTAATGACATCATTGATGGCAGATTTAGCAAGTCCTGACTCTATGTACGAGCCTAATTAACAACAATTCTACACACTAATGTCATTTTCTTTGTAACTATATTGGTTTTATGCCTAACCAGAACTTGTGATAAAGGGTTGTGGATTCAGTGCCAGATCAGCTTCAGAGTCGACCAATAACATAGAGACATTGTCCCATCCCACAATAACATCGTCACGAGGAATTTCTAACCATGTGTGTTCGATGTTCATCTAAAAAAACAGTAAACTGAATGATTTTTTTCTATTAACAAAAAAAAAAGAGAAAGAAAAAGAAAAGAAAAAACATAAAAAAGAGGGCGTTGTTAAACGCCGTATTCAACCACCACCCACCCTCTTTTCCTTGCCCAACAAACCCTTTAAATGAAACAATCAATTCCTCTCTTCTCTCGCTCTCCCCAATAATTAATCAAACCTCCCGGTGAGGGTTAACCATCTAATCCTCTCTTGTTTTTTTTTAATCTCCCTCGATTCGATTAATTGCACGTCGCAGTTTCTTTAAATCCACCCCATCGCATTACTACCATTAAGCATTAGATCACTCTTTATTAGTTCTTCCTTTCCCTTCTCCTGCCTCCGCACTGCTCTGCTCTGCTCTCCTTTGATTTGCCGGTGGTTGTAGCTCGTAACCTCACAAGCCACCCAAAACCCAAACCCACAAGCCACATTGCTAATATAGATTTACCAGCAGGGCGCGGGGAGTGGCGGAGGAGGCGCGATGAAGGGCGGCGGCGGCGGCAAGGGTGGCGGTAGTCAGTCCTTGCTCACTCTCGCCGGGGAGCTGCTCAACGCTGTCGTCAGCTTTCTCGTCTTCTCCTTCCTCGACGTCCTCGACGTCGTCCTCTGCCTCGTCTACAAGCTCATAGACTACTTCATCGAAGCCGAGTGGAAGCCCTGCTACTGCTGCAGCTCTTACGCCGGCGATAAGGTCGCTGGAGGCCGCGGTAGCAGCTTTCTTTTGTCCGTCAATAGAGGTCCCAAGGTGGTCCGCCTCTGCTCCGCCAAGCTCCAACTCGAGGACGTCTCCGACACGCTCTACTCCCGCCCCTCCCGCGTCTCCGAGTTTTCCCGCAAGGCAGCCGTCGCCGTCGCCGCGAACACCAGCATGTCGGTAAAGTCGCCGGTGCCGCCGGCCGCCTCCTTCGCCGTCAGCGCCAACGTGATAGAGATGCTCCGGGGTAAAATCGACGGCCGACGGCATCGGCGGCCCCAGCCCATTCCGCTCTGGTCCGACTGCGACTGCAAGGTCTGCAACTCCTGGAGCCGCTCCTCCTCCGCCGACGGCGAATCCCGGCTCTACGTCCACGCCGACGGCCCTGGAGACGGCCGGCGAGGGACGACGTCCACCGACGTGCTGTTCATCCACGGCTTCATTTCCTCCTCCACGTTCTGGACCGAGACGGTGTTCCAGGAGTTCACCGAGGAGACGCGGTCGCGCCACCGGCTCTTCGCCGTCGACCTGCTCGGCTTCGGTCGGAGCCCCAAGCCGGCGGACTCCCTCTACACTCTGCGAGAGCACGTCGACATGATCGAGAAGTCGGTGCTGCAGGTCCACGACATCAAATCCTTCCACATTGTCGCTCACTCGCTCGGCTGCATCATCGCGCTCGCCCTCGCCGTTCGCCACCCCGATGCCGTCAAGTCCCTCACCTTGCTCTCGCCGGTGAGCAATCCATAACTACTCCACCAATTAAGCACTTCTCCATATTTTATATATGCCATCCAATTACTCATGATTCATGAATCCGATACAATGGCGGCAGCCATACTTTCCGGTGCCGAGAGGGGAGGACCCGACGCAGTTCATAATGCGGCAGGTGGCGCCCCGCCGGGTGTGGCCGGCGATCGCCTTCGGCGCTTCCATGGCATGCTGGTACGAGCACGTAAGCCGGACAATTTGCCTGCTCATCTGCAAGAACCACCGGATTTGGGACTTCCTCTTCAAATTCTTCACCCGAAACCGGTAAATTCTATTTTTTTTTTTCAAATAATTACCTTTCACAATCTCTTCATCATCATCATCATTCGTCCTTCTTCAATTCTTCTAAAATTTACCATACATGCAATTATTGAATCCACTCATGGAAGGGGGTCGATCGAAGACCCAATTAAACTCTCTCACCAAACTCGCCAGTGGATCAGAGCTAGCAACAACTCCACACAAAAGCATTTGCTTTCATTAATTCTCAATTAAATTAATACAGGCTCCGGCTAACGTCAACCATATAAGCCGACAGTTAGATGGGGGTAATTAACACCCATTGATGCTACACGAAAATCGAGAGTGAGGAGTATGTTGATCTTGATTGGATTATTCCTTGATTTACAACCGTTTAACTGATCAATCTGATACATTTAAACAGTACTTAACCTACCTCCACCCCTGATAGATGATCCAGTGAATGGATCAATATGATAGCGCGACTTCACATGGCAAGAAGCAACATCCATTAGGGCTGGGTCCACACCACCTATTCTCCAAAGATTGGGCCCCTCTTGTGGGCCATATGCATTGAAGGACAACCAACACAATTGGAAGCCGCAGGAAGTGCGTTTGGGCAAATTATTGCACCCTCTCAAAATTCGTACATATATTTAGCATGTTCAGGGATCATATATCTCTGCATGAAATTTGAGTGAGAGGTCTGTCACCAGCCATAAAATTAGTTGAATTCTTTTATTAATCATGCGACACTATTGTCAATCGGATAGGATGAAGCTGAAGAACAATTGGGGGCCGTCTTTTTAAGACACAATTGAATTGAGTAATTGAGTGCTAACACTATAGTCATGTGATTAGCCTAACGTTGTCATTTTGACTTCTATCGATTTTTGTAGAGCAGTGGGGGGTAGAGTTATAAACAGGGGTGAAGTGAGTTATTATATACTGAAGCACATGCCACATGCACTGCGTTTAATTGCATGGAATCTGCATAGTTTTCTTCCTTCACGGAACACAAAAACGTTTTGTTTTTATTGACTTCTTAGAATTTTATAATTCCAGCAATCATATTTTGCTGTATTTCAGGTTAGAAATTAGGAAGAGGTTGTGTTTTGGTGCAGGATTCGGACGTTCATGATCGAGGTGTTCATGTGCCACACGCACAACGCGGCCTGGCACACGCTGCACAACGTCATCTGCGCGAGCGCGGAGAAGATGGAGAGCTACCTGGAGACGGTGCGGGAGAAGCTGAGCTGCGACGTCCGCGTCTTCCACGGCGACGGCGACGAGCTCCTCCCCGTCGAGTGCAGCTACGACCTGGCGGCCAAAGTCCCCCGCGCCCGGGTCAAGGTCTTCCAGAAGAAGGACCACGTCACTATCCTCGTCGGCCAGCAGAGGGCCTTCGCCAGAGAGCTGGAGCAGATTTGGAGGGACAATGATTGATTAATCCATTGAGGAGGAGAAAGAAGAAGAAGAAGTACACGGCCGAAACAGGGGCCGCGTCTCGTCTCGTCTGAATTATATTAATTTTCTCTGCTCATAAGAATTAATTAATCGATTAAATACTGATTAAATCCTCTTCTTGATTCTGTATTTTATTTCTTCTCTTCTGTTCGCGATCTGGAAGGGGGACTCGTGTAGATTCTTGGGGGCTTGCTCTGCCAGTAAAGTGTACGAAAAGTTAAATACATGATTAATGTTTACAGTTGTGAAGTTTGAATCTGTATGAACTGGTGATGCGCTAGATTTTAGAAGACATTTTGCCAATTTAAAATTATAAAGGGAAATTTTAAAAACAAGTAAATCTCCACGATTTTAAAATGTTTTTTTTTAGAAAAAACATTACCTTACCGTTACTGTAACGGAACCGAGCACCAGCTTGATTATTGACAGTTAATAAGATCCTAGCCAGAATGTTATGGTTTTATGGTATTTAATTTATACTGGTACAGATGAGTTGCATAAGAATGTAGATATATATTTTTGTTTAGCTATTGAAAAAATAATAAATGAATGAATTCTAAATTCGTTCGATGATTGATTTTAACTTATTAATGAACTTTTTGCTCTTTTTTTTAAAAATCACAATGAAAGAAAAGGAGATGGAAGGAGGAGAATACAAGGTTGAAGTTGTCTTGCTTAAATCACAATGAAAGAAAAGGTTAATATTAGAGCATCAGATGAAAGACAAAAGAAGCAGAGAAGGAGTTCGCTGGGTAGAGATTTTGGGCTTTGGGCTCTCTGTTGGGCCAACAGGCCGATATTGCGGCACAGTAACAACGCACTTGCATGGACGCCTGGACCAACCAACGACTTAGATAGGCTGAGGCCATATCTTCCGTTAGTGGTGTCAACGATCTGAGCCATCCATAACAAGACTCGGCTCATGACCTTAACTGAATTAAATATTCGTGATCATATTCGATAAAAATTTATTTATACTTATTTAATATCTACAACTTCAATTAAATAAATAAATTTAAATACGTATATATATCTATTCGTTAATATTCGTAAATAAAAATTATAAATAATTGATGAATAATATTTATGAATAAAATTTATGAATTATATTCATTAATAAAATTTTATCAATATAATAAATCAAAAAGACTTTTAAAATGATCAAATAAATTTCTATTATCAAGCTTAATAATTAAATCAAACAAGTTTTAAAAATAAAAAATTCAAACAATCAAATAAATTTAATTAAAAATTCAAAAACATTTAAACTTAGTCAAACTTGAATTAAGCTTAATTTCATAAAAAAAAAATTAAATTTGAATGATTATTTCAACGATTTAATTATTTGACTTAATTTGATTATTTTATTAAATAAATTTAAATATCATAAAATTTAACTCAACTTATTCAATCACGCCTCTACCTTTTTCACATTAAAATAAAATCTTAGTTCTAACTTTTTTAAGAACATCGACATACCATCTAACACTTTAGGAACTTTTTAGAAATCTTCGGTGAATGATTTTGTGGGATTGTTTAATTTGGACCCAGAAAATTAAAATATATGCTCGTTGAGGATTGACAAAAAAAAATGGATATTTTCAAAACCCAATAAATAAATATATATATATATATATATATATATAATTGATATTTATTTCTAAATCGGTTGGACGCATGGATCGCAACTGATTCCTCGTCCCTCTCATTCTTCGAATTTCGTGCTTGTTTACCTGAATTTTGCTTCCACGTAAGATGCACCATTAAAGAATGGCCGAATAAATTATTGGATCCACACCGCACTCCATTAATTATCTAACCAAAGATTTGTTGAAAATTTGATTTTATCTTCCAAAAATTTTAACGTAATTAAAAAAAAAAATCTTACTAGTTTAAATATTAGAGTTTTCTGATGATTTATAAAATAAAAAAAATATTAAAGTACTCTTCAAAGGTATTTTAAACGTTACCCTCAATTTAAGGTCACGTGGGCAACACGGTGTGATTATTTTAATAAAAAGAAAAAGAAAAATGGAATTTTCTTAAAAGATTTATTTTCCTCTTCTAACAGCATTCTTTATATATCCATTAAATATATAATAGTAGGTAACAAACGCTGTACGATTAATGCTCTCTGACAACTCCAGCGCAACTAACAAAACGCACACTCTGACGAGCGATTGATGCTACGATCGATCGCTTAATTTTGAAGGGACACATCGCCAATCTGAAGCTGGTAGTAGTCCACGGCGAAGAAGCTCGGAGGAGGCGAGCACAGAACTCCACTCAAACCCGCTGCGTCCTCAAATGAGGGGATTTGGTCAGCGTAATCCATCTCCGACGTAATAAACCGGTCGAGAGCGGACCATGATCCGCCGGCGACTCCGTCGTAGCTTTCGACGCCGGCCGCAGGCTCCTCCGCTTGAACTATTTCATGTCCGGCGCAGTCTTCGTCGGGGATCAGCCACGGAAGGGGAGTCGGACTCTGCAGAGCCGGAAGCTTCGTCGTAGCTTCGCTCGCCGTCGACGTCGAATCTTCCTTGCAGGACCTGCCCATGTAGTGGAGGATCTGGCGCAGTGCGCCGTCGCAGTTCACGACGTCGAAGCTCTTCTTCTGGCAGCTGCTGCTGGCGACGACGTTCTTCTTCTTGAACACCCTGCACACCACCCAACCGTCTTCTTGGTTTGCCGCCACTTCTCCCGCCAATTCAGTCTTCGTCTGATCAATTAATATCAACAAGGACGACATCAAGATTAATTCTGTATTCTCTTAATTAATTTTTGTAAAATGCTAGCTACTCGCGTTGATTAAGTCATCGTCGAGTCTGTATTCATGCATGATCCAATCGGACTTCTGGCCGTGGGGAGCGCGGCCTTTGTAGAACACCAACGTCTTCCTCATCCCGATCTGTCCGACGCCTGCGTAGATGACCTTGTCGCGGCCGGTGGCCTTCCAGAACCCGGCCGCCGTCGCTCGGTTGGTTCGCGTCCCCGTCGGGTACTTCTTGTCCTTGTAGCTGAAGAAGTACCAGTCGTTCTGCGGCGTTGTTCCAATCTTGCATTCCTCTAATAAATTCATTTATTCATCAAATTAATCAAGCTTTAATTAGATACACGATGCCTCAAAATATATATATATGCATACCTTGAATGTCCCATGGCTCGAGCTTGTTGAGGTCGACGTCGCGGATAACATCGAGGTCGATCTTCTCGCACGCCACTTTCTTTCTCAAGTAGTAATTCAGTAGCTCCTCCTCCGTGGGATGGAACCGGAAGCCCGGCGGCACCCACGGCTGCCCGTTCACTGTGATGCTCATCTTCAACAACTAAAGTTTTGTTAGGACTGGTGAGCTCAGGCCAGAGAGTGCATACATATATATAGTGATTGAATGCCGGACATGAATTAGCAATACTCCTATAGTTTACTTTGTGGTTGGAGGTGGGGGTTAGTTCAGAAGGAAGAAGCCAAGCCACCCACCGCCCCTACCCAACCTGTGCATACAACGATCGAGCAGGTGCAAGTGCGCGCAGCAGGGCAAGCTCAAGAGAGTGTGGCAACATCTGAAAGGCATGACAGCTGACCTTAAAAATCTCCACGAAAAGCACAAACGAAACTACCAGCGTAATTAGGGGCATGAGGAAGAATATGATCGATCCCATCACGATCGATCGTCTCCAGCTGCTCCGGTGCAACAACCACTGCCGCGACATCTACCACTACAAACAAAAACAAAAAAACAAAAAGCAAATTAGCGACGGATATATCTATCATTTTTCGATTGCTAATTGGGTTTAGCGATCAATTAATGACGGATATACGCCATCGCTCAATAATGAGTCGCTAATGCTGATTAACGATGGACTTTAAATTTTTATCGCAAAATAACGACGGACGTTTAAATTCCGTCTCTAATCACTAGCGACAAATATTTAGAAATTCGTCGTTATTTAGCAATGGAAACATAAATATTCGTCGTTGAGTGCAAAATTATTCTGGATTTAGGGGTTCGATAATTAGCGACAAATTTTAAATATCCATCGCTAATGTTTGGGTATTCCGTGTTTAGGGATTTGGATTGTAGCGACGGAACGATTAATTCCGTTGCTAAAATCTTAATCCATCACCCAGAATACCCAAATATTAGCGACGAATATTTAAAATCGGTAGCTAATAATTAGCGTGAAAATGGATAGAATTTCTGATTATTATTTACGATCAATAGCGACGGATATTTAAATATCCGTCGCTAATTTACTTAAAAATTTCATAACACCTTCCTCTTTTTTCATTTTCCCTATTTATATATACAATATCAATCAATATATCATCACAAAAGATGATTTTCACACTACAACCAATACATACAATATCAAACAAATATCCAATCAAACACAATACCATACAAATTCAATCCAACTAATATAAATGTAACACAAATCCAATGTAATAAATATAAATCCAATCCAATACAATATCATACAAAATCTCATACTAGTATCCAATCAAACAATACAAAATCTCATACTAGTATCCAATCAAACAAGTACAAGTCTAATAACTACATCCAATACAAAATATCTACCTACTAATATCCATAGCTCTCCAAAAATCTCCTAACTCTCCATATTTCGCCAGTAGTATCTAATCCTGCAGAAAGTATAATACGATAAGTTATTATATTGAACAAGGAAAAACTAAACATACATCATCAGATTTATGCAAAATAAATTGAATTTAAACTAAATAATATGAAGACTATAATAATAAATTATTGATCCTACCTAAAGTAGTCTTCCCCAATTGATGTCTTCAACAAGCTTTTAGTTTTAATGATGCTAAAAAAGTTCTTTAGCTTATAATTAGTGACACGAGATCTTATTATTATAAATAAAAAATATTAGCTTGACAAAAAAAAAATTGAATAGCTAGACAAAAAAATACCTAAATACTAGTTTAGATACCTGAAAAGATGTAATATAATTAGAGATGGTTCTAAATGAAAATTAATAGATCTATTTTGTATATTTTATTAGTGATAAACAAAAAAAAAAGTATATGGTTAACATACCTCTCAGTCAGCTATTGATTAGTATCGTCGGGTCGTGAGGGTCCCTAGAGTCTTGAGTCTCCTGAGAGTTAAAACGATGCGACATTTGACTCATTCAAGCCATGAATTCTTTCATTTCTCATCCAATTTCCTTGTATCTTCTTTGAGCTTGCAGAGACTCTTCAAATTATTGCTCTAATGTTGAGAATCAATTTTTCAAACCTTGGTTTTCTTCCCTTAAGGCTTGTACCTCAGTAGATGATCTGCTAGGATGACCCCTGACCCTAGGAGTCATCACATGATCATATACGATTCTTGCCTGGGACCCAATATCGTATAAGGAGGAGGTCTTTTCTTCTTCCACTGACTACATCATAATAAATCTCATTTAACTAGTCGGTGGATAACGTCTACGCCTCATCTCCCTCTGTAGAAGGGCGAGACGTTTCTGCAACTCTAGCAGTCATGTCAGCCTATTCAAATTAAAACAAAAAAATAGGTTAGCAGATATATAATCACAAATATTATTCATTATTAAAGGTTAAAGATATTATAATTTAAATTCTTACGTCTAATGCCCTAGAGCGAGGATCAATAAATGTGTCATCCTCTTGTTTATGAGTCTTGTTAAATATCTTCCAATAAGTAGAAGGTCGTTATAGTTCACCTGCCTGAATATTAAAGAATACAATTAAATTAAAATAAAATCATTGATAATACTAAGAATTCTTATATAATTGTAGTAATTGTAAACTCACCAAGTCCATGACATGCTCTACCATCTATCGGGATCTAGCTGTATGCTTTGTGGATCCGATACTAGGGCCAGCCAGCTCAGTGTTTCTGTTGGCTCGAGTTGTCATTGAATTGGATTGTCATCTTTTTGCAGCCTAGATGGCTTGCCATACAACCCAAATATCCTCTAGAACAAAAGATGATCTTGTGCCCTTTCTTCTACACTTGTATAACATATCCTTAAAGAGTTTGGCAAAAGCATTGTTTCAATTTCTTTAAATTTTGCCTTGTGGCATGGCTCCCGAGTATATAGTTTCTGTAATAATAACTTCACAAATTAGTATAAAAAGAATATTATGTTATGTAGTATTAACCATATTCAAATTACTTACCAAAAATTCATCATAACAAAAATCTTTCATATCCTGGTCTACATGTCTCCATGTAATACTAGCAACGCACAATCTTTCTTTGAATTTCATAGATATGTAAGCCGCAACCTAATGACCATGTGGAATAAAACTGCATGAAAGAAATTAATATATGAGAAATATTTTACAAATAAAACAATAGATGATTTGAAAATTATTAATAACTTCAAATATTTATCAACTGCCAACAATGTGCAACATAGTCTAGCCACTGGGTGTTGGTACTTGATCTGTCATGGATATATCTGCACAATAACATTATAATACATACACATTTGAAATAAAAATTAAATCAGAACAATAATGCCTAATATGAAATAACAAGTGAGTTCAACATGTAACTTTAAACAATTACAAGTACTAAATTGTTCAACAGTAATAATAATATTTAATCATCATTACAATTTAAATGATTAGCATCAACATTTTATAGGTCATCCTCGCTAGACTCTGTAAATTTAACAAACTTCTCACTACTAGACATATCTCCATCATATATCTCCTCGTAAGGTACATTCACTTTTATAAGTAATTGAGATGTAGATTGAATATCATAATCTACTAAATGTATCTCCACTTTTTTTATTTTGGAATGCATCATGGTTTTGGGCAGTGATGGAGTTCAGTATGTCTATGGTCGAGCGAGGTTTCGTTCGACAAACTGCTAACCATTCACTAGCTCTTATTCTTTTTATCAGATATTTAAGATAGAAAACCTGATCCACTTGTACCGCAAAAATAAAATGTTCAAACTTGTTGAACCTTTTGTTTGTATTCACCTCAACTAAATTATAGTTTAAATGTATTCTGGTACATGTTCTTAGAGTCGGATCATACCAAAAATATTTGAATAACACACATCTTTTTATGGGTAAAGTAGGATATTCAACTTTTATGATTTCTTCAAGTCTCTCGTAATAATAAAACTCAGAATTATTGTTGTTGATAGATCATTTCACGAAAACACCAGAATTAAAGGTCATTGTGCGTAAATCTTATTGTATCACGTGGAATTTGAAGACATTAATATAGTAATCGGAGAACACTCTTATTTTACGGAGGGGTCCAAATGCAAGATTGGTTATCTTGTTATCTTGCATATTTGATATTTTATGATCTTTCACCTATAAAAATAATTATAAAATAAATTAGGTGGGATTTTGATACAGATTTATGAAAATTAACTTTCCACTCTAACTTACATAGATTTCAAACCATAATACAAATTTCATCTCTAACTATTTCGCTACCTCACTTGCACCGATTGATGAATTTTTTATTTATAATTGTTGTTTATACAAGCTGTCATGAAAGGTAATTTTAAGATAATTGAGATATCAAACAAACATTAGTCAATTCACCATATGAAGGATTTTGAACTCATCACAGTTCAGGAGTATGCATGTTTTTGTAGCATTATATTCTTATTAATTTAACCATCTTGAAACAGATGCACTCATTGGCTTACCAGGAAACTTAAAAATTCAAAGCATATCTGGGTCTATCGGTTGAGTATCATCACAATTTCGATGACACTTGCGATGTCTAATTTGCACATTATCAGTAAAATAATATGAGCAGAAAAATGATGCTTCTTTAACTAAATAAGTATTATATATTAACCCTTCAACTCTTGTTTTATTACCAATATTATTCTTTAATTTTCTCAAAAATCGTTCAAATGGATACATCCATCTCTACTGCAAATGACCAGCTAGTTATGCCTCGTTAGGTAAATGAACTGGTAAATATTTCATTAAATAAAAAAAAAAAAGGTGGGAATATACGCTCAAGCTTACATAGTATGAGAGGAATTTTTGTATCTAACCGAAGCATAT
>JBBUKS010000060.1:1831630-1858534 GCA_038050645.1 Hedychium gardnerianum | reverse complement strand
CTATTATGTCTTTTATATTGCTATACATACCCGTGTTGGGTATTTGTGATTAGTTGTAGTATGTATTCAGAAAAATTATCCGCCGTACAGGGGAGGTGCTGTTCGATTTTTGTCGGATAAATACCCTCCCTGGGCGTGACAATATCCACGCCCTCAAAAATAAATTTGACCTACTATATTGAGTTCGGTGAACTTTTTAATATGAATGTGTCCCAAAAATCTAAATCATGTTAAAAAATCACCACTTTGTTAAAATTTATTTTTGAGTGCATGGATATGATCAGGAGAATTATACGAATACATAAGAACTGGTTTCGTGTCATTCCGAACTCCCTAGGCCCGTCAACGATTTTTGGAAATATTTTATTTTTTTAAAACAATAATTAAAATTTGTGACGAATTCTCAGATTCATCGCAAATCTGCGACAAATATGAGAATTCATCTCAAATCTGTGACGAATTATCAAATTCGTCATAGATTTGAATTATTTCCAAAAAATCAAATTATTATTTTCGAAAATTGTTGATGGACCTAGGGAGCTTGGAATGATATGGAACCAGTTCTTATATGTTCGTATAGTTCTCTTGATCATATCTATGCCCTCAAACATAAATTTGACCAAAGTGATGATTTGTTTAACATAATTTAGATTTTTGGAACACATTCGTGTTAAAAAATCACCGAACTCAATATATTGGGTTAAATTTTTGTTTGAGGGCATAGATATAATCAGAAGAATTATACAGACATATAGGAACTAATTTCTTATCATTTTGAGTTCTCTAAATTAATCAGTGATTTTTGAAAATAATAATTCATTTTTTTTTAAAAAAAAACAAAATCATTTCGAAAATCGTTGATGGACCTAGAGAACTCAGAATGATACAAAACTGGTTTCTATGTGTTCGTATAATTTTCCTGATCATATCCATTCCATCCAATATAAATTTGACCCAATATATTAATTTTGATGAATTTTTTAACACTAATTAAATTTTTCGAACACATTTGTCTAGGTTTATGAGCTGATTTTGTTATAAACTCTTTAAGTTGAATTTGTATGAAACCTCTTGATGGATCTAGAGAACTCGAAACGACACAAAACTAGTTTTTATGTGCTCGTATATTTCTCTTGATCATATCCATGCCCTCAAACATAAATTTGACCAAAGTGATGATTTTTTTTAACATGATTTAGATTTTTGGGATATATCCGTGTTAAAAAATTCAACAAACTCAATATATTGGGTCAAATTGATATTTTAGGGTATGAATATGATAAAGAGAACTAGAGGAACACAAAGGAACTGATTTCATGTCATTCCGAGCTCTCTAGGTCTATCAACGATTTTTAGAAAGATTTATTTGATTTTTCAAAAATAAATCAAATCTGCGACGAATTCATAAATTCGTCGCAAATTTGACCTATTTTTGGAAAATCAAATAAATCTTTCTAAAAATTGTTGATGGACCTAGAGAGTTTGGAATGACATAAAATCAATTCCTATGTGTTCGTCTAGTTTTCCTAATCATATCCATGCCCTCAAACATAAATTTGACTAAAGTGATAATTTTTTGAACACGAATTAGATTTTTGGGATGCATTTGTATTAAAAATTCACTTAACTCAATATATTGAGTTAAATTGATATTTGAGGGAATGAATATGATCAAGAGAACTAGACGAATACATAGGAACTAGTTTCGTGTCATTCTAAGCTATCTAGGTTCATCAATAATTTTTGAAAAGATTTATTTAATTTTTAAAAAATAAATTAAATTTGTGATGAATTTTCAGATTCGTCGCAGTTCTACGACAAATTCGATAATTCATCCCGAAATTTTGGCAAAAAATTAAAAACTGCGGTTGGGTCACGTACTTCTTTATTCCCTCGCCCTAGCCGAACTTTTCGCACCTCCACGCCTTTCTTCCTCCTCCGCTCTCTAGCCCGTCCGCTCTCACGCGAGGGATTTGGGGATCGATTCTCCTGCGGAGATCTAGCAAGAGCGATGAAATGTCGAGGGTGGCCGGATCCATCTGCGCCGAGATCTAGTCGTGGATCGACCAGGTCAATGCAGATCAACTCGTCTCTGCCCTGCTGTTCGCTGACAAGAGAGACGGGGGGAGCAAGCGCCGCTGCTTCGCTCCTTGGAGTCGCGCCTCTCCCAGGGCTTTGATCGCGACCTGCAGGAGGTGCTCCTCTGCTACGGCGCCTTCGCTGCCGTGGAGTCCACTCTTACGGATGCGCTAGTACCGAAATTGGTTCGTGAGTGCGCAGTGACGGCGGCGCTCGCTCTGGTCCGCTTCAACAAGGTAGTCTTTGCGGGTCCTGTTCTGATGGGCCCCACGGTGGATGCGCTCATTTCCATGTCCTCTACCTCCGTCGCCGCGCTGCGTGCTCTGAACGGGCTCATCGCTACCATATGGAGCCTGCTGCTGGACAAGCTACACGCACAAGGGGCAATTCCGCGGCTAGTTGCCCTCTTTGGCAGCGGGGAGGGCAGCGGGGTCAGCGGGGTCAGCGTGGAGGTGTGAATGCTGCCGCTCGATTGCATGTTGGAGATCGATTATTTCAGTCGGAAGGAGGCCATCGACGCGATGCTCATGGAAGGGCTGATCAATGGCTGATCAAGTGCATATAAGGTAGTTATTGCTTTTTAACCTTTCCTTTTTAATTCGCCATCTTCCATCTTGATTAGAATCTTTGTTAAAATTTCTCAACCCTTAAAATGAGGGTTTTAACTTAATAGAATGGTATTTACATTCACCATGTGAATCCAGAAAACTAATAAGAATCAATATGCTTCAAGGAATGATGCCTATGAGAGACTAGAAATTCATGTAACTCAACGTGCTTTCATCAATATGGATATTGAGGTGATGTTTTCTCTTCCACGCCTTTAAATTTATATGATTCACTATTTCTTTGGACGGGTACACATACAAGTATTAATTCAATCTGACTTGCATATGTGCAGTAGTCTATATTGCTAATTTGATATCTATGATTTATATTACATATATATAAATTTAGAGTAAATTGACAATTAGAGATACTATAGGTGACTGGAAGGAAGAATAACTGATAAATGAAGTCTCAAAATGAGATTTTTTTTTTATCTACTTGTATCCTCTTTTCATTGAATGAAACATGCATGAGGCTTATGATTAGAAGGCCTTTTATATTCTCATGGTGTCTTTTGCAGCGTAAGTTTTTTTTTTGTGGGGTTTTAATGTACTTTTTTGTGGAGGTTTTAGTATGTTTTTTTATCATCTGTGGTATCGATTACAAACTTATGCTTTCTTGATACCTTGATGAAGATCATGCAAGTCATCAATTATCCACTATAATAATCATTCTTTTTGTATAATTGCAGCTTATTTCTCTCTTTATATTTCATTTTTTATTAATGTTTGTGTTTGTCCTTTCTATTAAGCTGATATATTTTGCTCATGTAACCTTATATACCCATAAGCGGGCTGGGTTGGTTATGACCTCCATACATGTTCGTTATCCTGTATAATAGAATTGAAATTTATATTTTAAAATTTGCTCTTATCATCTCTGAAATTTGTTATGTATGATGTTTTTGAAATTTGTTATTTGATTGAGTTTGTAAATCCTTCATTTTAGTATTTTTTATTAGAATTGTTATTTTTGTTTAATCTTTAGTATTTATTTTTGTGTTAGTTTATAGGATTTTTTTTTTGTTAAAAATGATACTTTTTGTTTGTTTGTTTTTTGATTTAAGAAAAAATAAAAAAGAAGTTTGGGATTAGAAGGAAGTGTTTATTCGATATTTTGTATACAGGATAACGTGCAAAAAAAAAATGATAATTTAGTTTATAAGATTTTTTTTGTTTGTTAAAAATGATAATTTTTGTTTGTTATTGAGTTTTTTTAATTTCTGCGACAAAAATAAATTTATCGTAAATCTGCGATGAATCTTGGGATGAAATTTTTTTTCATCGCATAATTTGCGATAAATTTACTTTATTTTGTTGCAAAATTTTACAACGAAAAAACTTTTAACTGAAAATTCATTGTAGGTTAATTTTACGACGAAGTTTTTATAAAAATATCGCAAGATCGTGATTTTTTTTTTAGTGATATCTAACATCTTATTTTATAAAACTATTTACATGTGGTTCATAAGAGTGCAACTATTTTGGCACAGAGTAATAGTGGAGTATTGGGCATCCGAAGACTGCAACCGACCTTTCATTCCCTTCCCGTTCTCAAGTTTTAGACTCATTACACATTGTATCATCAACTATATTAAATTCATAATTTCAGCTATATAAACATGAGAATTTAGCTAGAAAATGAGGTTTCTCCTTGCAAAGCTTTTGTTTTGTACGTTCTGTACAAGATTAACATGACAAAAGACTATTGATTAAAATCTTGAGCCCATAGCTAGAACGACTTTAGCAAGAAGCTTTGACCCTCTGGATCGCTCAACCCAATCTTCAGTGTTGCACAATCTTTTGCTGATGTCCTCCATGAGAAGATGTGAATTGTTTGCCACAAGTAGCTCTGTATTGTTCATCCTTCATCACAAGAAGCTCTACGTTGGCTCATCCTCCTCCATGTTTAAGTTTCCTCCTCCTCTAGTGCTGACTCGCTAGGGAGATTCGAGGCACGTTGAAACTCATGTTTCTCCAACATCAAAAATGCCTACTCCCCTTCTTCTCCCTCCTCCTCCTCCTCCTCCTCCTTGATGGAACAACTGACCGAAATGACATAAAGCAATTTTGTTGTGACTGGGAACTGAAACTCCAATTTGGAATGAGATTTTAAACATTGCAGAAGAGTTTAATTGCTTTCCAAATATCACATTTTACTAGTTTGTCCAGTAGTCTATTGAGTTTTCATAGGATCAGCATTTTTGTACCTACAGTTGCCTATTATGACGTGAACTGAGCTTAATCATGACCAAAAAGATAAGGATTCTAGATTATTCCAGACATGAAAACTGGTCCAGCATAACTAAAGTAGGGTACATTGATGAATTTTCCAAGGATGTCTGTAGATGGCTCTTTTTATTCGTCATCTTGTCCTTGGATCTTATCTTTAAACTAAACATGTAATATAGTTCTTATGATACTCAAGCTCCTACTATTAGATTATATACCAGTGAATTTAGCACAAATAAATTCTAAAATGTAAAAGGTTGGTATCTTCTAAAATGTAAAAGGCATATGGAGATAAGCCTAATAATTCATCGCATGATCACAAAACCTTATTAAATTGGAGAAAAAAAAGGATGCATTGTGTCAAAACAAGCGATTCATACACCAACCTAGCGTCTAAGTTGCAAAACTATTGTCCTAATTGTTAGAAACACAATGGTGCAATCAAGTAGGAACATTGATGCAAATCACGGACTACCTTCCTGAATCGTCAAACTAAACTCGATTATCTTGAAAACCCTTACACTCTATTCCAAACATCTGTTAATGAAACTGTAGGAAAATCATTCCTTTATGACACTCAAAAAAAGTGCAAGCCAGATTGTAATCACCTATCAATTGAAACGCTAACGAAAGACAATTGAGGTTTGTCTAGGATACAAATCCGGATCTCAGAGAGAATAAATAAACATGCTGAAAAAAGGCCAAATCCCAAGCAAGACGAATTGATCGTGAAAAATGAATGAATAAATAAATAAACAGAAGAAAAGCACGAAAGAAGATCCAGGAATCACCTCGTTCAAACGCCGACACAAACAGAGGGATCACTTAGCCACCATTCGGTGGATGAAGTCTTCGTAGCATATGGTGCCGTCGGAGCCGACCTCGACCTCTCGGATCCACTCATCAAACTCGTTGGGATCTAGCTTCTCGCCGATGCTGGTGAGGACGTGGCGGAGATCCGATACGGCGACCTTGCCGGTGGAACCTTTGTCAAGGACGCGGAAAGCGTCGCGCAGTTGGCCGTCGAATGGCTCGGGGCGTAGGTATTTTTATATCAGTTCGAGGAACCGGGGGAATTTGATGGGGGCGGTGAGGCCCTCGGTGGCGGCGGTGTCGCCCTCGGTGGCGGCGGTGTCTTTGAGCTGGGCCTGCGTGGGGTTGCCGCCCAGGGAGCGCATCGAGATGCCCAGCTCCGACGCCGCGATCCGGCCGTCGTCATCCGCGTCGAACAGATTAAACGCCTCCTTCATCGACACCATCTGCTGCTCCGTCAGATCCTCCTTTCCCATCGCTGCTGCTATTTTTGTGCGCACCCTCTTTCGCTACCACGCCGTTCGCCTTCGCAGACGACGAAGCGAAACAGGGGAAAGGCGAAAAAGAGCGATATTGTAATAATGTTATAAATACTAAAAAAACTCACCATTAAAATAATTGGCAGAAAATTAAAAGAACATATTTTTCAATCTATGCATTTTCTAATTAAGCTCAGAAAAATGAAGTAAAGATACTTAAATAGGATTCCAGAAATCTGTTATTACATTATAGTAAATCTCATATGAACGATTCAAGCACCAATAACTTCATCCTCACAAGCTGAGCAATCCTCCTCGACTACTTGGCCAAAAACCTCAGCCTTGTACACATACAGCTTACTGACGTAGAGGAAGAAGACGAAGTTGAAGAAACTGAGAAGTACCAGTAACGCATAGTAGTAATCCAGGTGCGAAGCATTAAGATTGTTCAAAATCCATCCCTTTCGTGCACCGAATTTCTCGGTGATATTGGAGACAGAAGAGAGCAGAACACTGCTGAGGAAATTCCCAATTCCATATGTAGTCAAGGAGCAGGAGGTGCCGAGGCTCTTCATGCTCTCAGGAGCTTGGCTGTAAAAGAGATCCACCATCCCAACGATCGTGAAGGAATCAGCTACTCCCATGAGCGCAAACTGCGGAAGCAGGATGAAAATGGTGCGGGGGATTACTTCCTTCCCGCTCTGCACCAGGCCTAGATCCCTCGCGACCCGCAGTCGCCGGTTCTCGGTGAGCGACGCGACCAGCATCGCGACGATTTGGAGGAAGAACCCGACGCCGATCCTCCGCAGCAGGGTGATCCCTCGCGGATTCGCAGTGTACTTTTTCATGATCTTGACGAAGTAGCGGTCGTAGAGGAAGGTGGTCACAATCATGGCTATTGTCAAGGACGTGGCGAAGCTGGCCGGAGGGATTTGGAAGTGTTTGCCGATGTGGCGATCGAGGGTGGTGCATTGCTTGACGAAGAGAGTGTGCGTTTGAGCGCCCATGGAGGACGGAATGAGGGAAGCAATCCATATGGGAAACAGGCGCACCATCTGTTTGGTCTCCTCCACTTCGGTAACCGTGCAGAGCATCCATGGCGTCCTCATCGGACCAACAACTTTTACAGCGGCTTTGTTCAGAAACCTCAAGGAATTCGTGGGAAGGATTCTGAGCTTGTGATGATTCAGTTCATGGAGTTGGACCAAATTCTCAGGGACAGTCGCTCTCCATTTTCTGGTGGCGGCCACGAGGACTCGGGCCATTCGAGTGATCGGACTGCCGTGGACCTTCTTGTGCCTGTAGAAAGGAGTGCCAGCGAGGAAGATTAAGACCGAGAGGAGGAGTCCGGCGGTGGGGATGCCGTAGCCGACGGACCAGCCGACGTTGTCTTGGATGAAAACCAGGAAGACGTGGGCGAAGAGGGAGCCGAGGAAGGTGCTCAGGAACCACCAGTTGAAGAAGGAGATCTTGTGAGTTCGTTCTCTGGGGTCGAAGTCGTCGAATTGGTCGGCGCCGATGGTGGAGATGTTGGGCTTGGTTCCACCGGAGCCGAATGCGATTATGTAGAGGGCGGAGAAGAATGCGGTCAGCTGCAATGTGGAGGTTGGCTTGCACTCGGCAGTGGCGTTACTGCCATGAACGTTGCAGGGCGGCGGCCTTAGAGACCGGAAGGAGACTGCCACAGTCAGGAGGCACATCCCCTACATGTTAATCAACTGGGGTGAGTATTTAAACACCTCTGTAAATAATAATAATAATGATAATAAAATATCCATTTATATTTAGATAGAAATCATTTATAATGAAAAGCAAGATCAAGAACAAGTACACGATCCTATTTATATTTAGATGGAAATTAAAGCCGTCGATCATACAATTGAAACTCGAAAGAATATATTATATATGTTATGGTGATTGTCTATGTGAAGATAGATTAATTATTACCGTAAAATAAAGAGCGGCGGAGATGAGATAGGTCCAGTATCGCCCAAGATATACGTCTGCAACAAAGGCACCAAGGACAGGCGTTAAGAACGTAGTCCCGACCCAATAAGTCACATTGTTCGCAGAAGCCACGGTGCCTTGGTGCAGCTCCCTCGTCAAGTATAGCACTAAGTTCGATGCTATCCCGTAGTATGCCATCCTCTCAAAAAATTCATAAACTGCACAGATTTTAAATCAAGGCTCGTCTGTTTCAGAAATAACAAATGAAAAAAAGAAAAAACTTACAATATAAAACAATGATATGATTAATTGAAGGGTCTGCGCGTATACAGAATCTTAAGCTTTATATAACAGAAAGCTATCGATCGATGTGAAGCAGCATATGCAATATAAAAATGTGAAGTATAAACGTACCTACAATAAAATAGCAAGCAAACCATCCTCCTCTCTTGGATCGTAGAACAGGGTTGCCTTTGAGGTCAACAGAGCCATCCTGAGCGTAATCCTTGTCTACTGGTACTTTTGGTGATGATGATGAGCCCTCCATTGGTCGATATGTTGTACAATGTTGTTAGCTACCGGCTTCATTATTTATAGATCCTGGATATGGTTACTAAGTCATAGCTAATGTGCTATTGAAAAATTTGGCAGAGGTGACCGATAAGGTATATACACAGTGGGTACAGTCGATGGCACCACTCAAACCCAAGGTGATTAGTCATGTAAGTTGACTAACACTAGCTACAGTGGATCATACAAGATGAGCTGTAACTTCACAGAAAGTGATACACATGAAGCAATATAAAATGTGAAGCATAAATGTACCTGCAATAAAATAACAAGCAAACCATCCTCCCTTCTTGGATCGCAAGATATATAGGGTAGCCTTTGAGGTCCACTGAGCCATCCTGAGCGTAATCCTTCTCTGCTGATACTTTTGGTGGCGATGAAAAACCCTCTGTTGTTAACCTCTAATAAGTTGGCCATGGTCAATCTGCTGTATAGTGTTGTTAGCTACCTGCAGCTTCATTATTTATAGACCTGAATATGGATACTAAGCTATAGGCTAAGCTTAATCAGGGGTTGACAAACTCAACACCCTGTCCGCTATTGAAAAAATTGGCAGAGGGGGCCGATAATAATATATGTATGCACAGTGAGACAAAGTTAGTGGCACCACTCAATTACAAGATGAGTAGTCAAGAAAATTGACTTACACTGGCTGTAGATAATTGGAAGTATAGAGGATGAACTGTAACTCCATATTATCCGTTGATCTGCTACTTAAAAGTCGCCTTCAGTCAAGAATGGAATAGCACTAACCATAGTTGTGGGCATCTGCTCCTTGTGCTTTCTTCAATGGAATAATGATTATAATAAAGCAAAAGCAATCATCTCACACCATTCATTTTTCTGACGCTTGAATTCACGTCAAATTACAGTATGTCGTACACTAATCGAACAATGCTATATCTATATAACTATAGATAAGAGCGAATTGTTCTCAACTGATTGAGAGACCACTTGTTCTGAACCAGTAGAGAAGGATACATTTGAACGAACAACACCGAAACAACCAAAGGAATCCCATAAATACTGGCTACCATTAAACAACTTCCAGACTAACCATAAGACAGTTTGATCCTGACTCGTCATCCACCTTTGAAGGATCATAAATGAAACTCGCAGAATATTCTCCACCTGTCCATCTCACACTAATTTCGAACATGCGAGGCGACAAGCATGGTGGTGCCATCAGCACAAGAAAGATGAGATTGCCACACGCCCTTCGTTGAGCTTGGAAGGCAGGAACCGCACAGCTGATCATCTGGTTCAAGGATATGAATGCCTTCCCGATTTGTTCCATACAGTGATCGAATGACTGGAAAGAAAGGCACGGGTAAGCTTTCCTATTCTTCCTTTGTATTTTCTTTTGGCATCCAAGGTAGCACCCGAGTGCACAGTGATCACATGGGGTTTAAAAGGATTCCATTAGTAATAGAATATAAGTTTGGATCATTAGCAATATCCAACACCGTTTGCCCACTTATCAACATATTTGCTTCTTTATATAATGAGGACTGCTCTTAGACGACATTTCCATTTCTATTGTAAGACAAAGATTTCAGCCTTAGTGCACACGTGAAACCTGGCCAAAATAAAAAGGGAGAACAAAAAGAAGCAACAATTATAGGACAAACTGACGATATATCGGAAAGGCCTTTAGCCAAGTTGCAGCCGTAGTAGTTTCATGTCATGTAACTCAGCTGCTGTTTTTCATCAAGGGTTGTGATTGTGCTCTATCGTCCCTATGAGAGCTTTGAAGTTTCTGAAGAGAGCGATACTGTAAACGCACACTTTCTCCACTGCCGAGAATCTTGAGCAAATACCTGCAGATTTTATACTAGCTATTATGCTGCAGAGATCTGGTTAGATTTATTTGCCATGTATATTTAAAAAGATTGGAGGTACCGACGAACGTACCAGCCATTCAAACATTGAGACGTAACTATTGCTTCTCTTCCCACAAATTTATCGGGAGTTCTCTTGTTTCCCTGAATATAAGGTAACATCAGTTTCATTTCCATATTGAGCCTGGGTTAAGTTTGCGTTTGCGATGATTATACTTTAATCAAAACTTTCTCACTGACTACAAATGGATATTGAACTCCCTTCAGGTGTCTGGTACTGTCATCCTCTGTCGCAATCTCCCCATTGTCCTGCAGACAAATTAACAACCCATATAGGAAAAGAAAGAAAAAAATGAATGAATTGAGTATTAATCCAGAAGACAAGAACTTTGGATAATCTCTTCACTGCTTCCATTTGTTCACCAACTTCCTTCCTACGTTTGCGCAGAGTAGCATTATGGAAGAGTTTCCTATCATCCTCCAGCTTTACTGTCGAAGCTGCAGCTTGCAAAGCTGAAAGGAAACGTCCAAAAACATAATACATTTATATCTTAGACGAGACTCAATTTATAGATAGACTTTCCTAAAACTTGATCATAATTTACCATAATTAGGGACCAACGTGCCTGCCTCTATCTCTTCATTGCATATATTACATCTGGCCTGATTTGAAAACCAACAAATGATAATCATCATTACTTGCTGTGACTAATGAATAAAGCTCGTTAGAAAGTTACACAGTATAAAGAATAAAGACAACCAAATAACATCCCCAATTTTAAACAATGATATAGATCACCCTAATCAAGATAAGAAAACCAGCACTAGCAGTGACTATTACTGAGAGTATTTTTTTTATTGCAAAGAAAGACCGCTTTTATTTCTATTCCAAATTATTTGCATGCATATTTCCTAGAAGTTACTAATAAATCCAATACCACAACCAATTAAAAGTTTTAACTTACTGTGAAGTTTTATGAGGATTAGAATGATATTACTACCATAAGATTATCAAAAAAAGACAGTATCAAGACTTCAAGATTCAACACTTTGATTCAAAACAGAGTTGCAAGCTTTAAATTTTTTTTCCTAACTTAAAAGATCAATAAAAAAACAAACAATTAGCTTACTTAGAAAACAACTCAACTAGTTTGCCTTAGAAGCTCCTATAAAAAAATACAAGGAATGCTATGCATACCATTTCTATTACTTTCTTCAGCATATGACCGCCAAAAGAATGCCCACAAGAAACAACCATAGCATCCTCAAGAAATGCACCTCTGATGCAGAAAAAGATAAAACATGAGTATAGAAACTAAACAAAAATATGGAAGTAAAGAAAAAAGAAAACTATTTTCAAATTCAGCAAAAAAAAAAAAATAGTACTAAGGTTGAGGAGAACCAACATTTGCAACTTTATTTACATTCAAAGCAATGGTGAAGAAAACACAATAAAATGCATTGCAACTGTTGGACTTGTGAAAACCATTAAAAAGTGGGAAACGTTAATTTTACCAAATTTATAAGGGAAAGTGAACAATTATCAAAATTAGATGTAAGATGGATGAGAGCGACAAATTTCAACATTTTCAAATTTTAGAGAATTCTCTCAATTTTATTTGGTCTAGCTTGTTAACTATAGATTTTATGTCATCTTTTGAACATATCAATATCAACACCATTTTTTTCATTTTCTAATCTATCGAGCCTAACTAACTACTGTCAATAGAAATATTTCATTTTTAATCAACCCACACATCCATGCAAGAACCTGAACTTCACTACTTGTTTCTTAAATCTTAACCACCCAACACTCAGATACATAATATGTTAGATCAAATTATTATCTAAAAAATTTCCTTCTAACTTGGAAGGCATGTAACGATCTCAGAAAACTCAAAAACTCCTCTCCATTCTAAATTCCCAGCTTTTATTTAAAACTCTTGCAAAAAGGTTGTCCATCTATCTTAATATTCCTTCATAGCATAAAGAGATGTAAAATAAAATTTTAGAGTCTTGCGTGATGATTGTATACCTCTTAGGCAAAAAAAGGAAAAAACATAAGACTAATATAACCAGTCATACTTTATCAATCAAGAGAGTTGAGCCGCAGGAAACAATTCATTAACTTATTATGAAAAGATAAGAATGCTAAAATAGATGCCTAGAATCACTATAAATATAAATCCATAAAACTATTACTGAGGAACAATTAGGTGTAGATGACAAAATAAGAAAAAATAATTTAATATGGTATAAACATGTTCACAGACAACAATGTGATTCAATGTGATTTAAACATATGGATACTATTGGTGTTGTAGGAGCCTTATGTTTGAGTATAATGATGGACCATGATTTATGTAACTGACCCCTAATAGTTAGGACTCAAGGTTTTGTGTTATTGTTGTCTACTTTATCTATATGTTTTCTGAATTGATTTCCACAATTCAGTTCTCAAATTTATATTTTACTAAAATCCCATCATTCAATGCAATATTATTTGCAAATAAGACATACAACACAACTTAATTATTAAGTTCTTAGTAAATTCATGAAAAAATTTAGTAAAAGGACCAGGATTTAAATATACACTCAGTTGTAATAAAAAGAAATTGTAATATCTCTAACAAATGTAACCTCATTATAAAATGATTGTTACTAGCCTCTTTATTGCTTTGCGCAAATGTAAAACCTCTATGCATATCTTTTTATTCACCAAATTCTCTCCCCAAATATCTGTTCAAAATTAAGACCCTTTCCAACCAAGATTGACTACTTTAAGTAGTTATTAAACTCATCAAACTGGTCTTCCATAAGCAGATGAAAACAGAAAAATAGCACTTCAAATTATAACAAAAGTATATAACAATCCAAAAATATTTTAGATTAAAACACAATATTCAAACATGAAGGAAGTATAACTGATGGAAATATAGGAGACTGGAGACCTACGACAAAGGATCTGAAAGTATGCTTCTGAGAGATGGTTCCTTAATAAGGTCGGTTTGAGTTTCCTGCAACATAACAGCTTAAAAATGATGACCAATCAAAAATACCCAAAAACTACAAATTGGCATGCTGAATTGAATGCAAAATCATATTTCAAACAGAAGGAGAAAGGGATATTGCTTCGGGCGCACAGGATCAATCACGAGAGAAGCCGTTAATGTTAATATTGATAAATATGACAGGAAATAACAAAGAAGATGACATTGTAAACTTGCATCTCATTATTTTTGTTCATTGCATACTTATAGATGGATTACAACACTTACAACTAGGACTGCAGCAGTTACAAATAACTCATCAATTAATGCTGCATGTCACATATCTGAGCTCTGACTTCTATGCACATCATAGTGCCAATACCACTATTGATCATGCTAGTACAAGTTAAGGCTTCAAACTTCAACCAACAGACATTGATGTCAAACAACTCCATTACTGAATGACTTGAAAACAATGGCCGATATGGGATATGGACCTTGAAGACATATGTGATAAACCTCACTCTTGCAAGAAACTCAATCTCACACACTGGCAAGATTTGTTCAGGTATTATTAAGATTTCCTTCTAAAAAAATTACACAAGGCTTCTCCTACAAATATGTATCGTAAGTTAATTAATTTTCAAAATATTATTGTTGATTCATTGCAATATTATCTAGATTAACACTGAAATTAATATATTTCTTATCCGGTAAACATGCCAAGTGTGAGGCAATTAGAGTAATGGAGATGGTCAAAATTTTGTCCAATATTATTGTTCAAATATTGAAGGGGAGCCTTGGCGCAACGGTAAAATTATTGTCGTGTGACCTAGAAGTTATGGGTTCAAGTCTTAGAAACAACCTCTTACAACGCAGGATAATACTGAGTACAAAAACCCTTCCCTGAGATCCTGCATTGGTGGGAGCTTCATGCACCACTTCCGTTTATTATTATTATTATTGTTCAAATACTAATGTAGAAAACTCACATAGACATTATATGCGGCAAGCAAGTTAATACATGAATAGTTAACTCACATAGATATTATCAGGATAATTGCACATGACATCATCTTCAGCAGATAAGTCATCCATTAATTGGCTTGCTAATATTGGTTGGTAACTCTGTGGTATAACATGTCCAGCTGCAGCAATTGGTGAACAATCCAATATTGCATTACGCCGAGGCATGAGCTTAAATGTCAGTGATACCCTACACACAGAGCAATTCCATGATGGTAAGCGTGGACCCTAACAACAAATGCAAAAAATAATAAAAATAAATTACAAATATATGAAAGAGAGATTCAGACCTTCCCTGGCTTATGGTGCTAGGAAAACACTCAGGAGTCATCCTATACGAGGCAGCAGGACGAAGTCCAGCGGTAGCATGGCTTAGAGCCCTTCCAGTTAGTAGCAATAGATTGCCAGGACCTGAACTCCCATCAGCTAGGAACCAACGTTCATTTGGATCACAAACCTACCAAAAGGTTAAATAGATGAATTTGACAAAGTATGGCAGCATAGTAATATCCAAATGAACAAATATGCCAATACAAATTATATTGCTCTTATTAACAGAAACAATAAGATTAATTACCTGAATCCCAGGACTGTCAGAAGCAATTAATGTCAAAAAGCCTTTTTCAACTTCAGTGATGAAAGACTTTCCACCTCCAACTTGGTCCTTGCCATTACAGTATGAAGCTTGAGAACAGGAGGCAATCAGAACTGATGATGAAACTTCAGTAGCAGGCAAGGGTGTATCATCAAGCAAGTGGTTAAAAACACTGAAAGTTGTTTCAGCAAATATTAACTGAATAAGTCACAGATAGATATAGTAACCTGCTGAGATACTAGAGTATAGAGTAGAAAACTAATATAAACAAAACGGGTATTTACTCGCTTCGGAGTCGAAGATGTCTTGCTACTGCACAAAGTGCAGCACGAGCTGCCTTTCCCATACATCTAAAGGCATCATCCATGCATGCAGGAGCTAAGTCTCCATCTTCCACGGTCCTAATAAAATTCATGATAAACTATGACTTAGCATGATCATAAGGTGTCGAGATAAAAGCACATGATTCATATGCAGTGGAATTATAACTGAGCTATCAATCAATGATGTAGAGGACGCCATGGTAACTAAATCAGATGCTGTTGAGGAAGGCATCGAAGCAAAAGAATGCATAGTAATTGTTCTAAACTATGTAAGGAAGCACAAAATATAACATCCGCCACTACTGGTACAGTACGACCACACTCGTCCAGTCATATTTAGTTGTATTCAACAGTGAAACGTTGTATAAAGTATTCACCTTCCAGCACGGTAGGTATAAACACCCTTGCCTGACTTCCCACAAACATGAACTCCGACGCTCGCACCATTGAACATGGCCCTGGCCTTAAAGCAAGTCCTCGCCGAGTCCAACGCACATTTCAAAATCACAGCTTCGTCCGAACCAAGCTCAATCAGCACGGCGTTGTGCCTCATCAGAGACCCTGACAGTTCCTCCACCGCCTTCGAGTACGCCCCATCGGCCGCCCCCTCGAACGGCACAATGTCCTCCAACTTCACCTTCGCGACGGGCGGCGCCACGTGCTCCACGGAGTCGTGCCCCGAAGGGTGGCGGGCGGAAGGAGCGGGGAGGAGGGGAAGGGGGTGGAGGCCGAGCGAGAGGGAGGAAGAAGGATGTGAGTGAAGCGAGAGCGGCGGCGGCGGCTGCTGCGACGGCGGAGCCGGGGCCATAGAGGAGGAGAACATCTGCACGACCCGGCCGCCGTTCATGGATCATCTCGTAGGATCGGCTAGGGTGATGGGGGAGTCGGCCCATTCCGGTGGTCGGGAATCGCCATTAGGGTTTCTCTTCACCGAAGTCCACAGACGATCAAGAGGCAGCTTTCTCGTTTCCTTTCTCTATTTTATGTTTTTTTGACCTTTTTTTTCTTCTTGCGTTTTACCTTTTTCTTCTTCTCTTTTTTTTTTTAAAAAAAAGATATTTTCGTTCGAGCGTCGTCGCTACGAAGCACAAGAAGGAGAGAGAATACTTGTCCCCCCACGGTGAGTGAGGGTGATTTATCAAATTAAAATCGTAGGGTTAAAATTCGAAATTGATAGGACATAAATCTTTTGAAAACTCATTCTCTTTCTACCGGTTCTATAATTATCATAATTAACTTCTTTGTATTAATTTTGGTATATATATTTGTTTCAAATCCCAAAATCTTTTTAACATTTTGTATTTTTATCCCAAAATATAGTATAATCTTGTATTTGTTTAAAATTTATTAATTCATATAGATAAATATACAAGAGTATTGGAATAAATATTTAAAATATATATATATTTATCTTAATTTTTTATAAATACCCTTTATATTTATGCTCCCCCCTTAAAAATAATTGTATTTGTAGTCATTAATCCAATGTTAAAAAGATAATATATGTCATTTTAATGATTGTTAACTAATTATAAACGTTATAACATAAGTGTATAATTTGTTGAGTTGATAAAAATAATATTTTTCATAAAATTTATTTAAGTGCTGCATTGTAAAAATATGTTAAATTTAAAAATATAAAAAATGCGTATGAAAAAAATTATCATTTTAAACAAAGGTTAATATCTTAAATATGGAGAAATATAAAATAGGAACAAAAATTGAGTTAGTAACATAAACAAACGCATTTGATAGGATAGTTTTATCATTTTCCGATAAAATATATTTAGATATTTTCAAATTTAATTTTAAAAGAATGGTTTATTCTTCAAATATATTATACTTTTATTAATTAATTGACATACACATCGTATAAATAATATCTTATATATTTATATTTTAATCGTATATGTGAAGATAAATACTGTTAGTAATGTAGTTTTGTATCGAGGAATTAAAAATCTTGTATTGGGCATCTAATTATAATTAAGTTAGTTCATTTTTCATGGAAAGATGGAAATTAAATTTGATATCAATTTCATTTTCCAATTTAAAAATTTTAAAATATAGGGAGTAATACTATTTATTTCACCCCAAAATAAAAAGAATAATTAATACTCATTAAAAAAAATCCAATTCAATTTAAGAGGTTTATTTTTGTTCCGAAAAAGTTTAATTAAATATTTTCTTAATTCACGGATAAGCTGATTCCCGCCATAAAATAATTCAATTTCCCGCCAATACGGTCGTCTTCTTCAACCAGACCGCTTTAAAAAAACCTAATACCCTACCATCGCCTTCTGCATCTCTGCATCGGCTCCGAAATTAGACGGCGCGTCGAAATGGCGAATCGCGATGCTGACCTCGACCTCCTCCTCTCCCTCCGGGAAGAGAGGGTTTTGGAGACGCCGCCCGCTTCCCCATCTTCTAATCCGCCTCAGCCTGCTGCAGGTGACTGATTGCCTCAAGGTCTCTTCATTCTTCTCCGTATCCTCTTCTACTTTGTTGATGGCCGATTCCGTTATTTTAGGAGGCTACAACTCCGATGATGATTACCCAAGAAGGTCACGAACTGCTGACATGTCGGTTTTCCGGGATGTTGTCAAGGATTACCTCGATATGAATCCAGAGACGCTTGGTACAGATCCCCCAAAATCGATCCAGCCACGGACCTCCTCCGATGAAATCGTGGTCGAGAAGTTCTCGGGGCTTAGAATTAGGTAGAAGGAAAACGAAAACAAATGGATTTAAAGATTACACGCTCCTTGGTCCTACATTTTTTTTTCTTCTGATTGTTATGTATCTGGTTCTCAGGAAATCGTTGGTAGATTCTATTGCACTCGCTAATCATTTCTCAGATGTTCGTTTTGTTCGCTTGCATACTATCAGGTGAGATGTTCGATGTAATGTTCGTTGGGAATTTGTAAAAAAAAATTGCCATGTTTTACCTTGCAGTTCCTCTCTTTCAGGAATTTATTTATGGGTGACAAACTTTCTGGATGGTGGGCTACGGTTGGTGTCTTAACTGAAGCTGGAAGTCCTAAAGTGAGCTCAACTGGGAAGAACTACTGCATATGGAAAATGGGGTGTTTGAATGAGACGGATGTGTCAGTTTTCCTGTTTGGAGACGCATACACAGCGAGCTGCAAGGAGAAAGTTGGGATGGTATTTGCACTTTTTAATGCCTCAGTAAGGAGAGGAGCTGGGGTATGCCATAGACTGTCTTGTTATGATTATAAAAAATCATCACTAGGCATTGCTAACCTTGATCTGCATTGTTTAGGCAAAAGAGTTCTCTTTGAGCGTTTATTCAGCCAGTCAAATGCTAAAGATAGGGACCTCTGCTGATTATGGTATCTGCAAAGGCAAAAGGAAAGATGGGTTGGCTTGCACCATGGTCATAGATAAGTATGTCTTTGTCTTACTAATAGCCTTTATTTTAATAGATGCATCCTTCATTACATAGTTATATTTATGCATTGCGTGTTTGCCATGAGTTGTGTAAAATACTCTATACATGCAATTATGGTGAGTTAACTATTTCCTCATAAGCATTTTCATAGTTTTTTGTAATAATCGTATCCTTATAAGAAATTGCTGTTGAAGTTGGGCTGCTATCAAATTTCACAAGTAGCAAGCCACGGTTAGATTAGCTAATGCGTAACATCATATGAAATCAAGCTTACATTTTTTTCTTGAAATCATAGTTCCAATGTTTGGTAAATTGTGATATTGCCTTGACTTTGATTGGGGGGGAACAATCAGAAACTGAATGAAATAATAAAAACTGGGATTTTCATTTAATAAATCACATTGGTGGAATTTGAGAAAATCTTATTGGTGATAATAGTGGTTTTAATTATGAAAAGCTTATTGGTGATTAAGGAAAAAGGTTTATGACCTCAATGGGGCTTATCGAGTTTGCATCATCTTTCTAGCTTAATATATATTGCCTGGTTTAACTGTTGATGAAGTGATGGTGAAATCTCTGAACAACTTGTTTGGCTCTACTTTTCTCATTGTAGCCACTAGACACAAAGACCTGTTATCTTTTGTTGATGTCTATGTCTATGAACATTGAATTGAAATTATTGATATTGTGATTTATGTTTTCTCGGACTATGAATTTTGAGGCCATTTAGTTAATTGAGATTTTGAATTTCTACAGATCTCTTGGCATTTGGTTGTTAAGGTTATACAAAATGCAACCTATTTTGCTTTGGAGCATGAGAAATAAACATTGAATTTTTACAAGTGATTTACTCCATTATAATAATTACAACAAGAATATCTCTTCAGATGAATTGTACGCCAGGGCTTTCTTAGGTTCATTGTTGTACATGCTTATATAAATCGTGACTCTTCTTTTTTAACTTTGTTTTTATCTTTCATTTTTCAGACGTAAAGGAACATACTGCAAATTCCATTCATCAGTAAGATTGATCAATATATATGTCAGTTTGTATTTAATAAAATTGTTTTATGAAGCACTTGATTTATTCTATGTTTCTGTCTATGTATTAGAAAGCTTCACAGCAATATGCTACAAATCGTACTGAGCTCAGAGGTGGGTAAGTTACATCTTGTCCTTTTTTTGGCATACTATCTAGGGAAATTTTTCTGACAAGAAACACTTGATATTCCATTTGCACTCTTTGTAATTACTTATACCAATGGCATCTAGTCTGAACAGTTAATGGTTTTATTGTTGTATTTGAAAAACAGGAATATACAAAATGCATTTAAGCTTCAATCAGAGGGAATTTATACAGTTGATCCTTTTGCTGTGAAATCAAGCTTGCGAAAGCCAGTGAAAGTAATGTCTATTGATGGACTAAAAAGAGTTTTGAGGTATGCACCATTCATTAAAAGGTCATCTATCTACTTCCTAGAAAAATGCAAATTTATATTCCTGCAAATATTTAAAATTGATATATTTAGACTCCAATATCTCACATTATTAATTGCATTAAATCGACAGTAATATACCCCCTGGCTCATCTTCCTAGTTCATACTAAATTTGTGACACATTGAGGGAAAATGATTTTTCAATCTATTCTAAACTATATTCACTCAAGTCGATAGGTTAGTTTTATAAGCTGTTATCTGAGAAGTGTATTGGCTTAAAATAAATCCTCCATGTACTTTTTACCAGCTTCAAGTTCGTTCCTGCTATACAATGCAGTTATCTTACTATATCCTGTCGTGGTGATCTTAAAAGACAGGGCTCCTGTCATTGTTTCACTGTGTTAGAGTTCACTATTTGGTACAATTGTGCTAGTGTAATATGGATCTATGTCAGTTAAAGTGAACGTTTGGGAATATCTTGATAAACAACAGATTTTTTTTTAAAAAAATGAAGGGTGAAGATATTTCAGCAATACGAACCATATGTTCGACTCAGGTACTTCAAAGCTTCCAACACCAAAGAGTTGCATCAACTCTATCACGACAAAGGCCAAACAAGTTTAACAGTAGGATAGAATTGTATTAGGTTGTGCATATCCCGGCTTTAACCCATTATCAGTGTTTCTATTGACATCAATAAGATTCTCCATTGTTTGTTTAATATCCCAGTCGCCTACCCTTTAAGTAGTTTTACTTTTCCACTATTTAGTACGCTGGAAGAAATTTCCATTTGTAGAAAACACGAGCTAATTACAAATATGATAGATCCGATGGAGATGATTGTGACATGCTATGAAGCAGAACTTTATATTGTAGTCATGTATTTTTTTTTTTTTTTGAAATTACAGTTTCAGATCAGGATCTGTCATTGCCAATCACTGCCTCAGTTAGTGAAGTCTATCTTGGAAGAATCTTTATACTTGTATCAACTATGACATAGCTTTTTTGCTGTCCAGTAAAGCGGATAAAGTAACCACAAGCTGCCACTCTCAAGGAATAAGGTTTCTCACGCAAGTCACTGGTATGCTATTGTCATAGTTGCACTCGCTGTTGCTCAGTGCTGGAACATTAGATTCTCAAACTTATTGAAGCTTTTTTATTTGCATTGACTAGCAAAGCAGGAACCAAAGAATTCAAGCAAAGCAGCATCCGTATGTAAAAATGCAACCAAGTATAGCACTGAGCAAAGGTGATAGCGCCTTTTAGATTATACAAACGTTACTGGTCAAATATTCAGTTCATCGTGGTGATTGGTGAATCGATTTTGATTTTATTTTTGTTAGGTCATTATTAACGAAGGGAAAAATATCAACAACTATACAAAACGAGCCACAGGCCAAGAAGAAGAAAGTTGATCATCCTCCCCAGAAGATGATTGAACTCGATATTATTAGCTCGGACGAAGAACCATGACAAGTCATGGAGGGTTTGAACAAGTTTTACAGCCCAACTACCAGCTAAATAACAAGCGGGCGTGAGGCAGAAAAATGCCAATGACCCTTGAGTCATTTCGAGCCAGATATCGTGATACTAAGTTATAAGTTGAGAGGTTGAAGTTGGGAGTCACCAAATAGTTATTTGTTTCCTTTTTTACATGTTTTGTTTTTTTGGTCGAAGTTTTGGTTATTCATGTTGTGAAATTTGTTGATGAACGTGACATGCACTGAAGAAACTATAATATTTGAGAAAAGCTTAAATAATTTTGTTACAAAATAAATTTTCAAATTCATTTTTCATCTTAATCCGTGTTACTTAGTCTCTTAATAATGTAATGACCATCCTTGATAATTTTATATTTTACGTCATGGCTCACTAAAAAGTGATATGAAACCCATATTTTTTTTTAAAAAAATTATATCAAATATCCACCCGACTAAGACGGCCCAACTAAGTCGACAATTCAATTCAATTGCTGGCTTAGTATTTGCAGCTGTTTGAATCGGGCGGTTGAAGACCCTGAGAACCAAAAATCAGCCAATCCAGATCAAACCGAGTCAGTTAGCTATCCCAGTTTCAATACTGTTACAGGACCGTAAACCAGATATGAAAATCTATTAAAATCTTTCTTAAAGATCATAATATTTAAAATTGATTTTTTAAAAGTTATTAGATTTATTAAAGATGAATAATATCATAAATATTAATTTTTTAATAATTTTAAGCCAACCTTGGGAGATCAGTTTCAATCATCTTACAATCCATAAAACAACTCATAAACCACAGACGTTCGCCGACATTACAAATTTACAATAAAGTAAATAGCCATTAAACGTACTAGTCATAAACGAGTTACAAGATAATGCATCATTCGAAGGCCCATTGATTCTCCCTTCGGACCTCTTCCTCTTCCTCTGGAGTAAAGTCAGTTCTGGTGTTCAATGTTTTGCGGATTTCTTCGGGGGTCTTTCCCCTTAGCATATCGGCCACAGCTTGGCAAGTCAAATCCAGAAGCCCTTTTATATTCAAGTAGTTTGCAGCCTGAGAAATACAGAACACGATTAGCAAAAAAAATTAAAAAATTAAAAAAAAAAAAAAGATTAAAAAAAGAGCAAATAAGCAAAGGTTATATAAGAGATCTTATTGTTTCTTCACATGGATCGAAATAAGCAATCAAAGCCAGAGTTTTAGCATGCTATATGAACCAAGGAGAAGAATGCCAACATTCATAGAAGGCAAAAGATCTCATACTGGTTTATTCCATCTCCAAATCCCATCAGACGGAACTCTAACAGCAGTTTTACCTCATTTGTCTTACAAGTGATGCTAGGAAATTGTCTCTCCAAATCGACAAACATTGGATTCTAAAATAATTTTATTCTCACCTTATACATCTGCATTCGTATGTGTGAATCATATGAAAAAAATAATGAAACCAAACATCCAAACTACCATTTCATCCTTACTTTTATTCTATCACACACCATTCAAGATCCATCCCGTAATACCAAAAGCTCCTCATCACTTTTGATTCACCATCTCCAAGTGAGACCAGATGCATGCTATGAACAGTCCCACAATTGGACAAGCATGAATTAGTGGAGTAGCAGAAGACTAATGAGATGTTGGACATCAATGAATAAAACAGTAGCTAATATAGCTGGCAAATAAAGCAATTATGGCATACACCTATCATGCATCATCCAAAGAGGTCCATATTTATAAAAATGGTAAATTCACCTGAATTTTTTTTGGCGGAATCGCTTCGCATTTCCTTTTCTTCCATTAAGGAGACGGATAAAATAATTGGTAGTCACTCTATCTTTGCATTGAATGTGAATATACTTAACTTTAGTACTCCTTTTCTACAGGGAGATGTGGCATTTTACTATGTTTGATTCTCACTAGTTACAATTTTCATTGATTCCCCATCAAATGCATTATGTTTGAAGTTTTAAAATGGTCATGCAAGAGGTTGCAAACCATCCACTGCAAAATGTGGATGTGACATGTGAGCACACATGTTCAGACATATACTGAAAAAATATTAAAATGTATCTATATTTAAAAAAAAATACTTAATATATACTTGTACAATCATAAGTCTACTTTAAAAAAAGGTCAACTATGCAATGTAAAACATGCAGTAGGATATAACATTTTTTGTTAATCAACAATGTAAAGTGGGTCAACACTTCCAAATAATTAACTCTTCAGGAGGAAAAAACAATGATAAAAACTGATCATTTGAGTAAAGGCGGGCATAAGTAATAATTATGATTTATTCGATTTAACCCAAATTGGTTTGTGCAAGTCCCAGTTTTTAACTTTTTGAATATGCAGGCCAAATACGGTAGATTCAGGCCACAGAAATCATCTGATCCTGCATACTGGAGCAAATTATAAATAATGGACCACATATATCAAATGTGATGTGGATACCTGGACCCTGCTACATATACATATGTGGCCACTTATGCAGTTGCCTGGATCTTTCTAAATTCCAAGTACACTAAACCAGACTATGGATTTCTCACATTTAAGCTAATCAGGCAGTCATAATTATTGCTTCACCATCCACAAACAATTGTTCAAACTTATTCCTTATCTAGAGGTTCATTTTTTTTCTCTAGATTGATTTTCAAGATTACATATTCCTAAAGCCGTAACTGTTCATTGGGATGAAGATTACAATTCAAAGAATGTCACTACACGAATGTGTTAAATATAGAAGGTAGGAAAGTGCAAGTAATAAATCGGCTTAGTACACACAAAATATCATATTAAACTACAGTTTGACAATAGTGGTCTCATTCTCATATAAATCTTAAACTATGAGTCCCAACTAAAAAATGTCAAATCTTTCAAAATCACTCTATGGTACTAACAGATAAAAAGTTCAAATTACAACAAATATTTGGCCTAAAGTAACAAATGGTGAACCACTAGCCATACTGTATCAACTACATAATTTTAGCTATCAAAAAATATTTCAAGTGCACATGCTATATGCATTGTAGACAAAAGTTGCATGGCATCCTTAAGAAATAATTCTAATCCCACAAGAGCTATTAAACTTCATAAGGAGTCAAAAAGAAAAAGAAAACAAAGTAGATATATAAGGCCATTGCTTCACTTCTCCATAACCTATCTGATGCAGTCATTCTCATTCATCAGATTAACTGTTTTTAACCAAATCTATTTTATTTAGATGCTATATTAAACATAAACAGCATATAACCAAGATAAATTTCCTGCATCATTACTGCAAGACATGCATGAAATGTATTTAACAATTAGTAGATCCTTTCTCTCATGGCTAATCAAGATATTATGTAGTCATGTGTCATATATGATTCATTTATCTGATAATTAATGCACTTCAAACAACTATTTCCATCAAAGGACTGCGTATTAAACTCATCCTTTGTAAATAGTCTCTTCCTGCAGAAAACAGAAATCAAGATAATAAGTATATGCAAACCTAAATAACAGAGATACATCTCCGAGTTTGTCGAAATCAAGATAATAATTATATGCAAACCTAAATAACAGAGATACATCTCTGAGTTCGTCAATCAAATCCATTAGTCTACAAGCAACATGTATCCATCAATGAATGCAAGAAGAAGCAGCGGCGAGAGGGAAAACCTTCAGCTATCTCACCAGTATGAGATCGAATAGGGTCGCCAGATCGACCTCGACAAACTTGGCATCCCAGGAATTGAGTTCCTCGTCAGGAAGCCATGAGTCATCATCAGATGACTTCGAGGTAGTGGTGTCGTCGTTGTCGACATGCTTCTCGCAATACTCGATGACTTTGAGAAGGATCTCGGAGGTGACATTTGGAAGAGGGATGGCGTTGTCGGCGCAGTCATCCTCGATCAAATACTTGATGGTCTGCGATTTCATGGCAACCACCTCGTCGACCACAAATGCCTCACCGTCGGAGCTCCTCAGAGTAACAACCTTTTTGAAGCGGATTTCTTCGAGAGTCATACTCTTCTTATTGGCCACATTTTGGTATGTCAAATCCAGAAGCCCTTTTATATACAGGTAGTCTGCAGCCTGAGAAATACAGAACACGATTAGCAAATAAAAAAAAAACAAAAAAAAGAGCAAATAGACAATTCAAATTGGCTGTTACTCGGTGAGACCTACTTAAATGGGAGAGAAACAATTCAGCAAAGGTTATATAAGAGATCTTAAAACACTAAACAGTCATGTATTTGTTTCTTAACATGGATCGAAATAAGCGATCAAAGGCAGAGATTTTGCATTCTATATGAACCAAGGAGAAGAATGCCAAAATTCATAGAAGGCAAAAGATCTCATACTGGTTTGACAAACATTGGATTCTAAAATAATTTTATTCTCATCTTATACATTTGCATTCATATGTGTGAATACAATAACAACAACCAAGTCTTATCCTACTAAGTGGGGTTATTCATGTGTGAATCATATGAAAAAATAATTTCATGTCATTCCCCCAAAACTATTCCAAGCTAGTAGAACCAAACATAACAACTGAACAAAGCATCCAAACTACCATTTCATCAACACTTCCATTCTATTACACGCCATTCGAGATCCATCCTGTAATACCAAAAGCTCCTACATCACTGTCGATTCATCATCTCCAAGTGAGACCAGATGCATGCTATGAACAGTCCCACAACTGGACAAGCATGAATTAGTGGAGCAGCAGAAGACTAATGAGATGTTGGACATCAATGAAAAACCTGTAGCTAATATAGCTGGTAAATAAAGCAATTATGACATACACCTATCATACATCATCCAAAGAGGTCCATATTGATAAAAATGGTAAATTCACCTGAAATATTTTTTGGCAGAAACGGTTCAGATAAAATAATTGGTAGCCATTCTATCTTTGCATTGAATGTGAATATACTTAACTTTAGTACTGCTTTTCTACAGGGGGATGTGGCATTTTACTATGTTTGATTCTCATTAGTTACAATTTTCATTGATTCCCCATCAAATGCATTATGTTTGAAGTTTTAAAATGGTCATGCAAGAGGTTGCAAA
>JBBUKS010000060.1:1782168-1813912 GCA_038050645.1 Hedychium gardnerianum | reverse complement strand
TTTCTATCTACAATAATTATTATAATATTAATTTTTAAAAATCAATATCATAAATTTATTGCACCAACATCATTTTACTATGATATTAATCTTTAGAGACTAACAAGTGTTGGTCGGTGTTGGTTGGTGCTGGTCTTTAAGACCAACACCAAGGTACATAATTGATATATTAAATTATATATATTTAAAATAATAATAATAATAAATAAAGATATATTTAGATTTTATAAAATTATAAAAATTGAAATAAATTCAATCAGAATTATTTAGGTCCATCAATAGATCGGGTTTTAATTGAAATTCATTGATGAACCTAAATAATTTCGATTGAATTCATTCCAAATTCTATAAATTTCTATAATTCTTGGAGTCCGAATATAATATTATTTATTATTATTTTTTTAAAAAACACACACTTTAAAATACCAATTATGCACTTTGATGTTGATCTTAAAGACCAGCATCACAACACCAACCAACATCTTGGTGTTGGTCTTTACAAATCAGCACCAAGGTGCATAGTTAGTAAGTTAAATTATATATTTTTTAAAAAATAATAATAAATAAGAGCATATTTGAACTCTAAAGAATTATAGAATTTTATAGAAATTGAAATTGATTAAATCAGAATTGTCTAGGTCCATCAATAAATTTCGGTTAAAATTTATTAATGAACCTAGAGAGCTCTGATTGGATATATTCCAATTCCTATAGATTTCTATAGTTATCTAGAGTCTAAATATACTCTTATTTATTATTATTTTTAAAATATATATATATAATTTAACACACCACTTATACTGTGATACTAATCTTTAAATATCAGCACCACTAGCATCACCTTAGTGTTACTATTTAAAGACCAGCACTAAGGCTTTAGTGTTATGATGTTAATTTTTAACGATTAATACCAAAGTACATAATTGGTATGTTAAATTATATATTTTTAAAAATTAATAATAAATAAGAGCATATTTAGATTTTAGAGAATTATAGAAATCTATAAGATTTGAAATGGATTCAATTAGAATTATCTAAGTCTATCAATAAATTTCGATCAAAATTTATTAATGAACCTAAATAATTCTAATTAGATCAATTCTAATTCCTATAATTTCTACAATTCTAATTGGATCAATATAAAATATTAAGTATATTAAATTGTCGAAGAAAGATTGAGGAGGAGCCACTCACTTAAATGGAGAAATTCCAGTGGGTCCCTGTTGCCTTTTGTTTTTTTTTATTCTTTTCTTTAATTTAATTATATGTAGTGACTATCCATTTATTAAGTGATTAGTGATCCTTTTATTTACCTTAAGTGATCAATCGAAGTGCCGGCAAGATGCGATGGTAAAAAATAGTTGAACCCTTGTATAATAAAAGTTTGAATCACTCGTAGGTATATTATATGTTCATGATATTTAAATTATTCATGTTAACATCAAAATTCATTTATACGAATTGATCATCTATTAATTGATTCAAAAAATAAAATTTTAAAATTTTAAATAATAATAATAATAATGATCAATTGAATGAGATTATCTAGAACGTGGATGTGATTTGATTTGTGGAATTACAAAAAGTTAGTGCATGAACTTATTTTATTTTAAGACAAAAAAGTGATGTTGAAAATGATAAGAGAAAAGTTTTAGTGGTTTTACAGCTCCAAATCGAATATAAAAGTGTATTTTAACTATCTCAAGTCATTTGTGTGTTGACAAGTGTGCGGGCGTGGTATTTGCTGAATACTAAACCAAAAAGTCCAACATAACAAAAATCACAAAGGAATGTTTTTTTTTCCTTTTTCCTTTTTTCTTTTTTGAAAATACAAATGTGGTTTCGAATTTACCCACCATGAACAAAGGCAAAAATAATATTTTTTCACTTAAAGAATCAATTAAAAAAAGGAAGTCAGAATTTAAATTTTAAATGAGATAAATATTTTTAAGATTAATTTCTAAATTATATAAATTTATCTGATAAATAAATTAAATCAGAAAAAGACCATCTATTTTTAAAATTAATCGGACTCACTCAAGACATTGAATTATAAAAATAATAATAATTTTATATTTTTATTCTTTTACCAAGGTTCCCAATTCCCAAGTTATCTTAATTTGTTAGGTAGGGCACCAAATCAGCTTCAATTAGTAATTATCATGTATAATAAGAATACTTGACAGGATTTATTATATGAAATTTAAAATGGACAAAAAGCTCTGTGTGATATTTGCATACAGAAATATTCAAATAGGGAGTATTTTGACAGTAAAATCATTCCAGAGATAAAAGATAATTCTTAAAACTTTCAGAAAACGTTGAATAAACAATTAAGAAAAGAGAAATAAACTTGGGGAATAGAGCAAAGGCGCATGTAAATTTTCGAATTATCAAAAGCGCATCATTTAATATTTACTAAAAAGCGTATTATTTTTTCTGACCTTTTCAATCTTTTTTTTTTATCGAATTTGACTTTTTCTATCTTTCTTCTTTCCTATGCAACATCATCTCTATTCGCTTTTTCTCTTTCCTTTCTCATGCATATAACCTCTCTTCGATTTCTTCTCTTCTTTCTTTTACATGCAATAAATTACAGCTTAATTACATTAATACTATTGACGATACTGATTTACACTACTACGAGTTTAATCTAATTCAAATCAAATTCAATGTGAATATAATTTTCCGGAAATTAGGCTCATATTTTAATTAAAAATTAACATAATATTTTAATATCTTCATAGAAATCAAAATAAATAACGAAGGATATCATTAGATTTCTTATAATCTCAAAAATTCGACTTGAAATGAGTTTAATTGGATTAGTCTAGATCTATTAGTGAGTTTCGATCAAAACTCGTTGATGAATCTAGATAAGTTCGATTAGACTCATTTCAAATCCTATTAAATTTTTGAGACTACAACGAGTTCAACGGTACCCTCCATTGGTTATTTCAATCTCTTCATAAGTATTAAAATGTTATGCTAATTTTTAGCTAGAAGTGACTAAATAATCCTGATCTCTAGGAAACCAGGCTCACATTGAGCCTGATCTAAATCAAACTAGGCCCCGAGGATCTGAATCAACACTACCATTAGCCTGATTTTTCGGAGACTAAGGTCACATTCTAACTAAAAGTTAGCATAGCATTTTAACATATCCAGATAGATCGAAATAAGCAATGAAGAACATCATTGGACTCCTTGCAATCTTAGAAACTCATAGAACTTAAAATGAGCCTAATCAGACATGTCTAAGTCCATTAGTGAGTTTCGATCAAAATTCACTGATGGACCTAGACAGGTTTGATTGGATCAATTTAAAAATTTATGAATTTATGAAGGAGCAAAGAGTTCAACGGTGCCTCCATTGCTTATTTCGGCATCTCCTGAGGTGTTAAAATGTTATGTTAACTTTTAGCTATGTTAATTTTTTTTTTCTTTTGGTACGGGGAGTTCAGGCCTAACGTGATCCTGATTTGGTTTCATATCGGACCCAATGTGATCCTGATCTCTAGCTCAAGTAATTCAATTTTTTTTTCCAAAACTTCTATACCACTATTAGGGAAGGCCGAAAATAATAATAAAAGATATATTTGAACCAAAAATTACTAATGAACTTAGACAAGTCCAATTAAATTTATTTTAAATCTCATGAATTTTTAAAGTTATAAAAAATCTAACGATACCCTCCATTATTTATTTTGACATCTCCGAGAATATTAAAATATTATACTAACCTTTAGATCGCCGAGATATTAGGCCCACGGTCCTGATCTGAATCAGATCATGTCCTAGTGCAAATCAATATCATCATTGGAGAGAAAAGAGGGGGAAAAGTCAAATTTGACCACACAAAAAAAAAGGTAAAATAGAAAGGCCACGAAAAGTAATACACCCTTTGATAAATATCAAAATATGATGCGCTTTTTATCAATTCCAAAACCTATGTGCACCCTTTGATCAATTCCCGAATAAACTTTAAGGACTAGAAACCTTCAGAATGAAAAGATTTATCATTACTTAAACAAACAAGATCCTTGTAGACTTTCCTGCAAAGAATAAGTCAACATCACTGGATTAGCTTAATAATCATTTTTGTTAATACATTCAATCGAGAGTTAGACATACAAATTAAAGAGGCAATTGGACAGCCATGCCTCAGCACCAGAGGAAGCTGGGTTTATCAGCTTAAATAGTGAGAACATTATCATAGGCAAGCGAAACCTAAGGTGGTTGATTTTGACATCAGTCTAACTAAAAGCCAGTCAGCTGACAAAAAAAAAACCCGTAAATTTGGGTTACATACTAATCAGGTATGCATACAGGTCATTCAAGGTTAGGCTCAAATCTCCATGCCAGCCAGGGCTAGATGTCTGTCTGCCCTTGGTCTGTTTTGGCTCCTTGTGCATCGGAATCCAAGTTCTGTTTGGAGTTCTCATCTACAGAACCTTGCTCCTTTCTGTCAGCACTGTGATCATCTGCACCTTGCTCTGCTTCGCCGAGCTTTTCCTGAAAGTTTTGGTTTGACCATCAGTAATTGCAACAGATTGCAGAGTAGGCATTTGTAGACACAATTGAGGAAGATTAGTCTAATCACCTTAAGCAATGCATTTCGGGAAACAAGTAGCTCATATTCCTTCTTGATCCTCGTCAGCTCTGCCCTCAAGTTGGCATTTCCCTCCCTTAAAGTATCAGCTTTTAGTGCCAGCTCTTCGTACTCTGCCTGTGGTCATTAACTACCAATGTAACTTATCTTCATAAATTTAGTTACTCATTTAACACAAGAAAGCTAAATTTTTTGAAACAAACTTACCTGCTTACGTAGTCTGGATCTACGTGCAGATTCCCTATTTGATTGCTTTCTTTTCTGCCTTTTAAGTTCTCTCTCGTCCTGAAAATGCCAAGGAAAGTTAGCTGAAACATCAAGAACACCAATGTTAACTCTAGTTTTTTTTTTTAGTTTAAGAGAGCAAGTAATGTGAGACAAAGCCCCGGTTCACTTGAGAATGCTTAAATAGGCAAAGAATAGAGGTAAAAAACTAAAATCTTTAGCAAAGGGCTTATCTTTTTTCTTTTTATTTGAAAAAGATCAAGTATCTTTTGTGCAAAAATTAAATACTGTTTCTGGAAAACAAAAAAAAGCAAAAAAAAAAAAAAGGGAATATTTTCACCAATCAAACATACTCACACACCCACAATAGGAAGAAAGAAAGACAATGCAGTTAGAATGTAAATCTTTGAATTTGATTTTTCTAGCATTTTTGGCCTGCCATAGGCAAGGATTATAGAAATGATAATTCACAAGCTCAGCTAGCAATAAATCTCATATCCCCTGGGACAAAGCTGTATCAGCAGCCTATAAAACTAAAAGGCCAGTTGTCAGGATCCTTCACTTGTGGACCTTGTCCATCCTCTTCAATGAAGCTGTTTTGATGTCACAAAACCATGACACCTGTAGACTAGCTCTGACAAGATCAGGTCTCCAGGACATACTGAGCATCAACTATTCAATATGCAACTTCAAAAATTGTTGCAAGAGGGTTTGTACCTTTTATTCATTACTTTATATATTCTAAGTGGCTTTCTGCAATATCATGTTTGTCTATGAATGTAATGTAAAACATTGAAGCGACTGAGGAAAAATGGATAGAGCAACAGAAAATTATCAAGAATAGTTTACTGGTTTATAGCACCAAAAGTATGAGTAGAGAAATTTTGGCAAGTCTAGAGCAAGGATATGACAGTTGTTGATGACATGACAATTGAGTGGGATATTAATTATCATACTTTATGGTGTCATATCATCACTCAAATATGAGTTGATGACAAATCTAATGGAAGGATAATCCTAGGACTTAAATAGGCAAGGAAAATTTGTTAAAATTAATTTTGGAGCTGATGATCATCACCACGATTTGCAAAACTGATCATGTTACATATACTCATTATTCAGCAGCTGCAGCATTAGGCTTTCAGGTAGTAAAGTTAACAAGTGTTAGTTACTCTCAAGACATTTTGATTCTACATTTAAAACAAAAAAATGGAGCTTTTTAGTATCAAAGCAATTGTTATTTTAGAGTAACTCAGCTTGGTGATCATTTTATTACCAATTCCAACATAATGACATAGAGTGTCCACTCTGTTAGCATCTAGTGCAGTGGAAATTATCCTCCTAATCCAGTCAGTGGATTTACATGAGTTGTATTTCAACCTTAAAGAATTGGCATTCAAACTGAAAACATTATGCATAGTTGTGAAAAGGTAGAAGGAAATCTCATGAGGACGATAAATTTGTCCAAAGTTATTTCTTCTACAATAGAGAATGACCTGAAAATTTTGCCAAGACCCAATTCATCCATGCAATTTGCACGAATCAGATAATGAACTTACCACACACATGCACAGGTGCCAACACACACCAAAAAGATACTAATGAATTAAAGCTAGGTTAAACCAAAATTTTGCAGAACACCATTAAATGGAGTATTAGTGAAAACCTGCAACCAATGATCTGAGGGAGCACCAGGTGCTGCAGCCCCTTTTCCATGTATTGGAACAGGTGATGAACTTGGAGCGCCCCAATAATCCATTCCTATATTTAAGTTTGTGGTAGGACCAACTATTGCTCCAGGTGGAGTTGCAGGCAAAGGCACTATAGTCATTTGATGACTCAACATTGCCTGTGATGGAGTTTGAGTAACACCATTCTGAGATCCACCAGCAGTGCCGCTCTGGGAAACCTCTGTTATATTGCAAAATGAAAAGTGAGGAGCATAAACTAAAAAATACATATTTTTGCATTCACATACCACCATGAGATTCATGCCCACGAGTTGTCTTTGTGTGTGAGTCCTGTGAGACATCATTTAATGAATGCCCTCAGCTAGTAAGTCATAACAAAATAGAACCTCAAACTAATATTTCAAATAAATATTTCAACTTAGACAAACTGGATAACCAAAAAATTGTTATCCAGTCAGATGGATTTTCAGATCTTTGAGGATCAAGGCTTCTAACAGTAAAACCAAGAACGGCAAACATCACAAATTTACAAATTGGTGGGATAAATAAGAATATCAATCGTAGAAAATTCTGTTTATAACTTTATTGAAGTGAATTATACAGAGATAAGTAATTTTTAAGGGTGTTAAAGGTGTGGTGATTCGGAAGTCAAGAGATTATGTCTACAACTAGACATCATACCACCTTCAACACAATTTAACACCGATTAGCTTACATAGTCCATCGGATTGGCTCAGTTCCCTTCATCCCATAGTCAATTGCTCTGACACCAATAAAGATGTGACAGATCTTTTAATGTCAATTAACACCTATCGACCTACATAACCATTGGCTCAATCACCTTCATCCAATCTGTTAAGGCTTGATTCACTTGGAAGATAACATGATTTGCGTAAATGAGCAGACTATTTAGAAATAAAGTTAATATTTAAGTCCTCTTATCAGTAGAAAGTTTGATGAATAACTTATTAGTATAAAGCACTTACTGATACCAAAACCAAGGTATGCAACACCAAACTAGGTGAAGAGGGTAAACAGTGACAAAAGCAACCATCTTCAGTTTCAATTATCTAACATTAGTAATTTTATTCCAAAAATACACCTTTACAAGTAATTGCACCATTCTTTATTGCATGTATGTTGCACTGGAATGGTGCATATCAACTTGGTAAATATGACATAGGGTAAGTTCTCTTGTCCTCTCTCTACCCCTGCTCCATCTCAACTCCCTCATCTCACTCCTACCATTTGGCTGCTCCCTTTATTATTCTTTGCATGTGTCTTCATTTTTATATTTGGATTGCAAAATATCTCAAAGTAGATTCCATAGAGATATCAAAATATGATTTGACCAAATCCTAACATTATTCAACCAATTTAGAATTGTCTGATTTGGAACAGTTCCCAGTTGTTCAAATGAATTCCATTAGCTATTGGGTGACAAATTGTCACAGGTCAGGTGATAAAAAGAATAAGATTTGTCGATTTTAGAAATGAAGATATCAAATCAACCATTTTCATGATGGCTAACGAATCATATACAAATTAAAAAGGCCTAATCCAGTGGCTCTCTCCACTATTCAAAGATTATAAGTACAACAACAACCAAATTTTATCCCACTATGTGGGGTCCACTATTCAAAGATTATAAGTATAACAAAAATAATATCCATAAAAAAGAATATGACAGAAATCCTTATGCTGCTTTTGGTTAAAATAAATTCTTACATTTTCGGAATTGGCATCACTCCCTTCACTTGAACTGTCACTTCCGCTTTCACCACTAAAAAACCATGTGCTTTTAGTCCATAGACAACATTACACCAAGGTGTTGCTCTGAATACAGTAAATAACTCAAGATGGTCGATCTAGATTTTGAAATACCTCTGAGAAATTGTTCCATTGGTTGGTTGCCCTGATGTTTTAGCTGGCTCACTGCTGTGCTTTCCTGTAATCATATTCAAACTTCCTTTGGATCTTTTTATGGCACTTCTTTCCATACCTTCGGATGACTTACCATCTACTTCTGTACCAGCAAGGACTCCCTAGAGACAGGATATATGGTAAACGGTATTGATACCCCACATACTTAGTAAAGGAAACTAATATGAGGTAGTAGGGGAGCGGCAACTCACAAAAGCCTCAACATTGCTGTTTGGCGAAGTCATCGCATAAGGGCTGAAAGGGTGTGCTCCCTGTTCAACATTGGCACAATCAAAAGTAGCACAAGTTACATTTGTGAATATAAAGTATTTACAAAAAATAACTGCAGATTAAAATTTGATTAACATACAGGAGGCATAGATGGATATAACCCTCCAGGAGGATACATCACATACGGGGGCGGTGGAGTCCCATATGGTGGCATAAGGTGCTGCAGATAAAGCATTAAGAATGAAGGTTGGAAAACATAGATCCACCATAATGAACTTCAATACATAAAAACCACACAGATATCGTACCAAAATTGTCACTTTATATCACAAAAACATTTTCAACAAATGTGTCCATGTATGATCATTCCTATGTGATTTTCCACAGCTTATATTTTGACCTCACTATGGATAAGCGAGTACAAGGATTGTGAAGTTGGAATGAGAATTCAGTTCTCACTGTATGACTCACCTAATCACCTGGTTGATAGATGCATTACTACAGTGTAAGCAACTAATAAAATCTATGTATTTTTGTGACTATCCAATGAAAATTCCATCTCAATTCCATCTTATCTTGGCTCCTGCAATAATCCTAATCTATTGTAATGAGTATGTGTTCCTGCCTCACTAAGCTTTCCTTCTGAAATGCCAAAAAACATTCAAAAGAATAATTATTTGACTAGCAAAAAAACATTCAAAATAATCTTTTCAAATATTTGAATAACAAAAAACACCTGAGGTCCCCACATGTAAGGATGGGACTGAGGACTAGATGCAACAGGAGAATGAAAGAATCCATGTGGTGGAATTGGTGAATATGCCTGTCAGAATAAGTGACAACTCGATGAGCCTCCCCAAGCATAGGCATAATCTACAAGTAACAACCTTCATGACAAAAATGGTGAAAGAGTTAATTCACAGAAATAAGGTATACCACCTGAAAGTTTGACCAGTCTGGATAAACAGTCACAGCAGGGGTGGAGCTAGTAGCAGTGGTTTGCTCCTAACACAAGAAAACTCAAGAAAATTTGTTTTTTTTTCCAAAAATACAAACTAAAAATACAAAAAATTTAAACTCATGATGACTTAATGGATGACGAGTGGATAGCCGAGTACCTGAGCAACAGATGTCCTTGGAGTCTTTGCAGATGCATCAGCCTCACTGCTGCCCATAATACAATACTTCTCCAATGTCTAGTGCAAGCTCGCCTCCCTACCAATGGCTTCTGGGTCGCACGTTCAGTATGGAATAAAAGGATGAGGATAATACAAACTCCACTAATGATGCAAATCCGAAATCCACTGCAAAGATGGCCACAATAAAAAACGTGGGAGAACTGCATAAACTGAGCTCCAAATATGAGATGTTTAATTGACAAAAGGCTAAAATACGTTGGAAAAATAAACCATTTTTGATAAATTTAAATACAGGAAACTCTTTCCTCTCTCTTGCCCCCACTATTGCCCCATCCTAAAGGCCAAACTCCACTGTCAAGGCATTCTTGCCAATCGTGTGGGCAGAGCTACTTCCGGCCTTGTAGCCATAGTCATAAGAGAGAGAAGGGAGAAGGGGAAATTTTTAATTATTTTAGAAAATTATCCTATGGATTAACAAGAATTGTTTGGGTGTCCTAGACATTTTCTCATCATATTCTGTTGATATAACTTGACAGAATGTCAAAACTGACCATTTACAAAGTTCACTTATGTGGCTGGATCAAACCAGAACATTGGGTACTAGACTGTAACATAACCATAGTCGCTTCATCTCCAGTCGGAGGAAGGATTTTCTTTTACTTTTGGGCTTTAAAATAGTTAATTGTATTCTCTTTCATTCATTTCTCAGCATAAAAAAATCACAGATTCCCTAAACTATCCCTAACCAAGGTCCTTCTTATTTTCTTTCTGATCCAAAGTAGTTAAGCTACAAGTACTGGTTTTCGAGTAACAAATCCATCCTTACTTATGAGAAACATATTATAAGCACCAAAAATAGTTGTGGAAATCATTTCTATTGCTATTACAAAAGTAGTTAGTATTTTAGGGTTTTTAAAAAAAAATGATAATAGAGAACATTCATTCAGAAAAATTGATAGCACCACTGTTTCACTAATGCATTCTGTATTATCCTACATTTCAATTTTACACAGTCATGACTAAGTCATAACAAAAGGTAAAGGGTAAAGAATCCATTCTCCATATCAGTTGCCACTGGTATTTCTGGATATAGCTAAATTAATTCATAAAAATAAACATGGAAAATTAAGAATCTCCCTTTACACTCTGATCCGCCAGAAAATAGCAATGATACAAGCATCTCCAGAGGAAACAATTTTCATTCCTCCCAAAAGCATTTAGATGGTCTCATTTGTCAAATCGAAGTTCAAGAATAAAAGATAATGAACAATATGTGAGGAAAGAGTTATTTCTCCAGTGTTTCAGTCTTCTACCTAAATCTCTGGAGACACAAATGGAATATCAATCAAGAGAGGTGCAGATCGAGATATTTAAGAACTGATGGAGAACAAAATCGAAGGAGTGTACTGAGTGACAAAGGTGCAACCTTCCGGAATTTCCGGCTCAAAATTCAGGAAGCAAGAGACTAATTAGACTCCTTAAGCTCTTCCTTCTTCCACCTGGAACTTCGAAGATCCGAGAAGGAGGCGACCAAAGAGATCGAGACAGAGATGGCATACAAAGGAGAAGAGGCGAAGACGAACCTGAGAAAGGGAGGGAGAGCAGAGCTAGGGAGGCAGTGGGAGGGAATCCAGAACCGGCCCCTGCTATGCGTGTGTGGACGCCACGGGAGAAAGAGAAAGGTGAGGAGGACGCAACAGCTAGGGCAATTGCAATGTAACCGATTTGATGCTCACTCACCAGGCCGGCTAGTAAAACAACCGACTTTTTTTCTTTTTCCTTTTTACTTTTTCGGCCGCCCATAATTTTCTGTATTTTTTAAATATTTCAATTTACACCCTATAAATTTAAAAATTCAATATTTTTTAAAATCAACAACCGATGTTATAAATTATGTGATGTAGCATTTTAAATTTTAACAAGTATTTTATTTACAATTGACCATATCGTTGATAAACTGAAACAACCCATCTGAATGGATTGATGATCAAATTTTAATTAATAATTAAATTTTTTATTTTTTTTATGTATTAATTATTATTTGAATTAGTTAAATTAATTTTTATGATTTATTTTTTTATATTAATTCTGAAATAAATGGACAGAAACATTAAAAATCAATGTTTCACTTTTTTTATCATCACGAAGGATCCTGCGATCAAGGGAAGGTGATGGAGCCGAACTCCTGTGCTCCCGAAGGGGACTTGAGAGTCACCCACAGAAGCGAAATCGTGATGGCTACGAGACCCGACCAAACGAAGACGACGGTGGGCGTCTTCCCTCTCCTCCCCATCAGCCCCTTGGCAAACGGATACAGATGAATCATCACCCAAAAGCTAAAGAACAAACCGCCCAAGAACTCGCTCCACTCAGGCGAGGAGCTTTGGAGAGTTCGGTTGACGCCGATTGCTACGGCGATCAGGTTCAGCACCATGATGGTGATCGGAGGAACCATCAGCCACGTCCACCGCACCGCGTACAGCTGGGCAAACTCCTCGTCGTCGTCGGGGTCGGACGACTTCTTGGCCGGCGACGGCTCGATGCTGGTGAAGACCCTCAGCGGTCCCTGGAGCAGCGCTCCGAGGTGAGCACTTGTTCCCCCGATCACCCGCACCTGCTCATTGCGCCACCAGTCTACGAATTGCGTGCCTGACCACTTGATCTCGAGCAGGGTGAGGATGCAGAGCGTGACGGTGAGGACGAGGACGTAGGGGAGGAAGGTCACGGAAATAGATGGCACGATGAACTGCCCCGACAAGAGGCAGAGCGCCGGGAGGAAACAGTAGGACGTGAGGAAGACAGAGGTGAAGGGGGTTTGCAGAGTGGTTGAGGTAAGCGAGCCGCTGCAGGGCCCTCATGTTGGGGGAGACGAGCAGAGGGTTCCTGTGGGAGAAGAACATCTCCACGGAGCCCGTCGCTCGCCGGAGTATCTGGTTCAGCCGGTCGGCGAGGTTGATGGGTGCCGCGGCACTGCGGAAGAAGTCGCGTTCGGTGGGCGCGCAGTAAACGGAGCGCCAACCCTGGTTGTGCATGCGGTAGCCGGTGGCGACGTCCTCCTTTGCGGAGCCGTAGATCCACCCGACGCGCTCGCCCCACTGTGTCTTGTCCTCGTAGCTACAACTGATCACGCTCAACGCCTCGGCAACCGATGGCAGAATAACGGAGACGCGAGGGGTAGCGACGGTCTCCTGCAGCCGGTCGTACAGAGGTCGGCTTTGGAACTCGGCAACAGGGATGGAGTCGATTAACGACGTCGAGTTCCCAAATCTCTCGGAAGAATCTTTTGATCACTCGGCGCATCATCGGAGGCGTTGAGCTGCTGCCGGCGCTGCAGCGACGCCTCCGGTGGGTCGAAGCCATCGACCGCCATGCGCCGGAAAAGGCAGCGTGAGCCCAAATTGAAAGGGCCTTGGATGCCGTCGAGCGCTCGCATGTTGACATCGAAGAAGACATTGTTGTGGTTGGCGTAGCGGTCGGAGGGATCGACGCCGTCGAGTCGCAGCGGGAATTGGAAGAAGCAGACGCGCTCACTGCCGTCCAACATGTAGCAAATGCCCTCTCGGAAGGCAGGAGAGTCGTGGACGTAGTTGTCGTAGTCCAGATTGAGGAGGAAAGGGCCGTTGGAGATAATGGCGGAGGCGCGCGCCAGAGCATTCAAGGCACCGGCTTTCTTATGGTTTTCGAATCCAGGGCGCTTCTCGCGGGCAATGTAAACCAGCAACGGTAGTCTCGTATTGACTCCGGTGAGGTCCATGGACGACAGCACCGACCTACCGTCTTCCTTGTTTCCCGTCAGTACAGACTCATTGCTCGGAGAGTTGAGCATCACTTGAACGACAGGAGGATGGTCGTCGTAGCGATGGCCTGGCAAGGGGTTGATCCAAGTTGCCGGCCAATAGCAGCCATCAACCATCCACGTCGCCGGAGGAGGAGCCTCAGGCGACACCTTTCTCTCTTCAAGAGCATTATACGCGTAGGATCGCCTGCGGACGGCTTCTCGCAGAGCATTTATGCGGACCTTGAACTCGTCGTACTAAAAAAAAAAAAAACTCGTCGTACTCCCTCTTCATCCTCCTCCTGTCCTTGACGAAGTCAGGGCGGATCTTGTTCCAGTAAGGATCTTTCTTCAGGTTGAAGTAGCTCTCCGGGCCTCGTGGCTCGACGTCGTGTTCCCGGCAGAAAGGGACCCACACGGCAGCGAAGCTACTGACCACCGCCATGGCCTCGAACGTCAGGAGAGAACCGGCGTCATCTGAAATATAGCAAGTCAGCTTCTCAACAGGGTAATCGGCGGCGAGGACGGAAAGCACGGTGTTCGCCGTGACCAGAGGAGATTCTTTGTCGGGGTCGGCAGCCGTGATGAAGACGTCGATGGCCGGCAGCTATGAGTTTGGAGTTTGACTTGATGGAGCTTCGAACTCGTCTGTGAGGACACCGAGCTCGGCGACGCGTTTCACCGGGTTAAACTTGGGGAGCTGCTCCAGAAGCCATGAGAAGCTGAAACAGATCTCGCAGACGACGGAGATTCCCCATAGCCACATCGCGTCTTCGTTCCTGTTCTTGATTCCCCATAGCCACATCCAATTAATATAGTTTTATTTTATATAATATCACGATGATAAAAAATGAAAAATTCGATCCAACGTTCTCGTCAGTCTGATAAATGACGAAAACTAATTTAATTAACTCGAAAAATGAGAACCGAAATCTGATTAGTAACTATACTTTATATTATAGATCAGGTTCAGATCGATTTGTTGTACGGTGCAATTTGCTTGGCCATGCAAATTGTAAATTACAGACGTTGACCGTTACATAATTCAAGAACAGTAAGACGAAGAGGAAGCTCTGCTCCACGTGCATGCAGCTGCGGTTCTGAAGACCCGAAATTGACGGCGACGAGAGCATCCTCCGTCGCTCAAACGCGAAATTCGATCGAAGGCTCGATCTCATCTCCCCCTATAAATTGGAGGAGGACCTCCATCTCCCTCATCATCCACTGATCGATCACACGCTCTCGTATTCAGTTAACTACTTGCCGAGATGCAGTGCTTTCTCTTCTTCCTTTCCCTCGCCCTCTTCCTCTCCATGCACCGCGTATCCACCACCAGCCCTCCGCCGACCTGTGTCAGCCCCACCAACGTCAAGGACGCCTGCAAGCTCGTCGCCGACAAGCACCCCGCCGTCGGCTACGACTTCTGCGTCAAATCCCTCAAGAAGTCCGGCTCCGGCGACCTCCACGACCTCGCCTTGGTCGCCACGCGGACCGCCATCGCCCACGCCACCAGCGCCGAGGCCGAGATCGAAGAGCTCATGGAGCTGGAAGTCGACTCCGCCGACAAGAACAGCTTCGACAAATGCCTGGACGCGTACGCCGACGACGTTGACCACTTGCGCAACGCGGTGGACAACATCGCCTCCCGCGTGTACAAGAAGGCGGTGCAGCAGCTCGGGGCCGCCAAGTCCGCCGCGAAGAAGTGCGAGGCCGCGTTCGCCGGCAGCGACGACAAGGGAGAGGTGCCTGGGGCGGCGGGCAGTGACTGCGCCAAATTGGCGAGCATCGCTCAGGCCATCGTCGCGTCGTTGGAGTGAGCTATTCCCCTGTTTTTGATTCCTGATCTCTCTGCTTCGATTTGGCCTTTCATTTATTTTATTTTATTTTTGCTTCATTTTGATCCATTTCATTTAGCAAACATAAGGATCTTGTTGTTCTTAGGCTAGGAAGCATTTCCAATTAATCCGTAAATAATAAAGCCATGTAAACTCTTCCCTTCAGGTGTTTCCAAAGATTTGAAATAATGCACCAGGAAATAAATGTTCGAGAATTTGCGCTTCGACATTGATACGTCGATCTTTGTGAGCGATTGATACTTTCGAGTGTTTTTTCTTTCTTCTATAAATCTTCATTTCGATGGGACACATTTATACGCAGAACTTTAGTAGTATTTTTTAAGGCAATTAACAACATGGAAAGGTCCATGAGATGAGATGAATGAGTCATCGGAATTAAAGGGAAAAAATTTTACCAAATAAGAAAACCGTACTTTAAATGATATCGATTAAGTCTCTTTGGGAGTGTTAGATTGTGAAAGAATCTTAAATCCCACATTGTCAATTGAGAGAAAAATATAAATGGGATTTTTATGCGGCTCTCATAAGATTTTAGGTCAGATTTGATTGTTCATTAGATTTCTGCAGTATCTCGTTGTTCTTATAAGTTTGACGAATTTAGATTATGCATGATACCGACTCTCATGCAGTCCGGGGCTACGGTGTAACGAAACGGCTAATTACGTATGTAAGGATTGAGTTTTTTTTAGGATGGGTATAAAATATTATTATTATAAAATTTAAAAATTAAATTTTAATTAATAATTAAATTTTTATTCTCTAATTATTGATCATTGTTCAAATTAATAATTACATATTATTTATTTCCTTCGTATTAATTTTGAAACTTCTTGATGAAAACATCGGAGACGAGTATTTTATTTTTTATCATTAAGTATCTAAAGTTTGAATCCTAAGATTATGATGTAGTAGTTAGATCTTTTCAATGATTAATCAAGTATTTAAAATTCAAATCTTAGTATTATAAAAAAAAATATTTCACTAAAATGATAAACTTAAAAACATTGACCACTTATATAAATCTCCATAAGTGTCTTTCAATTTACTTGATAATTGATAATAAGGATTGATCACCTAAATTAATTTGTTCGAACAGATAATGCAACATTGGCTATAATAACTCGTTACTCCTATAAATTTAATAGATAATGATTTAACATATGTGACCAAATTACTTATATCAAATAAGCTAAAATGTGCATATTCTACTAAATTCAGAGTTTGACGAATTAGGATTACGAATGATACCAACTTACACGTCGTGTATACCTAAATGCAACGTTGATCGCATTGGCAAGCTAGAAATTGGGGTGGATAAACAAATAAATTTTAATGCCTTAAACAGCCAACTTCTCCAAGTAAATACACCCTAAGCTTGGACACAAAGTAGGATGGCAAAGCATTTCTCATAATAAAAAAGAGTGGTTCTTCTTACATCATCAAGATCAACCTTTGCTACAATACAAATAATTAATAATTAGTACTGTGAAAACAGATACAACAAAACAATACACATACATGGGCAGCAGTTTACCTTCAAATCAACAAAATAATTAAATAGAAATCACGAATTACCAGTTGGCAAACCAGCAATAACATGAATAAATTGAAAGGGCGATGAATTGTGAACACAACCAGAGCATTTCACGTATTCTATTTTTATACCAGAAAGCTCGGTAGTGAAATGCCTCGCATCCAACACAATTTATGATTCAGGAGATTACTGGAGCACCCGGTCTAATAATAAACAGAAGTTGTGATCATTGATCTGGGAGTTTGTCTTTGAGATATTTGAGAATAGCTTTGGTTCCCCGATCTAAGATAGTTCGTCTAATGCTGCAAAACAGAAAAAATCTTAGACAAAGCAGAAAAGAAAAGGGTAAAAAAAAAGGTGGGGGGTGGGCTGTTCCAACTAATGTTTTGCCATCTCAAAAGCTAAATCATGGTATATCTATTATAAAAAGAATGACACCTAAATGATGAAATCTCTCCATTTCACAAGAAAGAAAAAATTATGCAGTTCTAAGCTAGATTTGGTCCATTTACGCAACTGAAAACCCAACCCAGATTTCATTATTTTGTAAAAAGCAAAAGATAGAATGCAGAAGGGGCAGTGGTTGAAGTAGAAAACCAAATCTGAGCACCACAGTTTCTTCTAGGTGGGACAACTTTAATCCTGATAATAAGAATGTTTTACTTTGTGATATTTCTATGTTGTTTGAACTTTGAAGTACCAAATCAGCATCATAATTACTCCAAATACTGAGAAATAGGATGGGGCAATGTTGGCACCTTCTCAGCGGATTGCCATCAAGTTTCAGCACTTGTAAGCTTGGCTCGAGCAGTCCCTGAGACACAAAAGAGAAGATTTTTTTTTATCATGTGTGCTTCTCATAGCTAGCAGAAAGATTATAGTTCAAACCAAGTGGATAAACTCCATCTAGATTGACATCCCTTTCTCAAGAATTGAACCTAGCAATGTTTAAGAACAATGATTCTGTAATGCTAGTTTCATTTAGTAAAAAGATCTTGATTTTGTAATTTTCATGTCCCTTTTGTTTCTTAGGTGCATTACACTTGGCAGAAGATATGTATGTGACTGCATACATAAATATACATACATAGAGAGAGAATTTAGTTCTAAATCCAAGTTAGGATGAATTCGTAGAAGTTTGAGTTTCAAACATTTTTTGGATGTTTTAATCATTCATTTTATGATAATGTTCTTGTTTTATTCCACAATATTAGAATGTAAGAATAAACATGTAAGCCAGAAAGCAGTACAGTTGCTTGATTTAAATTTACCACAGCATTTTATCTGGACTGATGCTCATCTTATTATGTCTTATTCATCAACAATATGAATGCCTTTTCTCTTTCATAATTATGTTCCTTTTAGTATATTTTTCCTAGTGATATTCTTGTCCGCAAATTTTTGGGATGCTACTCTATAGAGTTGACCAAAATTTGTCTCTGTCGGTTGTTTATTTTTTATTCTTCCCATTTTTTTATTTTTGTTTCTTCTGCTCCTATTTCTATATGCTCGCTTGTACCTACTTGTCTACTAAATCCATGAGATAATTGTACAATTCTATTTCCTCAGTTGATACACAGAAATCACAACTAAATGACTCTTGGAGATGTTCTCAGGTGTTTTCACGAGTACTATTTTACTCCTTCAATCTCTATTGTGAGCTTATCACCCCACTGCTTAAATCCAACAAAAACTAAACCAACATATTATCCATATGTAGCTTTTCATAAAGATAAATAATAATTACTACCTGTCACGTAATTCCTCACTATGCTACCTGTGATTTCTTATTTCCTATTTACTTTGCCTTTGTGTCATCCTTTTTTTTTTCTATAATGGCTCCAAAAGTCCTCAATCTTCTGGTTAGAAGCAAACTATATTAGAGATGCCATATTGGTATTGTCTGAGATATGGACTCACTTCCTTGTTACATATAACCTGAAAACCATATTGATTGACTTAAAGCTATACCAACTTAAGGGAGTGCTCGGTGTATATAATTGAGGATTTAGAGGTAAATAGAAGCTAGCACTGCTTTCTAGATGTCATATGACTGGTTTAACCAGAATATATATGTTGGAACAATGTATATTGTTCAATTGTGAATCTGATTCATGAAGCTAACCTTCAATATATGAAAATTATAACTTATGTTCATTGCTTGCAGAAATGCACAATAATTTATTGATTTCCAATTCTCTGAAAAATAAAGTTCTTCACCACAATGTGGCCTAGCCAATTAAAGTGTACATTTTGGGAAAAGAAACTTATTTATAAGTAGCTCAAATTCGTTAAATTAAGGTATTGAAATCTTGCATAAACTAGTAAGAGGTACTCGAAGAAAGCAGCCAGACCATTTCCGGAGGAAGCACAGTTATGTTGTTGTCAGAAACATCAAGCTCAATAATGGAAATTAAGCCCTTTATTTCCTGTTTCAATCATAACAAGAATACTGAGTTGTGTATTTACTGTAGATAACAGCAAAGTTTTAGGAAGAGAACAAAGTGGCATAGCCTAACCAAATCCTATTTAAAGACAGATGACTTCTTTTCTGTATATATCCAGTCAGTGATTACCTGAGGCACTGAGACAAGATTATTCTGGCTAAGATCGAGAAGTTTTAGTCGCTGTAAGGTAAACAGTCCTGGAGGGAGTTCACTCAGTTGCATTCGCCTGAAAATTATAAAATCATTCATACTGTTGTATTGTGTCTCTGGTATTTGAAACGATTTAACAAGTCAATTAAAACCTTAGGTAAAGTTCCTCCAATTGTGGTAAACTGGAGAATGAAAAAGATTCTGGCAAGGATGACTTGTTGCCACTTAAATCCAAAATTCTGATTGTTGTAAGACACTCAAGACCATTAGATGGAATCTGTCAGAGATAGATGCAGTAAGCTTTTCTCCTAACATATTCATGAAAAAGCTAGTGCTTGTTGTCACTAACAAGTATGCTCCGGCTTACAAAGGAAGAATTTGTAGAACCACACGCACACTCATAACAGGTAAACATTTACCAGATCTGTTAATTGATTACATCAGGTGCGATGCTCAAAAAGACAATTGAATACATGCAGTAATCATGTTATGTATGTGGCTAATATACACCTTTTCCAGGTAGCAGTATGGAATTATATAGCCAATGTGAGGCAATGATAAACCAAATAGCAAAGACAAATAGTTTCCACTCTCCAGCTTATGTAAATTGATCACTACTGATTATACCTGTGATAATGGATTGTGGTCGAGTTTCAAACAAGAGAGGTTAGGAAGTGTAGACAGCACTGCACCAGGCCATTCTCTTATCTTGTTTCCAGAAAGAATTAAAGTCTGCAGTAAAAACATAAAATAAGATAAGAGAGAATTAAGAAAATCCATAATATATTAATGCTAAAAAGCAAGAAATTTTTTTATAACTCTCCTCTAGAAATTTAGAGACCTGGTGACCAGGGTTTGGAATCTCATTCTGTCTACCAAAACGAGTGAGATACCCATTACTTGTAGAACAAGGTGACATTTAACTGTTATTTGACCATCATATTCTCATACCTGAAGTGAGGAACAAGTTGATAATTCACTTGGAAGCACTTCAATTGAATTCCGGGAAATATCAACTTTCACCAGTTCTTCTGTCTCCCATACAGAAGGTGGGACAGTGGTTAATCCTAAACCACTTAATGTTAACTCCTGATCCAGTAGAAGAAACAGTTAACAGTTGATTGTACTGTAAGGGAACATCTACTTAATTTCGATTGAAAATTGATATCCATTCAATTCAGAGAGAAGCATTGGAGGTGGGACAAGGATGACATGAATGGCCTAACCATCAGGACTAGGGATGTCAAACAAGCTGGGCCACCTGTAGCAGCATGACCAAATTTACACGGGCTGGGCAGGGCCAGGCCCTATACAGAAATGATCTGGACCAAGCTGGGTGTGACCTTGCAGATCCACGTGCCAAGCTATAGATGGTCCATGTGTTAAGAACGTCCAGGGCATGGACCTAAGATGGTTTCCCCCCAAAATCCCAACCCCGAAATTATGTTCATTTAGCTGTAAATTTACCAAAATAGCCTCATAATTTTGACAAAGAATCACATTTTTTTTTTCTTAAAATTTTCCTATTAATGCCCTTCCACCCCACCCGTCATCGCTCATCAAAACACATTCTTGTTCTCATCTCCAACTCGTAATAACAAAATCTTGTGATTAATTTTGGTAATTGTCCTATTTTAAGTGTGGAAAGTTTAGTATCTTTTCATTTGATAATATAATCATTTATTTTAGTAGGAGTTTAATAAGATCATTGTCTCTCTCAATTAGTGGTACTTCTTTTCTAGTTTAGTTGCTATTGGGTTTATAAAAGTGTTGTGTCTCTATGTAACATCAAGTTTTTGATTAATAAAATTCTATCTCAATTCTCTATTGAGAATTTTCCTGCATGTGAAGTTCTTTTGTTTGTGCGGCTGTTACACAAGAATGGACATCATCTCCTCACTAAGACAAACTAAGATATTTTCTTAGTGATTGGAAAGGGCAACCAGAAAGAAAGAACACAAAGTTAAACGTAAAAAGAGGAGGAAAGTGCATCAATTTCTTGCTCCCTAAAAGGGACATCTAAAGAAAATAATAATAAAGAAACACTACTAAATAAAGTTGATGAAGCAATTATTCTACATGCATGGAAACAACGACTCAAGAAGAGACATCAACAATTCACATGCACTAAGTTCTCAGTAGGTGAGAAAATGATGCACATAAGAAAAAAAAAGTCAATTTGAATTCTAAATTTGTAATTAATTTGGTAATTATCCTATTTTTAATGTGAAAAGATTATTGTATTTCTCAATTAGTGTTATTTCTTTCCTATTTTAGTTGGTATTGAGTGTATAAGAGTGTCGTGTCTTTATGTAATAAGTAGCTTTTGATTAATAAATTTATCTTTCAATTCTTTGTATGAAATTTCTCTTATGTGAGGTTCGTTTTTTTTTTATTTAATTTGTCCAGACAATAATATGACTCTCACATTTGAACTATTAATAGGCAATTTTGTCAGCAAGATTAAGAAAAAAAATAACAAATATAATATTTACCTTGGAAGACAGGGACAACCTAGCTGCTCTTGCAATTTGATCGTCTTTCATAGATTTACTAGTTCCCAATCCAGATTCTATACACAATCATACATGGAACAGTGAACTTCAGTAAAGGTAGAGAGGATAAATAAATTCAGTAAGGGATTTAAACATAAACATATAAACAAAGATTTAAGAACTTTAATCATCAAGAAAATGTTCAATTATTACAAATGCAAGAAGAAGAATTTTATTACCATACCACATAGTGGATACAGATCAAGCAAACAGATATTCAGATGCATTGTATCCAACTGTTAGTAAGAAAACAATTATAAAAAAAATTACACTTGCCACACAATGACTAACCAATGCAAAAAACCATAAAATGCCTTTAGCACTTACGGATATACACCCTTTTTTGCTCAAGAGATCTCCTCCCTTCTTATTTTGTTGTTTCTTTATATGTAGATTAAATTAAATGTAAGCTAACTGGCAATCATTTTCTCATGTAGTATATATTCCATAACAAGGATGGTTGAGAAGGTAAACTAGTTTAGTCTACATTGAGTCAATTGAATATTTTAGCAACTACATATGCATATGTGAGCATACAAGTTGTAATGAACCAATGCATATGCATGTGGATCTACAGAACACTTTTGATGACAATTGTAGCAAATAAAAATAATCAACTTTATATGGGAAAGGGCATTACCTTCATCAGCAGAGAGGCGACTTCGAAGATACTTCAGCAGCACTAGTGTTGGTCCAGATACTAGAGAGCTAATACAAAATGGCTCAATTATTAGAAAACATAGAGTCTCCAACCAAAACATTTAAGACATTTAAATACAAAAACTAGTGACACCTTCGAAGGGTTCTTATGGGATTCCCAGTCAGCAAAAGCTTTCTCAGAGTAGTCATTGTACCTTGAATTGATTTGGAAATTCAAGTAAATGATATTGAAACTAGAAATAAGACAGCTCCAAATGGTTGAACAGATTGCTGTAGATTTTTTTATCTAGGAAAATATGATCAAAGTATATGTATGTATGTATGAATGTGTGCATATATATATAAACAGAATCATGAAAAGCCTACACTGCTTTATTGGGAAGCAGCGGAGATTGGAGAACCATTTTTGCAGATACCTCTTTATTCAAAAAAAAAAATACATATTTGAAATTACCACATTTTTATCAACAAAATGGTAATCCACGTTAGCAACAGAGCAAAATAAGAGGAAAGAAAAGATCTCCATCCAGCCTAAATCACACAACAATAAAGTACAGAAATAATGATGTATCAAGCTGCTCATTAATGCTCCAGATCTCATCTTGTTTCTTGTAGCCATTTTTATGACACCAACGATACAGGTTGAAAATATAGCATCCAATTTTTCCAAACTAGTTTGAATTCATCCTCAAACTAGTTTTCTTTCTTATTTGAACCTAGTGATGGAGTAGGGAAATGCCTGCTATCCCAGTGCAATGGACAAGTGCCACGGCAATACTATGCTAAGGACATGTCAGAATCGAGTTAGAATGTATAGGATGTACAGGATGTGTCTCTCTTGCTTTGGTAGGTTTTGTTTAACAGTATTAAATGATTAATAAATACTCCTACTAACATGGTAACATATAGATTTACTTGATTTATCCAAATTTCACTTAAACTAGAGTTAAAACTAACAATTGTTTTAAGGATTAAGAAAATTGTGCAAGTAAACTGCATGGATTGAGGCTAGTTTTGAGTGGCTGGCCTACTCCAATTGGTGCCAATCTGTACCTAGTAGACTGATCTAAAACCATGGCTATCTGTACTATTATACTAGCCTAATGTTTCATTATCTTTATATATGCAATGCTTATAAGCATTCACATCTTAATCACAACAATCTTTCAACACCTTCATGATAGTTAATTCCAAGTAGATAAGGACAACCTTGTGTAAACATAAAAAATAAAAATAAATAAATAATTTTAAAAAAATCATTCAAGAAAAATCCATTATACTTGAAATAGCAAGTTTCCAAAATAATTTTACCTCGAGTTAATTAATGTAAAGAAATCATCAATAGCAATACCAACATAGATTAAGGGGAATTAGAATACAATAACCTCACCTATCTCAGCTGGCAAGCCAGATAAAGTGTTATTGGAGAGATCCAGGGCAGAGAGTTGCAGTCTGCAGGCTTCCACAGGAAACTCCTTTAACTAAAAGAGTAAAAGCATATCAACAACAGAGAGAAACTTAACTTCTACAAAAATTAGTAATTCTAGTCAATCAATTAAAGCCAAGTGATCATATAGTCATATTGAAAGAATACAAGCCGCATGTTAGAGTTTTCTATCCTAACTGTTATATTTGCTACATTCATGTGAAATTTCCAGTTGTGCCCTCATTCAATGCCACTCTTGAAATTTAAGGCCAAAACTAAATTTTATCTTTGTCTTTTCTGAACCAATGCTTCAATCATAAAATATATTAGCCTCAGTCGGAGAAAATCATCTTTCTTGTTTATCCTCCAAGCCCCCTCTTTCATATTGTTGTCTTTTAAACTCTTTATATCATTGACACTATGCTTTCCCAAATTTCCTACACTTTAAAAAATGCTTCAAAAATTATGGTGGCATATTCTTCAAGAATATTGCAGTTCATTTAACGCATAATATATATAAAGTGATCATCCTATTTTTACACAAACAATAATTCTTCTTTAAGACTTTAATTAAATTAATTTCAAATTAATTTGCTTTATTTTTATTTAGACAAGAAATTGAAAGAGTACTTCTTTTTTAAAATTTATTTAGTTATTTACACATTTTTATTTAACTTGAGAAATATTTGAGTTTGTTAAAACAAGTGCAGGTGCTCATTACTTCTCAGTTCAAATTCTTGGTAAGAGTGGCCATTATACAAAATAATTCACCGAAATCATGTGAATCTCTACCTGAAGCTACTATAAGGCAAATATATAAAAAATTAGGAATTTCATTGCAGAATGAATAGAGAAATCCAAGCATAAAGGATTTATAATACAAGTATTTATAATAAAAGGGGCACAAAATGGGATGGGACATCTAGAGTTTGTCACAGCATCATCCTTGTATTTGTTTTCTATTGAGAAAATAAAATGTTGGGTAACAGCGATCATGTAATGGCAACCCTCAACTTCCAACAATTAATATCAACATTGTATAATGACAGGCTTGATTTTTCACAACTCAATTACTAACATAGATCCTGTTTTCATCTAGCTATGTTCTTTCATCAAGAATCTGAACTTCGTAAAAGTAATCAAACTAGCAATATACTTTGTTCTGCAAAGGTCAGAATAATTTTTTTTAAAAAAATGTTACCTGGTTTGCATGAAGATCCAAAGTCCCTAAACGAGAAAGTGCACCAATTTCTGCCGGCAGAGTTGACAATAAATTAGTCCTGCATTTCAAGACAAACAACCATGTGCCTCTAAATACATGGAAGAATTCTTATGAGGAAGAAACTATAAATCATTCTAGAAATTAATTGAACTCACCCCATATAAAATTCAGCAAGTAAACAACAACCCATAATTGAAGATGGAATTGAAGAAATTTCTAGAAAAGATTCAAAGGAAGACAATCAGAAAGCTCTAAAGAAATGTAGAAAAGTTTTGACTAAAACTATATATATACAAATTGGCTAAACATACTTACTATTTTGATGAAGATCCAGACGGATAAGTTTTGTGAGGAGACCTATGCTATGTGGAATGCAGGTGAGCTGATTTTTAGCTTTAAAGGACCAAGAGAAGAAATTTAGCATACTGGTATCCATTCAAGTAGCCTCTACAATAATGAATTAAAAAACTAGGAGAGCTCCACTTTAAGCATAAAAGCTAACTCAGTCTCACATACCAGCATTGAGTTCTGTCAACGAAGTCCATGAAATTAGCATGCTCTCAGTGAATGATGTCAACTTGTTCCCCTTAGATTATATCACTCCGTTAGGATTATAACTACTTAATTTTTTATCACTGCGCAAATGAAAACTAACTTTCGAAGGACCTTTAAATTAGCAATAATTGTACCTCGACGTCCAATTTAAACAACTTTGAGCAGTTGGCAAGTTCATCTGGAAGTTCTGTCAAGCAGTTATTTGATGCCTAATATCATGTGAAGAAAATATATAAATATCAGCATGCAGAACTCTAGTCACATTGAGAATCCCACAATATGTTTCAACATATGCTAGTCCATAGTCCTAATCTAGATAAAAATGACATAGAAATTAATCGAGTAAACCCAACTGTGAAATACCTTAAGTTCTGATAAGTCTAAGCAACTTCCAAGGCTGCAAGGAAGTTTCCTAAGTTGGTTATTTGAACAATCAAGCCTGCATGAAAAAGAAAATATGCATCAATTTATGGTTTAGTCACAATATGATGGCCAAGTTCGGTATAATGTACAATGAGAGGGCCTACTTGACCAGAGAAGTTGCACTGCCAATCTCTTCAGGGATACTAGATATCATGTTAAACGACACATCCAATGCCTTCAATGAAGTAAGCCTGATGAGCGAGATATCAGAATGCAGGAGCGGATGCTACATGGAATTAAAAACAAAGGAAAAGCACAGCAACTTACTCGCCAACGGCAGCTGGTAGCGAACATAGTTTATTGTGACTGATATTTAAGACAGTTAACATATTCAAATTTTTTAGGTCCTCTTTCAATATCTCAAGGTTGTTATGAGCCAAAATAAGCTTTTGCAGATCCACGGCCTGAAAAGAAATGCAGGGCGAGGCATCGCTATCAAACAAAAGAACTCCGGCTGTCAAACTTGGTAACTAGCTAAAAGATACTTCTTGGAGAAGCTAAAGAAGGAATTTTTACCTCCCACCACTTATCATCCTCCGCATTCGATTCCAAGCTTCTGTAAATCTCATCGGGCAACTCCCTGTGAAACAAACCAATGAGGCCAACTCATAAATTTAAGAAACAGAAGGAAATGAATCAGATCATTCCGAACTACAAAATCGTGATGCGAAAGGGTAGCGAGAACGTCGAGAAGACGCCGCGATACCTATTTTCAGAATCAAACCTGCCAGACAAAAGTTAAATCATCCTCAGAGAGAACCAATTACTTGAGAGATCGATTGGAGAGATTGAGAGATCCCGACGAGCGTGCTGATTTCAGAAGACGATCCATCGTTGCTCGCCTTTGATTGACTCCCTACTTCGCTTTCGTCTCCATCACGTTCTCCGGCATCGGAAGGATTCTCTCGATCGAATGCCCAGAAGGCAAATAGTTGGGCGGCCTGGATCCCAAACACAGCAAAAGTGACGATAAATGGGGCCCACGTTTTCCGCTGGTGAGCTCTTTGTTGACGAAGGATATCCACCGTCCAATGTCCAGCGAGTGCGACTCTCCGATTTAATAAAAAAAAGCATCCCCAATTTTTACTCGCTTAGATATCGGCAAAGGATCTCCACCGTCTTTTGTTGCGCCAGACGCAGGCCCTCCCTCCGAACCCGAACGGCAACTACCCATCCGATGCTTGCACCCACCGTGGACACGGTACTCTCTCCGGCCTGAACACATTCACACCATCGCTCCACAGCTCCGAGTCGTGGTGCATGCCCACCACGTCCACCCACATGTTAGTCCCCTAGGGGACCACCAAATCGCCGACGCGGACCTCCTCCCTTGCCTGCCGTTGCACGTTTGGGGCCGGCGAGTACAGCCGGAGCACCTCGTTCCATACCTTCCCCATCTGCAATTACTTGCACCATCAAATCTTCTGATTTGCCTTTGTTAACTTGGAGAGCACGTCGGAGTCAAAAGGCAGCCGCGGGAAACTCGCTCGACTTCTTCCCAGAGAATGCTCTGCCACTTCTGGTGCAGAACCAACAAGAGCAAGGCCCAACAGAGTTCCAGCGCGGTGGTCTCGTGGCCGGTGAAGAAGAAAGTCTTATACTCGTCCATGAAGTCCCTCGCAGTCAACTTCCTCCTTCTCCCGTCTCGATTCTCGGCCTCGAGGAGCTGTCCGAGGAGGTCATGCTGCTGCTCCGCCTCAGAAACACCCTGTTCCCGTCGGGAACAGACGATGTCATGGAGAAGCCTATCGATGTCCTTCCCCAGCCTCCACGTTTTGTAGGACTTCTTGGCGCACAGGATCTCGCCGAATGGGAAGCCGACGAGGCGGCCGGACCGGAACAGCATCTGCAGCTTCTTGAACACTCGATTCCCCTTCTCTTCGCTGATGTCGAAGCTGGTCTTGGCGATAATCTCTGCCGAGTTCTTAGCAATGCCACTTCTATTATGCATTGGCTCACCGCCGTCTGGTCGGCGATTCCTCCATCACGCTCAGCATACTGTGTCGAGCAAATTCATACATGAATTATACATACATACATAAGTGAACATTTCCATAATGTTAATTATACACCGATCCCAGGTAACGGAGAATGCTGGGGAAATGACGTGCCTGTGGTGAGTCCAATCGTCTCCTTCGAGCATGACAAGGCTACGTACGTCCAAACATGGGCTTCCTATCGAGCTTGAACACATCGGGTTTGCCCCATTTTTGCCCATGGCGCCGGACGTGGCGCGCTTGTGGAGAAGGGCCAGAAAAGCCATTCCTTCGGAGCCTGCGCCAGGTAGCTGCCGGAGAGAGCCAGAAACAGCAACAGGAGAAGAATGCATGCAAAGTACGAGAACAAATCGTAGCAGTAGTAACCATGAGTATTGAGTACGCACCATGCGTTGATGAATCTTTTATATCGCTTGTTGCCCAAATGGGGAATTCCAAGTGTCTTAACAACTATACGAGAGAGATTTCTTGTCATCTTCAATTTATCCTAAACAACATTCTTTTTTGGCCACACCAAATTAAAATCACTTCTGATTTTTTGAACAAGAATACCTCAAGGCATGTCCCATGTTCCAATTGACCTCCTAATTAAAGTTATCTTTGGAGCATTAGTTGTTTCAGATTTCGTTTGTGTGTATGGAATCTTGATCAAGCTTCCAAATTCAAAATTGTTTTTTTTTTGAGCCTAGACAACCATGCATTACCCTTCCCAATTCAACACATTGGTGCGGAATTTTGAATAACATGATCGTAAAAAATAGATTTATATATAGTAAAATATAGGAAATTTAAATACAGTCTATTCAAACATTCTGATTTTGACTTATTTCATCCAAAGGTTTAATTGTGTTTGACTAACTTTTGACTTATTCAAATGTTAAACATACGACCTTGGAATTCTCATTCTAATTCTCTTTTGCTTCTCACGACACTGAGCTGTTTCCCAATCTGTGAGATCCGACCGACATGAATGTTTTGTTGTTATTGTGGTATTCGATAGATCGAACGTGAAGATTTGCATTAAGAGATTCGTATAGAGAGATAAAATCACTAGTACATTATTTTACCTTAATTCATCCGTAACACACGCATCAATAGCTTTCATTTGCATAATTCATGGAGCTCAAACAAATTAATTAAGCTATTAATTCTCGCGGCCACCCTTTTCACCGGACTCGAGGAGCTCCTCCAGCACCTTGTCGTCCAAGCACTCCAGCTCGATCACTTCCTTCTCCTCGCTCTGCCGTTGTGAAGATGAGCTGCTGGTGCCACCGGAATGGACCTTGTCCGGGAAGTTGAGCACGGCCAGGGCGCCCCTCATGTCGTAGGCGGCCTTGTCGTAGGCGCGCGCCGCCTCCTCGGCGGTGTTGAAGGTGCCGAGCCAGACGCGGGCGCCGTGCTTGCTCGGATCCCTGATCTCCGCCGCGTACTTTCCCCACGGCCGGCGCCGGACGCCGCGATACTTGGTCTCCACCGCCTCCTTGCTCTGCTCTCCTTCCGGGCGCCGCTCCATGGTCGGGATAACGAATTAACGCGCGAGCGAAGGATGGCGGCTTTGCGGAGCGATTTAAACTTGGTGGGATGTCACGGCATCGGGATCCGCTCCAAGGATTGCAACGAATGGTCGGTTGTGCTGCGTGCCTGGCTGATAAAATTGCAGGGGATCCTGGCCAGGTGATGAGAAGGTTTCTGGATTCGCCACGTGTGACCTGGAGATGGGAGGGGAATTTTGAAAAGGACAGAAAAATTGAAAGTGAATTTGGGTTCGATGTATCTGGATTTTAACATAGTCAGGGTGATGGCTTTTCGGAAGGTTCATTATCTTCTATGCTCTGAGTTGGCAGTCATGCAGCATCATCATCAGTGACACGTGTACGGTATCTGATACTGGCTGAGATTTGACCTCGTGCTCTAAGACTACAACCACAGTGTCAGCGGCGGTCATGGTGAAATGAGGAAGCATTAGATTAGACTTTAATAGGCAATGCAAGATTAGGCGAACTTTGCTTAACAATGTAAGCCATTGTATACCTTTTTCTCCTCCTCCTCAGTTTAACAACATCGAGAGATGCAAAATCACACTTTTCCTTAAAAATCGACAGTTGCGAAATCATTTTATTGTAGATAAAGTATAATATATTCCTATATAGAAATAAAGCATTAACATAAATTATTATTATTTTGACCATGGTCGACTAACATATTCAAATATTAATATTATTTCATGGTTAATTCGTTACTCTAAACTTTATAAATTATTTAGTATATTATTTTCTTTTCTTTCAAACAGAAGCACTTTGACTCTCTTTCTTTCAGAAACTAGCAAATAACGTCAATTTTCGTATAAGCACTCTTTCTGGATTGAGCATAAAATCTAAATGGTGGGATATGAGGGCGGCTTGGAAGTTTCTGCGACAAAACGTAGAAATTAACGAGTAGGTCATGTCTGTTTCAATTCCTTTTTTTTTTTTTTGGTTTATTCGTGCATTTGCACAATAACTAAAGGCTGACGACGAAATTCAATTGGTGGGTATGTGAAGGCCATTGAAATTGGTGGGTACGTGAAGGCCAATTAAATTATTGTTCAACAGAAGTTTAATTTGATGATTAATTTGATAAAAAATTATTTATATAAAATTAATTAAATAAATAAATTTAAATAATTCATTAAATTAAATAAATAAATTTATATATATATATATTCAATTCGTTAATGTTCGTCAATAATATTTATGAATAATATTTATAAATTATATTCATGAATCATATTAATTAATAAAATTATTATCAACATGTCAAATAAATAAATAAATAAATTATTAAATTTAAATTATTAAATTTAATAATTAAATAAATTTGAATTGAGAGCTCAATAATATCTAAATGAATTAAATTCAAATAAATTTGAACTAAAAATTTGATAATATCGAAACGAGTCAAGTTTCAAATAAGCTCAAATTTATAAAAAATAAATCAAATTAAATTTGAATAATTATTTTAAAACTTAATTTATTTTAGACTAAGCTCGATTATCTTATTAAAAAAAATTAAGACCTATTAGGTTAGAATTGTTAAATGGGAATGGGATTATTGAAGTGGGGAATGGGAATGGGAATGGATATGATTGATAGAAGTGTGTTGTTTGGTCAGTATTGGGTAATCATTATCATTGCAATAGATGTTATTTGGTTTGCTAATGAAGGAATCAATATCAATATATTTTCTGCATTTTATTTTTAACTATACTATATTATTTTGTTGAAAAATATAAAATAATTATATTTAAAATTGCTGCCTCACATTATATTTTTATTACATTGCAT
>JBBUKS010000060.1:1762980-1776366 GCA_038050645.1 Hedychium gardnerianum | reverse complement strand
AAGATGCAAAGTCTTAAAGGAAAGAAGAAGCAATAATGTTGATGGGGCCCAATGAGCACCCAGTTCTTGCTCTTCTACCTATATAAGACCATGCCTTAGCTCATTGCAGAACACACACCGAGTTCCGGTACAAGTTCTACTCTGAGTACAAGTGTGCAAGTGTGCAAGTTTTGTTCTAAGTAAGTCCTTTTTATTCCTTTCTTTGCAAGCCTAGTCCTGTAATTTCATACATTATCTAAGTTTGCTTTGAAAGAAGCGTTTCCGCAAATTTTTTTGGTATCCTGGTAAATTCTAGTGAAGGAAGAAACGGTACGCAAAATATAATCTCTCAGATTAGAAGAGTATTTATGCTTGAGGATTCATTTCAAGGATCAACTGATATGCAAGATAGGGCATATAGAGACCTTGAAAGATTATCTTGCTCACAAATCAAAGATATCATTCCCTTTATGAATGACATATAAATTTGGCAGCCAAAACAGGAAGACTTTTTACAGGACCAGAATTATCTGAAAATTTTTGGCTTAAACTTCCTGGAGATCTCGGAAGAAGGACCAAGGCAGCCTTTGAAGAAAAGTATCAAGGCAATACTATCGGAGTACATCCCAGAATTCTCTTCACATACAAATATCTCGAAGAAGAATGCAAAAGGGCCGCCTTCAGTAGATCCCTCAAAGATTTATCTTTCTGCAGCCAGATTCCTATACCAGGATACTATCAAGATGCAAGAAGAAAATTTGGAGTAAGAAAATCTCGTACATACAAGGGCAAGCCACACCAGTCTCATGCAAGGATAGAAAAGAAGAAACACTTAATCAGAAATAAAAAATGCAAGTGCTTTCTCTGTGGCGAGGAGGGCCATTTTGCTCGAGACTGCCCAAAGGAATTCAAGAACATAAAAAGGGTCGCAATGTTTGAAGGACTAGAACTACCTGAGGAATATGAAATCCTTTCAGTACAGGAGGGAGATGATCCGTCAGACGCCATCTACAGCGTCTCAGAAAACGAAGATCAACAGGTCAACTCTATACTCAATACTGAGTTTCTATTTGTCTTTATTGAACAGACAAATTCATATATGCTGGGCAAGACCGGTGGTTGGCAACCAATGGTTAAAATTACCAAGAGACGGCATGATTGTAACCATATATGGGAAATCAATTGAGATATTCAGCCACCCTACATAAAGTGCAGCTGCTGCAAACGAGAGACAATGAAGAAACATCGAATGCACTGTGGAGTTTGCCAGATCACCTCATGCGGTATGTGCACAAGTAATTATTTCGACACAACCATACCAGTAGAACGGTCTATGCCAATTCCATACAGCCCTACTAACCTGATTCAGGAACAACAAAATTATATTTCATGGGCAAAGTTGGAAATTGAAAGATTGAATCAGGATGTTTCCAATATCAGAAGTTTGGCAGAATTACAGATTGAAAATCTAAAACAACAATTCGCGAACAAAGAAGAAGAGCTAATCAGGAATTCTTCAGCAGACAAACTGGAAGTAGATATAGAAAATGAAGAATTAAGGCTAAAAATTGACTTTCTCGAACTTGAAAACAAGGATTTAAAGGGACGACTTCAGCTACAACTCCAAGAGCCTTCCCTACCAGAAGAAGAGAATGACGAAATTGAAGAAGCATATGTCTTGATTGATGAGGGACGGGAGAAGGTTTTCTCAGTTGAAGAAGCAGCCCAGCCCAAAAGAAGAGCAAATGGACTGTTCAACTTAATAGTTGAGCTAGACATACCAGGAGTTGAAAAATTCAAGGTCAATGCAATATTAGACACAGGCGCTACAACCTGCTGCATCGACCAGGTATCTGTCCCTACCTCGGCTATTGAAGATAACACCTTTGTTGTAAATTTCAGTGGCATAAATTCCAAGACCACAGCAACAAAGAAGCTCAAGTACGGTTGCATTAAAATAGGGGAACATACATTCCGAATACCCTACACTTATGCTTTTCCCCTCACTCTGGGTGGTAATATCGCTATGATACTAGGATGCAACTTCATCCGATTTATGTATGGAGGAGTAAGGATAGAGGGAGATGAAGTAACATTCTACAAAAATGTCACTACAATCAAAACCCACCAGGTGATATCAGCGGCTCCTTCAATTGCAGAGTTGGAACTAGAAGAGGAGGAATATCATCAAATACAAGAACAAGTGTGTACTTGGCAAATAGGTACGAAACTACAAGACCTGCTCTCTGAATTAACTAATACTGGCTATATTGGAAATAATCCCATGAAGTATTGGAATGCTAACAAGATTACTTGCAAGCTTGAAATCAAAAACCCTGACCTTATCATTGAGGACAGGCCCTTAAAGCATGTAACTCCTCAGATGCAAGACTCATTCAGAAGGCATGTCAAGATCCTAATGGACCTCAAAGTGATCCAACCCAGCAAAAGCAAACACAGAACCACAGCCATCATCGTACACTCAGGTACAACTATCGACCCTAGCACTGGCAAGGAAACAAGAGGAAAAGAAAGAATGGTCTTCAATTACAAGCGGTTGAATGATAACACGCACAAGGACCAATACAGCCTACCAGGGATCAATACAATTATACAAAGGGTCGGGAGGAGTAAAATTTACTCCAAATTTGATCTAAAAAGTGGCTTTCACCAAGTTGCTATGGATCAGGAATCAGTACCCTGGACAACATTCTGGGTACTAGAAGGATTATATGAATGACTTGTTATGCCTTTCGGATTAAAAAACGCCCCTGCAATATTTCAGCGGAAAATGGACAATTGTTTTCGAGGTACTGAAAAATTCATTGCAGTATATATTGATGACATTTTGGTTTTCTCAGAAACAGAGGAAGAACACAGGAGTCATCTGAAAGAACTCTTACAAATCTGCAAGAAGAATGGGCTGATATTAAGCCCTACAAAAATGAAGCTGGCAAGCCCAACTATTGAATTCTTGGGAGCCACAATTGGGCAATCTACCATCAAATTACAAGCCCATATTATCACAAAAATAACAGATTTTGATGCAAAGGAGCTCCAAACTACAAAGGGTCTAAGGTCATGGCTGGGCCTATTAAACTATGCGCGATCATATATTCCAAATCTGGGAAGAATCCTAGGCCCATTATACTCCAAGACCAGTCCAACTGGAGAGAAAAAAATTGAATATACAAGATTGGGCTCTGATAAACAAGGTCAAAATTATGATTAAACAGTTACCAGACCTTGCAATCCCACCTGCACAATGCTACATTCTGCTAGAAACTGACGGATGCATGGAAGGTTGGGGTGGTATTTGTAAATGGAAACCCAACAAGTATGATTCGCTATCCTCAGAGCAGATATGTTCATACGCCAGCGGGAAGTTTTCACCTCCTAAATCCTCAATTGATGCTGAAATCCATGCCGTTATGAACAGCTTGAACAATTTCAAAATTTATTATCTCGACAAGGAGGAATTGTTAATAAGAACTGATTGTCAGGCCATAATCAGTTTCTTTAATAAATCAGCCCAAAACAAACCCTCGAGGGTCCGATGGATAGCCTTTACTGATTTCATCACAGGCCTCGGCATCAGTGTGCAATTTCAGCACATAGATGGTAAAGATAACATTCTTGCTGATGCATTATCTCGACTTGTTTGTCTCCTTACAGGCCCATGGATACCTCTGGAAACGGACCTGCTGATACTAACCCAGATCGAAGAGATTATGGAGTAGCTTCAAGACAGGCCCATATGACAGCATCCCTTCACCTAGCGGGCTTTATCACTTATTGGAGCTGTATGAAGACCTGGCCTGCTCAGGCTTCCGATCAAGGATTATTTACCCAGAAGAGCACGATAAGCGATCCCACATGGCGGACATTGAATGGACGGCATCCCGAAACGTCATCAATAGCATCAGGGAACTTGAGCTTATCTGCAGAGTTAAAGAAAATGATTTCCGCGAAAGAAGTCATCAAAGGAGAAGTGACATCTACTTCAAAGATGCCCTGCCAGCTGTAACCCATGCGAGAATTGAATTATTGTAGTCATTCCTTCGAATGCAAAGCATCCTCCAGCACATAAAAGACACTCCACCTTAAGAAGCATGGTGAGCCCTTTCGACGTGGCAGAAAAATAAAGGAAACCTTTAAAAAGGATTGAGCCCCGGGGAGCCATCCTTTAAAAAGATTCCTCACACTAAGACTTAGCTGTAAAAACTTTCTAGCTAACTTTCTAGCTTTCTAGACTTAGCTGTAAAGGTTTAGATAAGATGCAAAGTCTTAAAGGAAAGAAGAAGCAATAATGTTGATGGGGCCCAATGAGCACCCAGTTCTTGCTCTTCTATCTATATAAGACAATGTCTTAGCTCATTGCAGAACACACACCGAGTTCCGGTACAAGTTCTACTCTAAGTACAAGTGTGCAAGTTTTTAAGTTCTAAGTAAGTCCTTTTCATTTCGTTTTCATTCCTTTCTTTGCAAGCTTAGTCCTGTAATTTCATACATTATCTAAGTTTGCTTTGAAAGAAGCGTTTCCGCAAGATTTTTGGTATCAGAGCTAAACACTTATGGCTGAGTAGAAACATATTCAGGGTACTCATTTTGGGGAAAGGTTTTGAGAAAAGGTAAAAATTCCTGGTTAAGTTCTTTCCAAATAATAAAAGACATCTTTCTTTAAAATTCAGGTTTTGTGAATTACAACTGTTGATCAGTTATAACAATACCTGAGGGCATGTTTAAGTGAATTACAACTGTTGATCAGTTATAACGAAAACATGAACTGATATAGTGTCTGATTAACCAACTTCCTATAATAATTATTCAATAATCCTGCTGTGATAAGGCGACCAGGGAACGACGGGTGGATTGCAAAAGAATAGGTCCTAACTTGGCAACAAAGGCCTGAGGCGCAATTTAGTAAGTCCAAGGGCACACCTATGTGAGCAAATAAACCTTTAGAACCCTCTAAGCTGTAAGCAGTATGATTAGAGGTAACTTATAAGAGGAAGAAGGTTATAATTGAGTCTATGTCTAGACATTGGGAAGGACAGATTCAGGAGTGGTATACCAAATCTCATACCTCGAACCTAGAGTACCTTGATCTAGCAGAAAAACAGCCAACGAAAAGAGAATTAGCTCATAACCTAGCAGTAGTTTACGACAGGATTTGTCTTTCCTGTCGAGTACACCTCAAGAATTTCAAACAAATTCAGGAAGAATTAGAAATCCTTAAGACTGAAAACCAAAAGCTTAGCTAGTTAGTAAAACATTTGACAAAAACAGTCTTAGACAATAAACCTCTTACTGAACGACAAATTAACGAACTTCTTGAAGAATAGGCTATAAGGTTTTCAGAAGAGCTCAAGAAGAAGCTTGACAAGGTTGAAATCCTGTTACGCAAGGTTGAAACCTGGACTTCTGCATGAGCTACATCAACACTCAAGCAAATAGCTCATATAGAGACGCTCTCCAAGCAACCGAAGGAATCGAAGCACCTGCTCTTGGTTTCTGTAGACCATCAGAGCATAAGGGAGCCCTTAGTAGTTCGGCAGCTGTGATAAAACATGCCAATACTCAAATCCAGCTACTAGTAACTATCCTTGACAAGCTTGACTTTCTTGAAGAAAGGTTAAAGAAGCTTGAAGCAGAAGCTCAAAAGGAAAAAGCTCCAGCCCTACCAGAAGCCATTATTGATAACCTAACTGAGAAAATCAGAAGCCTTAGTATAAAAGAAAAACCGAAAGAATCAAAAGGACAACTTCGGGTATTCACTGATCCTTTTGCTATATTCAAAGAAGTGCAGGCCAAAGAAAGAAGGAAGTAATGACCGCAGAACCATGTCACAAAATCCTCCAGTCACCACCATCACAAGGAGGATAGAGACGGAAGCTCTGCTTTTTGAAGATCAAGTACGAGAGTATAGGCCGCCGGAGGCGTCCGGCGATGCTTCCGGCGGCACAGGAGGCGTCCCGCGATGCCTCCGACAGTTCAACTTTGAAATCATACCTGTCGACCGTGCCACCTCGTCGTCGCCTCGCCGCTGCCTCGCTCGCCGCTGCCTCTTCACTCGCCAGCGGCCAACCTTACATTATATAGGTTTTTTTTTGATTAATTGATCAACAGGAGGAATCTGTGATAGCTAATCGCGATTTCCTCTGTCGCGCGATCGCGCGGCGCAATTCCTTCTGTCGCGCGATCACGCGGCGCGATTCCCTCTATCGCGCGATATCGCCGCGCGCAATTTCTTCTGTCGGCCTTTCGTCTCGTTCCCGTTCTGATTTCGGTAAAAAATCAGAACGGTAAAAATCGGCCGTGCCGAGCGGCACGACACGGTATTTTAATCGTTGCACTTACATATGATTTTTAACCTATTTGAGAAACATGGCTTAGTAATTTCAAGAAAGAAAAATAAAATTAGCCAAAAATCATATAGAGTTCCTTGGAACATAAATTGGACAAGGAAAAATTTCCCTCTAAGCACCTATAGTTAGCAAAATCTTAGACTTTCTAGATAAGATGGAAGAAATCAAAAAACTCTTTGATCTTTTCTTGGACTTCTAAATTATGCAAGATCATCTCTCAAAGATATTGACAAAATAAGTGGTCCTTCGTATAATAAAACATCACTTACTAGCTAAAGATATTTTAACCAACAAGATATTAATCTAGCCAAACAGATTAAGACACTGGTTAAATAACTTCCAATACTTACTTTGCCTTTGGACTTGGACTATGCAGTCATAGAAACAGATGATTGTGAATCAAGATGGGGAGGTGTCTTATTTAGAAAAATCTCTAAATATCCTAAGACCTCTGAATCTTTATGTTTCTATGTATCAAGCAAATACAAAAAAAAGGACATCTTACGTCATTAGATTATGAAATTTTAGCAGTCATTTATTGTCTTGAATCTTTTATACTATTTATTTGTAGCAAAGTAGAAATCACTATAAGGATTGATTGTGAAGCCATAGTCAGATACAGTCAATAAACTAAAGGAACTAGAAAAGAGTTAGGATCCAAAAGATGGATCAAGTTTGTTGAATCAATAGAGGATTAAAAATAAATTGGGAACACATAAAAGGAACTAATAATTCTCTAGATGATACACTCTCCGGACTTTTACATTAAATCCTGTAGTTTTTTTTACACGAAACTTACTTATGGATAAGCAAAAGAAAGTGAGGACTTATGGATATAAAACCATGAATTTTGGCTTTCAAGAACTTCAACAGTATACAAGAAGAGATGATACTTTTTAATTTGATCTCAGATCAAATCTAGACCACATACAACAATATCTCATAGACAATAGATGGAATACCCGACAACACTAGGGATTTATAATCACAAAATTGCTATCATTAATGCACTGTCCAATTACTTCATAACCATTCAGAAAGCTACTGGGAAAAAGTTTTCTTGCTATGCTCTATTTTCAGGTACTCAAGGAGGCATCTACTCAGATTGGGAAGAAGTGAAAACTGCTACTATTAGCTGTGTCAAACCTTCTTACAAGGGATTCTATTTCCTGGATGAGGCTCTTGATGTACTTAGGGCCAGAGTTGGTTCCAACGTTTTCTTCAGTCTCTACTCACTAAGCCAGGCAATAAGTTAGTAACAACTAGTACTTTAGAAATAAGTGGAAATTATCTTTAATCTACTTCCACTTCTGAAGAGAAAGAAGTCAGTGACTTACTTTCTGTACTCTCAAAACACAAAGGCCTATGAATTATCAGTCCCTTGAAATTCTCCAAACAAAAATAGATAAAATTTCAGAAAACTTTCTCTCAAGGGATAAAAATTTATCAGAAGATATTTCAACCTATATCAGAACACTTGGAAATACTTACACTTTACAACAGTTTATGAAACTTAGTGAGGCACTTAATTGGTTTCATCAGAACCCAACCCTTGGTATTACTATAATATATGGTGAAGAATATAACTATAAACTTAAGTGTCAGAATGCATTTCCCCAATATGCTAACAAAGAGATAATGGTTTTCGGTTGCAGGTGCCAACTACTTTACTCTTTTCGAAGAGCAAATATTCATGGGAAAAATTTGTCCATAAAAATTATAGAGGAATACTTATTACACCATTTACCCTACTAGACTTCAGACTTTTAAACCAACTATGGGTCCATGATCTGGATGCTATACAGAACTTCCATCATTCTACAACATGTCTTAGAAGAAAAAGAAACTTTTATATTATGCTCTTTTCACAGCTCTCCTCCTGAATGACAAAATTTAAGAGCCAGCAAGGCACATCATCAAACTTGGCATACAAAAAGTTAATATTCATACCCTAGCCTTTGAAGAATACCTCTCAAATCCAGACAAAGACTGGGTCACTCCAAAACCTCTAGAAGAGCGACTAAAATATTTGAGGTCTTCAATTCAAGGAAGTTCTTGGTTATGGGATTCATACCAAGAACCACTTAAATTTACATTGGTCGGAGAAACTTTATAGAAAAAATTTATTGGCCAAAAGAAATGAGAATTGGTTTCTTTCCCTTCAAATATTCAACCCAGCATTCAATTCTTTGTCATTTCTACCAACAAAAAAATAAAGACTGGTATGAAAAGAATACAACAAGCTCGGCTCTTTCACTAGCATTCTCGACTTCAACTTTACCACAATCCATGGGGTCTGTGGAAGAAGCTAACCTCATCAATATGATGGAATTATAAATGCAAAGAAGCTTTTTGAGAGCACTAACTCTCCTTTTTTAAACTTTACTTGGGCCACGCTTTCAAAAACTTACAGCTAGAATACACTCAATAAGGCTTTACAACTGGACAACACTAAAAAGACACCCTGACTCATCATACTCAACACACTTAGAAGATTCCCAATATTCACCCTGGTTTAGTGCACTCAGGACGCACTCAGAAGATGCTCAATAATTCAACTACCTTTAGTTGGAGTATTTTTCCTCTTCTTCTCTCCTTTCCTCCTATAAAAACCCCTTGAAGTCTATGTGCTTCACCATCAAGAAGTAAGACCCCCAAGCTTGTTATCTCCTTTTGTAAGTCTTTAAGTGCTTTCCAATTTCTTTTCTGAATTTCCTAGTTGCAACTCCCTAGTTTGTACTAGTTTTTCTACATTTTCTGTAAGTAGCACTTGTACTTTCTGTAAATAAGAAGCACTTGTAACTTATGGAAGAGAAGACTCTGGTTTTCTTATCTTTTGGTTTCAAGAACCCTCGGACCTTATCCGAGTATACAAATTTTGTAGAAGGTAACTATTTAAGGGAGAGAATGGAACTGTTCTAGTTTTCTAAGCTCATAAATTCTGTGCTGGCTAAGTAAGGCTAAAAAGTTGAGAGCAGCTTAGCGTAAGACCTGAAGACCCGGAAGCTTGAAGATAAGAACTTAGGTTCTTGTTGCTCCCTAATAGGTGAGGCTCACTGGTGCGAAGTCTTAAAGAAGAAGAAAATTATCCTCCAAAGTGCCTAGACACCCAACCCAACATAAATCCACAAACACACAACTGGAATTTAATTTGGTATCAGAGCCTAAAGATGTTGAAGACCATGAATGACTTTTGAAAATTTAGAATAGTTCCACAAAATAGACTTTCTATATCTCGCTTCTCAATATCTAGCTAGAAGAATTATTACTTCCGATCAACAAACACATAGGTGTTATGTTAGATCTTGGAAACATGCCCATTGTCTACATAATGGTAATCCCCAATTAAATATCATTACAGATTCATTACTCAGTATAGGATCCACTCTAGAATCTTAACAACAAAACAAAAACTTACTTACCCAAGCATCCTTGACTTTAGAGCAACAAACAAAAATCATAAGTGAACTACGAAGAAATATTGACTACTTAAAAGAATCTCAAGATTCTTTAACTAGAAGATTTAGTCAACAAAGTCTACTTAGTAAGGAGATTTTAAGTCTTTCTAAACTCGTGGAAGAAAATAAGCCTAGAAATTTTGAACTTCAGACCAAAACCCTCTTACTCTAACTTAAGGATTTGATCACAACCAATAACACTCAAATAGAAGGAGAACTTAAAATCTTACATACTATACTTGAGGAAATCAAGTATAAATGAACAAATTAAACTTTGAAAATACTTACTATGACGAAGCTTTAGACTATTCCAAACAATACTTGGAATACCATGAAAGTGGATACTGCTGTATTGAACTAACGGGAAAAAGGGACGAATTCTTTGTTCAACTGAACAATAGTATACTAGCACTGTTAACATCACTATACTATAGAATTTCTTTGCTAGAAAACAAGTTGCTATCTCTAGAAAAACAACTACTGAAAACTATTCAGGCCACTTAGTGAAAAGAAACTTTAGATAATATTAACAAAGACCACTCCCTTTGGGTCCTTTCCTTGTGAAATAAAACACCAGCCATCACTTTAATTGCTAGAGGAAGGCCATCATATTTTCTGACAATTTGCATACTAACTTCTTTCAATTCAGAAATTATTACATCCTCCCCATCTCCGAAAACAATCTTTCTAATTAATTCCCAACCACTATCTTGGTGCATTTTCTCAACATGGTGGGCAAAATCGGCTCTCATTTCTGTTGCCACATCTGCATGCCTAGTGGTAAACAAGATTGCAGTCTACAGGATCCATTCCATATGAGATTTATGAGCAAATCTCTCCATATGTTTGCACTCCATATGTCATCCAACACTAGAAGCAAACTTTCTGAAAGAAGAGGAACAATTTTGCCTTCAATTTCTTCTCTACTTTGAACTCCATCAACATTTCCTTCTACACTTCTCAGTACCTGTTTGAGTAGCTCAATCTGAGAGTAATCCTTGGATACATGTAACCACACTCTTTTTGGAAACTGTGTTTTCACCATTCCATCGTTGAATATTTTTTGTGCTAGAGTGGTCTTGCACATTCCAACTCTGTCCATGACGAATTAGTCATGGCCGGTTCCAAGCCCGGATAAAAGAGGAGGGTTGCGTTAGATTACCGGCCAGCATTAAATTATGACAAATTTCAATGAATAGATTAATTAATCAAAGTGGTCTTGCCCATTCCACCCATCCCAGAAATTCCCAACACACTATACTTTTTTTTGGCTATGCTCGATCTCGCAAATTAGCTTTTGGGCAGCATCTACAATTTGTATCCCTACAATATCCTCCTTCACTTGTGTGGAAGACGTAGGAAATGACATCCTTACAGAGTTATCACGGAATCCTTCATTTCTATGCGCTACTAATCTGGGTACAACATTATTATCATCTTTAATTTCGTCGAGTCTATCATTAACTCTTTTTATTTGATTCCAAATGTTTTTGCGGAACTTAGAACACTGAAAGCAAGATGATAGAAAAATGACTGGAGAGCATACCCCCAAAGAAGTATAGTTGGTTGAGCTTCCAATAATCTTCCTCCTTCAACCATGCAATCGTCAAGTATGTCTTCTGCATCATACATGATGTCTTTTAATTCCTTCACCCAATTGTTTATCGCAGGATCTCTATATCTTCTTTTTTCTGCATCTTGAATATAGGGACTGATTCTTGATAATTTTCTACTAAGCCTTGTAAGCTCTCCTTTAACCCTTAACACTTTGCCAATCTCTTCCTCGATAAAATCTGATAGTTTGCCAAGGTATCTTGTAACAAAAATGTTTAGGACCACCGCCATTTCTTGTTATGGATGAATCAACTGCTCAAGGCCAGATTAAAATTTGTACTGGGAATACTTTAATGAATATGCTTGCATTTTTATCAACTTCTTTTTGCCTTTATGAGAAAAAGAGAGCATTATATTAGAAACTAATTGTGAAGAAGTAACAAGAAAATAGATATTAAACATTTAAGATGGCTTTTGTAAGAAAGAAATATAAGAAGAAGAATTTATGGGACAAAAAAAATCATATTTGATATATCTTTTTCATGAGAAAAACTTATAAGATTAAAAAGGAAAATTTCTCAATCTTAGAAATATTTTTGACATTCAATACAAGTTGGAATAGTGGCTAACTAAACTTTAACAAAAATAATTCATTAACCACAAAAATATTACAATCTCTCTAATAAATTTGAATGAGCAAAAATCAACTTTTAAAATCTGTCTTATTTTTTTTTTCTCAAAATATTTTTTATTTTTATTTTTAAAAATAAAATTATAAATTATTTTATAAATTTATAAATTTGTATTTATATTTCTATGGATATGATTAAATTTATTTTATAAATTCAAAATTTTATCAACGGAGATTGTCAAATTATTTTTTTTATAAAATTAAATTATTTTTCTTACTTGGTTGCAATTATTTCTTTATTGTGTTAAATATTTTTTATAAAATTATAAATAAATTTTCAAATGAATTGTTGGATATGATATTTTTTATAGTATTAAATATATCATAAAATTTCTTTTATAAATTTAAATATAATTTATGTCTTTACCCAAACTGAATAATGATTTTCCATGAATTATAATTGTTAAAAAAATTATATTTTTACCTGAACTGAATTGATAGTTTGAAACTTAATTAAAAGTTTTAATAAATAAATAAATAAATGGAAATATAATCTGAGAATTTTATTATAAAATAGTGGATAATTTTTGGGAAATTGTAGAAATTTTCTGGGATTAATTTGGAGTTAATTGGAGAAGTTCAAGGGGATATAAAATATAGGCTTTAAAGGGCCTGTTTGGAATATCAATAAATTGAGGAGTTGATATTAAATAAACCTAAGTGAATTATCATTAAACCCTAAGTTGCTTTCCTCCTCTTAATCGATTCCTTCTTCTCCGATTCCTATCCCGCCGCAAGCCACTCCTCCTCGCGAGCGTAGCCGCCGGTCTCTGCTCCGACCACCTCTACCGTCGGCCGCCGGTCGTCTCCTCCCTCCATCGATCTTCTCCGATTTCCTTCTCGCCGAAAGCCACCCAAGCTTCTTCCCGAGCCCGACGACCTCACCGAGCGCCGTCGATCGCAAGTTCTTCCTCCCCAAGCCACGTCGAGCCGATCCTTCTCCATCACGAGCCACGATTCTCGATCTCCTCCCTCATACCGTCGTCGAGCTCATCTCCGAACAGTGATGGTTGATTTCGAGCCATCGCCGCCGGCAACCGGAAATGGGAGGTAGGAACACTGACCTAGTTGATTCAGTTGTCTTGATTTCGATGTTTAGGGTTTCAGTTAACTGTAGGTTTCGGATCTAGCCTTGTGGTGGTGATCGGTGGTGTTCTGGAGATTTGACCGTGAGCTGAATATTGAAATTGGTGTTGATCAACTCTTATTCGGTAAGAATAGAGTTTTTCTATGTTATGGATTAGGTTGTGGTGATAGTATTAAATTGTGTAGTAAACATAGATGGTTTAGTTTCATGCTATTGGTACTTTGGATTTGTTATGGTATATAGAATTAT